>CM061349.1:283876218-284426218 GCA_030867105.1 Liasis olivaceus
GATGACATCAGGGAACGTGGTTCATGTGGATTCATGTGATTCATCCTTTAATAAAATTTTCCTGCCTTCCTGCCTATTGTATGCTGCCCAAAGGTGTAATGGAGATGAGTAGTTATAAATGTAATAAAATGAATAAAACAGGATTAATAAAATAAAATTAAATTTAATTAAAAGTCTTATGTTCAGAGACTCCCAGCCTCTCCTAACTATCACTTTTGTCTACCACTGATGGGAGAGAAGGCAGGAGTTTGGGCAGAGGAAAAATCCTGCTCAAGATTGCTCTATTGTTTTTTCTTAAGTATTTCTGTAAAATGTGTAGTTTTGTAAATTTCTGGCATCTACTTCTTTTGTGTGGATGGTGCTGTTTAAACTCCATGGGGTTATGAGGAATGACATAAAGTATAATCTGTCCATAGAAAAGATTGCTTAGAGAGAGGGGTAGGCCACCTTTGCAGAAGCTGTCAAGAAACCTGGTGTATATTAATCAGAAGACAACTATCAAAATTGCAGCAGGAGGGGCCTACTGGATTTAATACTGGTTGCACTAATGTGCTCAAGGTCGGTAATGAGGCTTTTAACATTTCTCAGGTGAACAATCACCCAGGAGAACAGAAATAGTTAGGCCTTTGTAAAAACCATGAATCAATTTTCCCCTGAACAATCCAAGTACTGTGTAGATCAGATCAAGCCCTTCCTGCCTCTAAAAGCAAATTAAGCCCTCCTGCCTTGCAGAACCATTAGGTCAAGAGTTAGAATTAGTTTTACTAAAAATTACAGCACATGTAGGTATAGAGATAGGTGAGAGACATAAAACTAAGACCTTGCAGCATTATATATTATTTCCAGAAATTTGAGCAAATCACTTTCATGTACAACAGACAGTAAGTCATTTTTGAAAGCCCTTTGAATTAACTTCCAATAGAGTGTCCAAAAACTGCACCCCCTCCTTTAATTAATTAGCTAGTTAGATACATTTCTTTCTTTTTTCTCCAGGAGCTCAAGTAGCTTGCAGGTGTATTTGATCTTCATTTTATTTCCAGAACAACAATCCTGAGGAAAGTTGGGCTGTGAGAGAGTAGCCCAAAATCAGCCACTGAAATATCATGGCTAAGGATGGATTTGAATCCATATGTTCACAATTCAGGTTTCTTGCCTTAACCACTGCCCCATAGTGGCTCTAAAGAGAGAACCTGTACAGAGATAATATTCTAGAGAACTTATGAAGGTAGCATGAAGTGGGCTGAGGAATCAGACTGTGAATACAGAGTCTGTTTTCTATATCCTCAGTGGTCACCTTGCTTCCTCCTCTCCTGACCTTGTTAGGTTGATTAGACAGCCATCTCTCTGGGATATTTTAATTTGGATTTTTGCACTGAGCAGGGAGTTGGACCTGATGGTCTAAATGGCCCATGAAGGGGAGACCTACTGTCAGTCACTTGTATTTGAATAGTGTTCTCTTTGCAAGAGCCCTTTCAGATTGCTGCACAATGGAACAAGGGTATGGAGTGAGTTAGTTAATGTATACAGAGTACATAACATCTAGCTCTGTCCTCATACTCATCTTGAGTCATAGAATCATAGAGTTGGAAAAAGATATTGAGGCTATCGAGTCCAACTCTCTTCGCAGAGCAGGAATCCAAATTTAAAAATTCCTGACAGATACCTGTGCCTGCTCCCTGCATATGGTCCCAGAAAAAACTGTGGCTGCTTTAAAGAGTTGGAGATGCCCTGCATCCCAAACTACCTCTTTGGAACCGAATCTGAAGTAATACACAGATCCTGAGGTGTCTGATAGGGATTAGATACCTCCAAATGTTTAAAAAGGGTTGATTGCAATAACCTTGCTGTTGGAGATGCAAGTTGAAAGTTGGAACATTAACCCATATGGTCTGGACTTATTCTGCTATTGCCACACTTAGACTTGAAAGTAACAGGGTTGTAATATGACTCTGGATTGAATGCTGTGTGTTAAAGATGTGCATGTTATTCTTGGCTATATGTCTAGTATTTGGAATAGAACAAGATTTGTGGACTTAGAGGGAATGGTAGGTAGGCTAAAATATTGATTGTGGAGTCCTTGGTGCTCTCTGAACTTGGTTATTTGCTTGCAGATGTTCCATTACCTGACTAAGTAACATCACTGATGATGTTACCTAGTTAGTTAATGAAACTTCTGCAAGCAAACAACCAAGTTCAGAGAGCATCCAGGACTCCATAGTTCAGCCCTGAGTTACATATATTCTCTTCTATTAAAATATTGATTATATGACACTGGAAGAAAGCATTTACAACAGATGTGCAGCAATGGACTGTTCATATGAGTTGCTTGTCAACATTTAAATTGGTGTGCGTGTTTGTGTGTATGTTTATAAAGGAACAAGGAAGAAAACTTTGTACCAATACAACCCCCTAATGCTACATGCAGTGCACATTCTGTCAGCACTGAAAAAACATTTTATATATAAGACCACTCCAAGGTCCTGATCCATTTAGATAGGACTGATTAGACTCCAACTATCTCTATGTACGTTGATTATCCATGAAGATGCCCTCAGTCAATTTCTTTAATTCACTTTTTTCTCACAATTTACTTTCATTTCCCTATTTTTCTTTAAATTCATCTCTACTCATCTGGCTTTTCTGCACAGTGAATTATTCTTGCACAGTATATACTCTCAGTCTTGTACTCATGCTCTTAAAGTGATATTGTATGTCTAGATTTCCTTTTCTGTAGGGTATGCTGCTGTTATGCTTTTGTGTGGCTTAACCATGCTACAACATGTACTTTAGTCCAGTGATCTTTATTTTACTCTGCCTTTTCTATGATTTGGGCTCCTGTTGTGGAGCAAAAAAGGAAAAAAAAAAATGAATGTAAAACATAATATCAAAAGTCTGAACCACCTGAAGCCTTTGGCAACCAGGTTATTCAAGAAAATTGGATAACTATTTTGTGATCTATATAGTTCAGTGTGAGGCCTTGCTTTCACCAATGGACACAGAAGTCTGGGAAATTTGCTGGGACCTGTATAACATGCAGATGACTGTATCTTTGGAGACAGATAGCTGTGTGAACATTTTGAAGCATGTTTTATTCCCAAAGAAATGGATGGAATACTTAGCTTTAGATGGGGCTGTGCAGATGGTATCAAACTCTGAACTGATCAGAATCCAGGACCAGAATCAAGAATGTAATAGGGTTGCAGTAAAAGATTGGCTACTTACTCAGGCATGTCTATAGATGAGAATCAGGCAGAAAAACTAGGCTAGATAAGCTTTGCCCCATGATCAAGGCAATTTGCACCAATACAACAGAAGAGCTGTAGATGTACTTGCTGTGGAAAAGGATGTGCACAGAAAACAAAAGAACCTGCTGCAGTTTCTGGTGATAGATAGATGATAGATACATGGATGGATGGATGGATGGATGGATGGATGGATGGATGGATGATAGGTCAGCTATCAAATCTGAGAGGACAGCAAAGTTGTCAAACAGATGCAATGTTGTAACTGGGATTTTAGGAAGTGTGCAGACACTTCCAGAGGCGACCTTTTCTTTAATAGAGTACTGCATCTCTTCCAAGCCCTGTTAGCAAGAGTTTACATTGCATAAGATGGTTTCTAGTCAGTACCCAATACAGAGGCAGAGATTATGAGCCTAAAATATATGGTCTCTGTGGTCAGATAAAAAACCTGGCTTGAGAGACACTGGTTGCCATACAGCAGTGTTGCTAAGGTTGAGAAACACTGCTATAGACCTGCTGCAATATGTTGAAGAAGTCTCCATAGAAGTTCACAAGATACGGGAAGATTAAAGTTCAGCAAAGGTAATGTTAAAGGAAGGAACAGTTCCCTAAGTACCCCATTCAGTCATGAATGATATCAGTTTCCCTAACCCCAAAAGTAAAAGCAGGATTAGTAATACTGTAACCATAAATGGCGCAAACCTACTCTAACGTTAAACAAAAGGAAGTGCTTCCTGTGCTTGAAAATGTTTTCATATCAGGGACAGTACATAAATGAATATGAGTGAGCCTGGATCCAGAGAAACTGGAAGCTAGTTCATTGATTACAAAGTTTTGGACTAGATTCCAATGAGATGCCAGAGACTTCTCCTGCACATGATGAGATGCAACTATAATTCTGTGTATCATACAAGCAAAACACAGTGTACTGGATGCACTTGGCTATCACCTATAATATATGTTAATACTGGTCTATAGGACTGAAGCTTTTTAATTCCCCCCTGCCCTGCAAGAGCAGATGTAGCAGCTATGGTCCTGCAGAAACTCACATTTTTTCAATTAGAAAACATTTGTGCTGTATACTTCTCCATGAAAAAATATATTCTTTATGCTTTTCTTTGCTGTTGTCAACATCAAAAAAATCTCATGGAATAGAATCGGTTCAAGGAGCAAGTGCCAGGTTTCCATGGGGCTGAAAACAACACTTAAGATCCTGTAACATCCTAATTCTTGTCTATTTGCACTGGAATGAAGCTTTTTCGTCTTTTAGCAAGAATCCATTGTGCCCATCTCTCCTCTCCTCTCCTCTCCTCTCCTCTCCTCTCCTCTCCTCTCCTCTCCTCTCCTCTCCTCTCCTCTCCTCTCCTCTCCTCTCCCTCTTTCCCTTTCCCTTTTTCCTTGTGTGCTCTATGAAAAAAATTGTACCATAAATAATGATAGACTGTGTTGCAGGCCTTTGTTCTTCTGCCAAGCACCTTTTAGCTTTGGCAGTGATTCTGTTTTCCCTGTCATCATCTAAGGTATATTTATTTTACATAGCTACAAAGCCAGTGAAATTCCCTCTTAAATCCCAGGATGCAAGAAGAAGCAAATCAATTCCTTTTATTAAAATTCCCTAACGTGCTCTCTTCCCCTCTATCTGTCTTCTTATTAGGTTTTCATTGGTTTGAAAAATATCTGCCTTCTGAGGTCCACCAGAAGCTGATGAAAAAAGGGTTATTCATGAACAAGTCCTTATTCCTGAGTAGTTTGATTTTGCCTAAGGAGGCATTCCCTGCGGGCAAACATTTCTACACGTACTAGCTATATGACTTCGAACCTTCATCAATGTGCATGTTTGGGGGCTATGTGGTGCTATGCTTTGGTCCTTCTTATTAGATTGAAATTTGACTCTGGACTTGCACTTTCCAAGGGCTCTGTGTCTTATTTTCCAGTTTGGGGCTACTTGAAGCAAGCTACTCCAATAGAACATCTGAGTTAATATCTATTTCATTCTGGAGCAAAGATGTCTCCACTGAAGATATGACACTGGCAAGTTAATGCTTTAGGCAAAGAGATCTGACTTAAAAAATCAGAAAGGCAAAATATTTTGTGTATGCCTTTTCCCCAGTGCTTGGGGGGAGGAGTTGTCTTTAATTTGGGCTTCACTTCCACTTCAGAGCTAACCTCAGTGGGAAAAAACAATTCTAAATCAATTTGGGCAAAAGTGGCAGCTTGGGATCAGACCTAAGGTCAGGTGGGTCATCCTTTCAAAATGAATGTGAGACCTAGTTTATTTATTTAAAAGACTTATATGGCCACCTATCTTATATACAATTAACCCAGGGGGCTCACAAAAACAGTAGTAAAACATAAGAAAAGACACTAAAACTAACATCAAAACAACACTCCCCAACCATTATCATTCACCTTTATTGGGCTCCAGCCTTACCCTAGCCTAACATTTGGTAAAAGAGCCAGCTCTTCAAGGCCTTCCAGAAGGTTAGAAGGTTGGGGGATCTCAGGGTAGAGGATATTTCACAGGGCAGGGACAGCTATACAGAACATGTTGCAGTTGTCCAACTGGGAAGTGACCATGTATGAGTGATTGTGAGCAAGGCCTCCCAGTCAAGGAATTGGTGCACTTAGCATACAAGGTTAATCTGTGCAAAGGCCCCTCTAGTCATGGTTTCCATCATAGGTAGGAAGGATTCCATGGATGGAAATCCTGAAGGAAAAAAAAAAAAGTTCAGGAATGCTGAGAAATTCTGAAAAGTGAGTTAATTAAAGCCCAAACATAATCAACACCAAAGAGGAAAAGATGAGACCGGAGTGGTTGCACCAAGAGCTTTCTAATAAACAAAAAGGCAAGTTTAAACATATGGAAAGAGGGGCATATAACAAAAGCAGAATATCAGGAAACAGCCTGAAATTGCAAGGATGGGGTCAGAAAAGCCAAGGCTCAGCATGGGCTAAGTCTTGCTATGCAAAATGCCAAAAATAACAAAAAAGCGTTCTTTGGTAAGTTCAGAATAAGAGGAAAGCCAGGGAAATGGTTGGCCGACTGGCTGGAAACGAGGGCAAGATGGTGATGAGCAAGGGGAAGAAAGCTGAACTGCTCAATTCCTACCTTGCGTCTGTCTTTTCACAGAAGGAAAAAGTAGTCCAACTACTACTACAAAGCGGCATTGTGGGGAGCAGAAGAGAAGTGCCAGCCCAACCAGCCTCTGCTCTGTCCCCAGCACCAACCACAACTCGGAGGGCAAAAAGCAAGCTGCTGCCCTTCAGCCATTCCCTCTGCTGAGCTGCTGCATGGAGTCCGGAGTCAGCCGGGCCCTGCTCATCAGCTAAGCCAAAAACTACAGCACCCCTGAACTCCGCTCATCGCTGCCTGCTCTCCCCACAGTCTCTGCTGCTGAGAAGCCACCACCCGCGGCCATAGCACCTGTCTGCTTCACTGGGTAAGCTCATAAGCTGTTCTCAGAAGTTCACAACAAACAGCCTGAAACCAGATGAGCTTGTAATCCAAACAAAGTGCAGGTGAAACCTGTTCTTCCCACTCTAAAAAGAGTTTGGCTTCCAGCCTGTTGCACCGTGTAGGTGGGAGAAGGAGGCCCAAGACTGTGAACCTTGATTTCACTAAAGAGGTATCATGCCAAAGAAATTGCATGGATTGCCCATATAAATTACCGGGAATCAAGCTTGATTCAAAGGGAACTTTATGTTTAAATGTGATCCCAGTGGCACTAACAGAAAAAGCATATGAAAATCTGTAGATGCTTTGCCAGTAATTAGCTTGGGCAATTAATTTGATATTACTTTGGTGTTACGACTGGTGTCCAGACAAATACTTTTTTGTTATTACTGATTGTGATAAATCATCCTCTTCAGTGCACAGCAGCAAGGATGAGAAACTTAATCCTCCCTTATAGTGATGTGTCTGAATGAAAGTGGCCTAAAACCAAACCAGATTATCTGTGTGCCATGATCCAAGTAAAATTATGTCCAGAGCAGAGCAATCACCTTTGGCTTCAAAATGAAGTTTCCATACCTCTGAAAGCCAAACCAGTTTGCTTGCTCAGGTTTTTCATTTGAATCACTACTTCTTTTGGATGTTGGTGATTCAAAGCTGAGTAAGCTTGAGGTGAGCAACAGTCAGAAGGGCAGTAGTCCTAGCAAAGCTGATGTGTCATAAAAGCTAGAAAACCAGACAAACCTTGTGGAAGAATCAGAGTTATCTGATACATACTGTAGATTCTGCAAAAGAAAACATTCCTGCCTCTGTCCTGAAGAGGGGAAGTGACAAATGGTGGGGACCAGGGACTCCCTGCGAAGAGCAGCTGAAACAGCCATTTGTCAGCCTGACAGAGAAGTTTTAAGTTAAGAGAAGTGTGCTCTCTTCCTGGGGTTCACATTTGAACCGTGAGGGAAGCAAATCACTGGCTAGGCAAATGGTACCAAAGGGAACAGTATGAATTCTTGATCAAGGAGAGTTTTCTTTAAGTATCATTTGCCCTTGTATTGGAAAGGGTTGGTTCCTGTTCCATTCTGGGACAGCACACAAATGATTTCTCCCCACAATGAATCAGAGAGACATTGTTTAGATTTCATTAGAAACTCATCAGACAGGCTGGATGTGAAATCAAGGCTGCATTTTAGCCAGCTAGAGAAAAGAAACAACATTTGTGGCAAGGAAAAGCCAATCTAATGATTAGACCCAAGAAACAAACAAACAAAATCACAGAGGAATGCCTGACCTATTTTTGGTTGGCTTTTTTATTTTTCCCATAGTAATTAATTGAATTTACAACTAAACCTGTCCTGATGTTCTCCATTATCACAATTCCTTGATTCTTCCCAACTTGTGTCAGGAAAGTGGTTTGAAATGGATGAAATCACACTCCAAAAAGATGGGGACAATTATATTTCCTTGTGTTAAAATTGCCAACTCGATGTTTCAGCATAAAGCTCTGAAGGAACCGCTCAAGTAAATATTTTTAGGTGTTTTTCAGCATGCCTCTGAACATTTTGCATTTCCAGCTGGGTTAGAAGTCAAGGGAAGTCAAAATACCTAGACAGGAACAAAAGTGCCAAAAGGGTGAGACATGAATATAGAAAGGCCAACATACCGAGACAGTAACAAAATAATAATGAGAAGTACTGGATGCCCTACAAGGCTGGTTTCGGGTTGTGAGAAATCCAACCGTATGTGCTGATTGATGAGTTTTAATATTTTAATAAGCTTTGAATAAGCACTTTAATCTTGAGATATTTATCCAAATTAAACTCAAATTCATTCTAAAACCCTTGGAGTTTGCCCATTACTTGTAATACCACTGGAATACTTTAGTACTCTGTTTCAGACTTTGTTTGGACTCTAACAGTATGGAAAAAATACTATTTAACTATACCCCAAAGAACTAATCTTGCTGACATTTGAGTCACAAAGTATTATATATCCAGAATAAGCAGAACTTTTTTTTTTTTGGCTCATTATATTTTCTGAAGACAGTCTGTACAACTTTGCAGATGGCCAGGGTTGAAAATGTGAAGAGAGAATACTCTGGGTAGAAACACTTTTTACCAATAACAGAGATAGCCTATCCTTATTGAAATATATTCCCTGAGTATAGGAATCGTATACTAATCCCTGTTGTTTAAGGGCATAGAATAGGAGGTGGGCCATATTCTGCCTGCCATAGTATCTCCTTCTGTGGGGAGTGGTCAGATTGGAACAAACATTCTGAAAAGTTTTTGGTATGAGCAGAATGAAATTCTTTCTATTCTACTAAAAGACTGAATTTATTCTGTGCATACGAAGTGGTATCTTTGACAAAGTCTACTTATTAGAAGGGATCACTGCCCACTTAGCATGTCTAAGGCTTCTGACAATCCATACAATAAATTGGCAGAAGACCCTAGGAGTAAAGCCCTTCAGCCAAAATCCAAGTTTTACTGTCTAGTCTACTAATAAATTCTAGCAAAAAAGTGCTTTATTTGCATTGACATCATTTTCACCACCACCACCATCATTGCCATTGATGGAAAATTATTTCCTTTTAGGTTGTTTGCAAAAATAGGAAAACAAATTTCATCTCAATGCATTCCCCAAAGCCAGCTGATTAGCCTTCATGAAGCACACTAAAATGTTATGTAGACAAGAACTTCTGTGTAGACATTCTTTATCATGTCTCCTGCATAAAGTTGAGCTTTGGGTTCTTTTGGGTTGCTTTATCAGCGGACAAATATGTTTACAGTGAACTGAGTAATGCTTTAAATGGCAGGAAAGCAACTAGAAATTGCCCAGAGAGATTCAGTTTATTGGACAAGAAGGGCTGCATTGGACAGTTGTCTTTCTGTTGTCCTTTCCATTTTTCATTTGGATATCAATGATTATGGAATTCTTGGTGACAACATGAGCGTAATTCATGCTCACAATTTCTATGTTCTTCCTTTTCTTTTTTCAATGCACATTATTGTGATGTTTCTGGATGTTACTGATAGCTGAGTGTGTCAGATTTAGTATGAAGTATTATATGATGAAGAGCATCTAGCCCTTTGGATAGATTCAGTTTCCATCTCTGGTATAATGGCAAGTTCCTGAGAAAAGATGTGTGGAAGCAGATAGTTTTAGACAAAATGCCCCTGAACTGGTCAGGGCACAACCCCTTGCTACAATCCTGCTGTCTTCTCATTCATTCTCAGCATCAAAAGTAAAACAAACAACACCCTAATATGTTGCTTTCTGTTATGTCTCTTTTCTTCTCCTTAATCAAAAATCAGAGAGAGGATTTGATACGGACTGGAATTTAGTGTATGAGGTTCACTTTTGCAACTCTGTTTTGCAAGGGGATTAAAAAGCTCCCATTGGCTTTGGTACTGCTGCTGTGCAGATTCCCAGAGGCGAAGATCTCCTATCCGCCCTACTAAAGATCCCATTTAGGTGAAGTTCCCATGCAGTACTTGTTGAAGGAGCTAATGATGGTTCAGAGGTGTCTCTGGAGGGAGCCTCCAAAAAGTCAAGATAGCAGCTGCATATGCACAAAGGAAGCCCCACCACTTTTTATGGCAGCCATAACTATGTGACCAAAGCTCTGCCCCCTTTATGGGCATCATTCCCAAAAAAGGGGGGAGGGCTTCTATTGCACAGTCACAGCTGCTATCTTGACTCTTTGGAGGCTCCCTCCAGCTCCCACAGACTTTTTTAACCACCTTGTGGATGCTTCTGTGATGATTGTTTTCTGGGTAGATCTCAAATTTTGTTATGTTAGGTGATAGCTGAATTAGTGGAGTAATATTTGTACACCCACCTATCCAGCTTTCAGAGCCATATGTAGAGACTTCAGAGGAAGGCAGATACATTCTGTGTATACTGATTCACGTTTCTTTCTTTCAGATCATAGACCGAGTGCTTCAGTCCACTAGAGAAATGAATTGGTTCCTGCTCTCACTGTTCAGTGCATGCCTTCACTAAATATATGGAAATGCACCCTAATATAGCTTTCTCTTGCTCTGTTTGTGAGGCTTGTTTGCAAATGGGAAACTCCTTTTGCTGCAGAAGCAACTATATTTCACTTAAACATTGGCTGAAACACCTCTGCTTACCTCCTGACCATAAAGGACTTACTATGACTGAATGTTAGTTCTCTGCCAATACTATAGATTTACAGGGCAGAGAGGATAGTCTGACCATGCCACTTAAGATCTGTTCCGTCTCAAATGTGAAATTAGAAGACTGGGCGATGATAAGATTATTTGGAAGTGCAGAGAGAGAGAGAGAGAGAGAGATCTGTGCACATTGTAGGTCTTTTTCCTCTGTTGAGCTGCAGTATTATTCACGTCTCCTTGAATCAGCAGAAACCATACTGATATTTATTTATTTATTCATTTATTTTCAAATTTGTCACCACCCATCTCACTGTGGTGTGACTCTGGGCGGTTTACAGTAAATATAGAATAAACATTAATTGAAATAGATAAATATTAATTAATTAAAATATGCTAAAAACAAACTTCCTTTATAATACTTCCAAGAGGCAGATGTTAATTAGGTGTTTATAAACTCAGGGAGCATCATCAAGGCACCAGCCATCCCCAGGATTGATTGTATCTTTCCTCGCCCCATGCAAGTTGGCAGAGCCAAGTCTTCAATTCCCTCTGAAAAATTGGGAGGGTAGGGGCCTGCTTCACCTCTGGGGGGAGAGTATTCCATAGGGTGGGGACAATGGCAGAGAAGGCTCTCCTCTTAGGATCCGCCAGTCAACATTCTCTCACTGACGGGATCTGCAACTTGCCTTCTCTGCTGGACCGGGTGGGACAGGTTGATGTTATGTTTATGTCCCCATTGCTGACCCCTAAACTTCCTCTGTTGACTCTGTTCCCTGTCACTGCAGTAATCCGGCTTTCCTCCAGGGTAATGAGTAAAAAAATCTAACAGATTTTACACACCTTATATGTCCTTGTATAGAGGAAAATACTACTTTAACAGTGATACAATGAAATAAAAAAAAAAAAAAAATTCACCAGGTGGGATGAGATGAAAGCAACATTGTGGGGATACAGCAGGAAAAAGGGGGTGCTGTGGGTTAAGTGCCAGTGGGGAAAGGCTCTGGGTATTTCTTGGTTAATCTACCTTGAGTTCGCTTCTCTCTTGGATGACTCAGCCTGTACAAGTTGCTGATTCAGAAAATAGAGCGAACCTGTACAAGTTTAGCAGGTCAGAATAATTGTGCCATGCATTTTCTAGCATCTTAACAAAAACTAGGTAAAATATTATTTAATTGACAGGGGAATGTATAACTTGTAAATTAACAGAAAAGGGATTTTTTTCTTCTCTAAAATGAAATAAATAGAAACCAAGTATGTCGTAAGAGCTTTGCACTAGAAGGAAGGACTGTTTTTAAAAAAAAAAATCAAAAAAAGATTTTAGTGTGTCATGGAAGCCAGTAGACTGTCTTTACTGCCTTTTTATTTTCAGGAACTACGTAACCACAAAATTCCTGTTTACTATATTTCTTGAGGATAAAGTTTTCTGTGGTGCAAGGTACCTAAGACTATTCAGCACACATACTAGAGATCTAAAGAAAGTCTATTTATTGAAGCTTCCAGGAAAAATATTGACCGGATAGTAAAAATACTTTCCTTGATTACTCAGGCTCATATTTTAAACTTAAAATTACAGGAACTTCTTTTTTTACAGATTTATTTTTAGACTCTAAAAATAAGTGTTGGTTTTTAATGGGACAAAACTTACTTTTTAAACTTTGCTTACTTTCCATTGACCCTGCAGATCCAGCTAGATTAATTTAGATCTGCTAGCAATAGGTAAGATCGCTATGGCCATCAATCTCATCAATTGTCATCCTCCACAGCTTTCTGGGTACCCTGTTTTTTAAAGGAGAGTTTGCCAGTGAATGCAGCACTATGTTATAGATTAGATATAGGCTAATCAATTTTTTTTATTTCCATTTTTTTAGGATATGATGCCACTGTTGAATATTCAGTCCAAAGGGAGCATCTGCTGAACCTTCTTAAACTCTCTGGGGTTCTTTGAGAGAAATCTTGATGTCTACAGAATTCCATTAACTCAATTCAGAAACCAAAACTTTAGATTAGAATGAGACAACATATGAATATTCAGATGTTGTTAGACCAATCCCCAACAATCATAGCCACTGATAGTGAAGGATGTTATAAAGGGTATAAGATTCTCACCTCTACTTTATGTTATCAGCAGTTGTTTCATTACTGTGATCATTATGTGCTGGAAAAACAGGAGGTAGGATGGTTAAGGCCATTGGAGACCCAGTTTGAAACTCTATACCCTTGGTATTATGTTTGGGTCTAAGCACAATCAACTGTGTTGCAGGTGGCTATTTTCAAAGATATCCAATGAATAATTTGAGATATCTTTTAGCATCATGTTCTTAAATATGGTGCCATGCTAGATGCTTCATAGAATTCACATGCCCCTTTCTTTTTGTTCCACATTAATTCATCTCCAGTCTTGATAAATAGGGCGAATTAAAGCAGAACAAACAGTTCAGAACAGTTCTGGTTCATATCCTTCTTCCTTTTGAAATACCAGGCAGATAGAAGAAATATGTGGTTCATAGAATCCCAGACCATCTGAGCCAAGATTCTGAAATATTTAGGGAAAAAATTAAATTGAATACACTGTATTTATATCACTCTGAGTTACTTGGTGTTTGCCATTTTATCCATCCATCCATACCAAACTAAATATGAATAGATTTTGAAAGCTTGAACTGATTTATAGTTCAGCTTCAGAGGGTGAAGATTTCTCTGTTACACCTATTGGTACAAGAAATAGGAGATTTACACTGTTAAATAGAAAGATCTCTGTATTTCCATTCTTACATGCGCCACTTCCTTCTAGGTTTGGAAGAGTCAATTAAATGGAACGTCATACCTATAAAGTTTTAAACTTTGTAACTGTAGGAAATCTGTTTGAAGTCAACTCTGAGACTTTCTTTCTGACCCTGACATATGGTAAAGAAGACGAGCAGCTTGAGAAAAAAAAAAATCAGGGGCACATAAAGATAGATTTAATAAAATGATCATAAGTACTGAAAAACCACTTGGAAAATACTTTTATTCTGCAGCTTTTCCTGTATGTGGCATAAGTAGAAGAATGTGGTCTGAAATTAGAGTTTTACTGGCACAGTTTTATGATAACTGCATTACTCACCAGCAATCAAGCCATGAGACAGTTGCATAGAGGGAGTTCCAAGTAAGTGGCAAAAAGCTCTTTGGAGCCACATCATTTTCTCACCATAAATTCCCATGGGCCCAGGCAAGTCATGCTCCAGTAACCAATGTGGTGCATTTTCCTTCTCCACTTAATGGGATTATGGATGCAAGAATTTGATTGTGAATTAAAACAATATTTATTTTTCCCTAGATGTTGGTTTCCAAAAACAGACCTGCCATAATCTGATGGATTTTTTAATTTCATTGTGGCTCTGCAATGGCAAGTTTTGGAAATGTGGGGTTGTGCTACAGCTTAGGCCAATCAGATGGGGAAAGGTTGTTGCAGGGGAGGAGAAGGACCACCAGGTCCTATTTCTGTCAGTCACCAAGTAAAGAAGTTGAAGGATCTGTAGGGCAAAGGACTTCCTGCCTCTGCAGCTGAAAGGATTGAAGTTCACAATGCTGAGCAAAATGGAAGACCCCTTGGCCCAATTTCTCTTTAGACTCATACCCTGTTTTCCTCCCTACCATATGGGCTGCTGGGAGAAGGATAGCTCTCTCAATCTTGAAGGATGAATGGATAGGAACAAACCCTGCCTCCATAATGTTGTCCTTTGGCTGAGCCCTTCCCTTCCCTTCCCTTCCCTTCCCTTCCCTTCCCTTCCCTTCCCTTCCCTTCCCTTCCCTTCCCTTCCCTTCCCTTCCCTTCCCTTCCCTTCCCTTCCCTTTCCCCTTATGAACTGATTACTTGCTTCAATTATTTTGGTTTGCCTTTCAATGTTACCCTCCCACTTCCTTTCTGGAGTTGTCCTTTCTCCCATAAAATTGCCTATCTTTGCTGTCGTGGTCAGTAATGACAAGTTAATCGAGAAATATTGGGATGGTGGTGAGGAATTATTTATGTGGCACTTAGTTTTATTTAAGCACCGAGACCATTATTTGCTCTCTTCTGGTTTCCCAACATTAGAGTTAGGGAAGGGGGAGAAGATTGCACTTACAGGCCACCTATTTATTCTTAGAACTGCTCACAGCTCTCTCTCAGCTGTATTCTAACACTCCCGTAGCCTCATGAATATCCACTGTGCTCTTTGCAGCAGCCTTTATAGGCTTGTATCGCCAGGCACGTCAGTCTGTAGCTCCCCAAATTCTCAGCCAGCGTGGAAATTGAACACTAGGCTAGAAATGTTGCATTAGAGTGGAATCAGTCTTGGAGATCTGGCTTGTCTGCCTGACTTTAGGCCCCATATCTTGTATGATGTTTCATAATCCCCACATCTTCCAAAATTGACGAATTTATTCATTAGATTTGTATCCTGCATTTCCTCCAGGAGCTCAAGGTGGCTAACACAGTGCTTCCCCCTCCAACTTTTCCCTACAACAACATTGGTACATTCTTCACCCAGCTTTAATATCTGGGTCTATGCTTTGTCTTTCACGTTGAGTTCCAGTGGAGAATTTGTGCCTTTCTTCTTTTTCCTAGACACACAGAATGCTTCAGAGACACTGATCATAGCATTATTTTCCATGTCAGTACTCACATTGTTCAATACTTGGGAGTTAAACTCAGCCCCTTTACAGGATATTTAATTAGCTCTCTTTCTTTCTGGAAGCAGGTTACAATTTAATTGATTCCCTTTTGGGGGCTAACATTTAACACTAGAAAGCTTCTGTTATGCTGCTGTTCTTGACTTTTGTATTTGGTTAATTGATTTTAGCAGTGAGATTATATGGACAAATACTATTTGGCAAACTACTTTGGAAATAAGTAAAGAATGGAATAGTTTTTTCTAGAACAAAATCAGCTTTTCCTTTTTTTCTTTTGAAAATCAGATTTATTTATTTTTTGCATTTAAAATAGATTCTTTTTGTGTTTTATGAAATAATACAGTAGTGTGAAATAAATAACTTGCACTTTTCTTGTGACATTAAATATCCAGTAAAGATATTCAAATGCCATGATATGTCTATACCTACAAAGATCAGAATCGTGGAAGCTATGGTATTCCCTGTGACACTCTATGGAAGCAAAAGTTGGGCTTTACAGAAGCAGGATAGGAACAGTACTGAGGCCTTAGAACTTTGGTGTTGGAGAAAACGCCTGAGAATACTGTGGACAGCCAAGAAAACAAACAAGTGGATCATTGAACAAACCAACCCAGAGTTCTCACTCAAGGCACAAATGACCAGGCTCAAATTATCCTATTTTGGACACATTATGAGAAGACCCAGCTCTCTGGAAAAGGCTCTAATGCTGGGAAAGGTGGAAGGAAAGAGAAGAGGACAACCAGCAGTAAGGTGGATGGACTCAGTTACAGTAGTGATGAGTGCACCATTGGGAGACTTGAAAGAACAGGTTATGGATAGATCGTCATGGAGAAAATCTATCTATGTGGTCACTAGGAGTCGAAAATGACTTGATGGCACATAATCAATCAATATCGGTATTTGTTAAATTAGAATCTTATATTTCAGCATCTTGTTACATTAACATTCAGTATTTCTTTCAGATGTCAAAGATCGTTAAGAAGGAGGGCTATTTCTTGCATCATGGTTTTACTTTCAATTTCTTTCTGATGTCAAATCATATTTCATGCAAAAATAGAACAATAGTGAAAGAAAAGGAAAAAAGAAAAAGCAATACAACAACCAAAATTATGTATATATGGGCTTCTCATACATTTATGTATATATATAAAAACTCTACATAACAGTTTCAATAAAGGTTGAGCATATTTCATAGTAATCACTCATACATCATTGATTGTCTGTAAGCAGTACTATCATAAGTTGCAAGTAAGACCAGGAGTTCAGTCCTCTGAGTATCAGGGGCCATAAATTGATCTTTCCAATCACTTTTTGCCCTTTTGGCTAAGGTCATGTGTAGTGTCTATTCTTATCAGTTTACTCTTTTCTGGAAATACAGAAGTGTAGAACTGAATGGTTCTTGAAGGCCCACTCCATGAACAATGCAAGATCTGTGGAAGCGTCATCTCTGCTGAAATAGTCCAAAGGATATTTTCCCTGGCTTTAGCTATTTCTATGCATTTGTTTTGATTCCATCCCTTGGAATAAAATCTGTGTCTTCTTCTTATCTTCTGTACCTTTAAAAAGGATGGTGTTTCACACAGCTGAAAAAAAAGTAGATCAGGCCTCCTTTTAAGCTTTTCTAAGCTATTAATTATGGAATATTTAATTACAACTGTATCCCATTTACAAAATTGACCTCAAAATGGTTTCCAAATTAATGCAAGTTGTGCCACTGTGTCTTGGATTTTTTCTCTTTTATGTATTCAGTCAAAGAAGGAATTTTGTAGATCCTTGATAATTTTACTGGCCATGCGGGAAAAAAAACAAACAACATCCATAGAAAAAGCAAGAAAGAGAGTAAAAGAAATCAAATAATTAGGGGGTGCTATTAAAAGAAACTGTTGAGAGTAGCTACAGTATTATTTTAATGAATAGCAAATTTGCTCTGAAAAAAGGGAATGGGAAATGAGGTAGACAGAAAGGCACCAAACAGAAGAGCTATGTTAAGACAAACTACTAATTTCTTAGTACATTTACTATATTAGGCTTTCTCAAAGGAAAAATCCTGATTATCCCGTGCAATAATCACATATGAGTTTATGCCACTGGGTCTGATATTTGGTGTATATGTAGTTTTAGTGTTTCTTAATAAATTACTTCTTTTTGTACCAGTTAGAATCAATCTGTGAAAATGTGATGTCTCCTTGGCCTCATGCCAATGCTAACAGTGATGGCTTAACATTCTGTTTCATAGGATATTGTTACTACAGAGAACAGTCACACCACAATATCTTAACACATAAGCCTCTTTGCTCCTTCGAACAGTAGAGTATATCTGAGTGAAACAACTTTTTCATGCTTTCAGACCTATCAGTTGCTTAGTATTTCATAGGACTCATGAAAATCCTGGAATTAAGTGGATTCTTTTGATTTATTAACACTTCTCAAACGCCTGGTGGAGGTCATTGTTGCAAAACATTAAAAGCATTCTTTTCTTTTGCAGCAGTGCCAGGAAAATGTGAGCTTCCATGTATTTAAGAGAGCCAAGCCAAGTTTAACAATTGACAACTCAGTTCTTCATGTCTGTCTACTGTACATGGTCTTTTGAAACCAGGGCTATACGATCAGCCAGATAATGAGAACTGAATTCTGAATGTAAGGTTTTGCCATTGATCCAAGACCTTCTAAGCTTTCCAAACTAGTTTTCCAAATTTATTCCACTAAATTCATCCAGACTTTATGTTGATTTTCAACAACTATCAGATACAAATCACTTAACAATTTGGGAAACAATACATCTGAGAGCAAAAGCCTGCAGGCCCCTGATACTGCATCAAGAAATACCTTCCATTAAACTACTGAGATTAAATTAATGGCTGGTGATAAAAGAAGAAACATACTAGCCTCATAAAGGTCTTTCAAGAGATATGATGAAAACATATAAATTCTGATGCATTATATTTTCTAAATAGAGGTTGTCTCCCATTTGGCTGTATTCTGTATTGACTTCCAAATATGCATACATAAAATGAAGAATACATTGTGTTATGCTTCAAACTCTATACTAGGTGAATCCTTTTTAACCATAAATTATTATCCATACATTTTCAAGATGCATTCTTTTTGATGGTCTCTTTTAATACACCTTTCCAGAAAAGCTGTCATTACTTGCTTCCTTACTTGCTTCCTGGAGAAAATTCAGCCATTTGATTTCCATTTGTTTTTCTATTCTAGAGATGGGCAAACACTTTTCAAAGACCAGAAAGTGTGACTTTTATTTTTATTTTTTAATCTGAGACTCACAAAATGATCCTTGCTTCCATGCCAATTTCTCTGTTCCCCATATTAACAATTATGGCCTAGTTCTAGTAGAATTACATCTCTCATGGGCTTTGTGAGGGCTAGATCAGAAGCAACTGATATCAGATAGGTTCATTATGATTATAGTGCACAAGTGGTGATGCATGGACAGGAGAAAGAGACATAAAATGTTAGATCTGGTAGCTATCTGGCTTGAGTCTTACAATCTGAGCTGCTGGTACTAGTATCTATTATAAAACTATCTTATCAAATATTGTGCTCCTGTGAGCCTTCTAGTTCCAGTATTGGTCTGAGTGACCCCCCCCCCCCCCCTTTTGTGATGTGGCTAAAGGAGATAATAAAGGAGGAAATGCTGATAAAATTCTGGCTTGAGTTTTGGACTAGCCCTTCTGATTGAGGTGGGCTATACTTCATGAAATTAGAGATTCATAACCTGGGACAGTTCTAGGTGCTGACTTTCTTCCTGGATAATGTGGTTGCAGCTGTGAATAGAAGTTTTCTTCTACAGTTTAGTTGGTTCATTCATTGTAGTTTTTCTGGAGAAAACATTTCTTGCTGTGGTTATTACAACTCTATTAAGAGATAACAAAGGAAAGGCACAGCTATTCCACTCCTATTTTGCTACAGTCTTTCCCAGCCATAAATAGTGTGCTTTAAGATTGTGAAAAGTAGGATGAAGGGGCAGGGTTGAAGTTTGACAGAAGCATGGTTGAAGAGCACCTCTTTGAAATAATTTAAATATCCAGGGCCAGTTGAATTACTGAAGGAATTAGCTGGTATCTTGGCCAGACTCTTATGTGCTATATATAAGAAATCCTCAAGAACTGGTGAAGTGTCAGTTAACTGGAAGACAGTAAATGTTGCTCTATCTTCAAAAAGAGGAAACAGGAATACCTGGCAAACTACAGACCATCCAGTCTCACATCAACACCTGAGAAGATTCTAGAGCAAATCATATAAAGATGATCTATAAGCCCTTTGAAAACAATGCCATAATTATCAGAAGTCAGCAAGGATTTATCAACAATAAGTTTTACCAATAAATCTCATTTTTTGAGCAGGTAATTTCCTAGTATGCTGTAGACACACTACATCTTGAATTATGCAAAGCATTGGAAAAGGTTCCCCATGACAGACAGATTAGCAAGCTAGTTAAGTGTGGGCTGGATAATAAGACAGTTAAATGGATAAATAGCTGCTTCAAAAATCATACTCAAAGATTTCATTAATGATCCTTCATCAAATTGGAGAGAGCTAGCCAATGGGATAACCCAAGGATCAATCCTGAGTCCTCCACTCTTCAACATTTTCATTAATGCATTGGACGAAGCAGTAGAGGGAATGCTTAACAAATGTGCAGATGATACAAAATTGGGTATGATAGCTAATACTGTTGAAGGCATAAATAAAATTAAAAATGATCTTGCTAGGTTGGAGAAAGTAACAAAATCAATTTTAACAAAGACAAATGCAAAGTTCTTCATTTAAGACCCAGAAATAGCATGGAGGATACTTGGCTGGGTACTTGTAAAAAACAACTTGGGATAGTAATTGGTTGCAAATTGAATGTGAGTCAGGAATGTGATGTGACTGAAAAAAAAAAGACTAATGCAATTTAGATTGCATCAGCAGAACTAAAATTTCCAAATCAAAGGAAACAATTGTTTCACTCCATTCTGAGTTAGTCAGATCCCACCTCAAGAACTGAGTCCAATTCCTGGGACCCTACTTTACAAAGAATTCAGAGAAATTTAAACAGGTCTACAGAAAGGCAGTGAATATGATCAGAAGATAGAAATTAAGACCTATGAAGGGAGCTAGAAAGTGCTGAATAGATTTAGCCTTGAGAAAAGATAATTGACTGGGGATATATGGTGCTGGGGAACCTCTATTTGCTTACTTTATGAGAGGGTTAGAGACAGCTTAGATATTCATAGCCACCATGAAAACTATGAGCTTATCCACAGTCATCAAAGGCCAAATTAATGTGAGAAATTATAGGCTAGATCTGTTATTTGTCTCAGAGATCTTAGGGTGGGGGACATCTGCCTGCTGTTACGGTGAGATTGCTCTCTGGCTGCTCCATAGCTAACCAGTATCTCTAACCTCTGTAGGAAGAACTGACCAATTTGGATCCTTGACCTTCCTGGTTGATAGAAGCCTCTGGGGAGGTAAAAGGAGGTTGGATCAGAGCAATGGTTAACACATCCTTGTGAGTTGGGATGCTGTTGCCTGCCTGGAAAGAGGCAGTGGTAGACGCCCTGGATATTGCTTGACCCAGCTTTGGATAACTATTGGTTGATCTCCAACCTCCCCTACTTGTGAAAGGTTGCTGAGAATGTGGTGGGCCTGCAGTTACAGACAGCCCTGTATGAAGCAGAGCTGGATATGGAATCAAGATTTAATTGATTGTTCTCATCCTGACATATGCTGGGACCAAGATGGGGGAGTTTGACCCTCCTGATTCAGGTGGACCTCTTAACTGACTTTGATACCATCAATCCTGGTATCCTGGACTACCTGCAAGGATTGGGAGTGGGGGCCACTGATTCCTGCACTGAGCAAGGGGTTGGATTCAGTGGCCAAAATGGCCCCTTCAACTCTATGATTTTGTCCAGAATCAATCGCTGCAATAGTGTACATGGTATATTTAGACAATACATTGTTTTGAAGAACTTCAAGGTGAGTTCAAAATGCAGCAGTATGGGAGCCCAATATTCAGATTCTTGACTCTTCTCACAAATAGTTATTAATGGATGCAAGAATATCAAGAAGTAACAGAGCTGTAGGCTAGACTGTGAAGTTAAAAACATATTGGAAGAAGGCAAGGGAGAATAATTCCATATTTTTGTCAAGAAAATTACATGGATACTTCCATGATGTCATAAGGACTTGAGTTTGACTCAGACATTGCCTTTTTAATATCAAAGCTATGGCCACACAACTGATTAATAATTTCTTCCTGGGCTCCATTCAAAGTACAGAATTTGACATTTAGATCTTAATAATCTTGGAAAAGGGAATTCCTCCTACTCATTGGAGAAGGCTTACTAGATGACTCTTCACTATCTGTGCTGTTCCAGATGGTGATGTAGGACAAGGACTTCTCAGTGGCAGCCTCCAGGCTGCTTTTGAGATCTGTCAGATTTATTACCTCCATCCCCACTTTCCAAGGGTGAAGTGATGCTTTATTTTAAAATTGCCGTTACAGTGTGCTTTTACATTACATTTTAGCAGTGGTAGTTGGCTGCCTTGAATGTCCTTTTGGCATGGATTGGCAGGATATAAATATTTTATTTTTGTTCAGGATCAGCATGCTTGTGTACGCTGGGGAAGTACAGCAACCACTGGAGTATTGAAATGAGTGTGATGCACACATTTTCTCTTTCATTAATCATGCCAACTTGTGGAGAAGGATCTTCTGGGCGAGTGACTCACTTTGTATTTGTTTCTTTGGCCTTGGAATAAAGCAAATCCTCACTAGCAACTCATCCATCTGACATATGCTTAAGCAGGCTCGGCACATGGGAACAATAGAGTTCTGGATGAGAGGCTAGTAGTTCCTTTTATTTGTAAGAGAACAGGTCTGTTCCCATAAAACAGAAAAACAAGCTTAAGGCATGGCAGCACAAACTCTCTGTACTGTTTATTACAGTTGCTGTAATCATCTTAAGACTCCCCCTGCAAAAAAAAAAATAAATTAATTTTTGTTACTCATGGACCAATACTATATTTTATTTTAATTCAAAAGCACCTTTCTAAAAAAATCCATAAAATACAAAATCTCAGTAAAAGAGCCTGAAAACAACCCCAAACAGCAAATGTTTAAAAAAGGGATGAAACAACCCAACCAACCAAAACCTCACCCAGGAGCTAATGCTGAGAAATGAACCTGGGTGGGAAGGAAGAGGCTAAAGAGGAAAAATGTTACCATCCATTTGCAAGATTGGTGCTGTCATCAAGAAACCTGCACAATGGCTACTCAATCTAACTTGTTTTACAGCATGGCATTATAAAGTGGGGGTGGGGAAATCTGAAGATCTCCAGGTCTTGCTGAACTTTAGTTCCCAGCAGCCCTTGGCCAGTTACCCTGAGGACCATTCTGGGTATGGGGGACTGAAATAATAAATAATACTTGTATAAAGTAGAAGGCAGACATAGATCACCATTTCTCTTTTCCCATCAAAAGAGAAAGCAACAGTAGCCTTCCCTGGTTCAGCCTGATTTAGATGAGTTAGTCTACCACTCCTGTGGTGGCTATCTATGTGTCCAACACATTTGGAAGACACCAGTCTGGGGAATGCTGCCCTTAAAGTATGCAGGGCCCAGACCATGGAGGCTCTCGAGGTTAAATCCAGAAGTACAGCTGGAAGATAGATCTTCTTTCAAGTGCTGCTGCCAAGACAGATAGTGATTAATAGTTGGATTGACTCTGATTGTAAAGCAGCTTCATGTAACTACACTGAAATTACTTTGGGTCCATTCTATTTTTGTCTTGAAATGAGATTTTTTTTGTATGTACCATTTCATCTGTTGCACAGGACTTTGTCATTTCAGAAAAGGCAAACTGGAGGCAGGAAGGGGACTTTGATTTTTATACCAATGATAAGAAGCAGACCAGCATATTATTTCTTCTTTATTGTGCATAAACCTTTCTGTATATAAAAAGGAAGTTTCCAGCAACGACAGTGAAAGAGGTCCTTCTTTGGAGGTCCTGGGGTTTCTTCCTGTAAGCATATTTTGAATTAAAAGTAATTTCATGGGCAACTCTTTGATCTTCAGAAATATTTAACTGAAAAGTAAAATTTAGGTACATGAAAATCATTATTCAAGGGGCCCAGCCGCTTACTTTTAGCATTACATCCTGATAAATCTTCGAGCTGGATGAGCTAAAGGAAAAACAAGATGATAAATTTTTTTTGTAAAATCTGTTTTTTCTTCTATGCTGAATCATTAGAAGCTTCTTGGCATAACAGCTTTTGTGGTTGCCTGGAAATGTTGGCTATAAGTTAGAAGAAAATGTCTAACTTGTTGAGGACCATGGTTATGACATCGAATAATCTCTATTCTGTTTGTAAAGTCTAGTTGTTATCTTTACAGTATAATTAGTTATAATAATTATAACGCTAATGAAGTAATGAAAGAGAATCACACAAGAACCCAAAATCTTTTATGCTGTGACTTCTAGGCATAGCACCAAACCTGCATAGATTAATTCTAGATCCTTGGATCATGGGCTCTGTATTGTTTTAAAATAGACAGCCCATACAGTATGTGTTAGCTGTAGAAGGTAGATCAGACGAAGAAACAGACGCCACGTGTGCCTAAAATGTCTTTTATTAGTATCAGAATCTTGCAAGCCTGAATGTGCTTCTCCTCCTCCCTGTTTGATATTAGGGGGGCATCTGTCTGAGATGTTTTCATACCCCCCTGCCCCTGGTCTGGGCTTAAGCAATGTGTATCTGCTGGTTACCTTGGTATTTGTTCCCTTTCCTTGTCAAGATCTTTCTCTTTACTTTATTGTGTATTTTATTATATCAGTTCTGACATGAAATCATGCAAAAAAACTCAGTCACTTCAGGTAGCAGAATTCAACAGCAATCTTATATGTGTCATGATCATGATTTCCATCACTTGCAATAGAGCTCCTTTAAAAAAAAAGATGAGCATGGGAAGGAGGCAGACATGGCCCCTGGTGCTCCTTCTAAAGTGGCAGTAAAGTGTACTACAAATGATGCATTCTTCCATCAAACCAGTTGTATGTTTTGTGATGCAATACCCTGTGCATTGTCACGCCCACCCTGCTGCAGACAGAATAGAGACCAAGTCGCATGGCTGTTCTCCCATTCTCTGGCTCCCTCTCCAGCTCTACACTGTCCTCTCTACTCTAATGAAAAGGAGGTGGGTGGAAGCTATCAGGTGCAAAGAATTCTTGTATCTGCCGTCTCTCTCCCTCCATCCCATTTTCCTTGAGCTTCACTGAAGGCAGAGTAATAGAAATATTTACTGGCTGAAAAGGTATAGGCCAGATGTAGAACTTACAGTTTGAATGTAGAAAGTCCCAAATTAATTGGGATTCCAGGAAGAGGAAAAAAAGAATCCAGTCTGGAACTCTGAAGAGACTCTAAGCTAGATGGATCAGTCAAGGACATCCCTGGCAGCAATTCCGCCCAGTAATGGGATGTCCTGGTGTACCTTATGCCTAGGAACTCAGTGTAACTAATATGTCCCAGAATCCTTTGTATGTTGCACACACACTGAACACACATCCTGAATGTTTTTACAATTTCCAATAATCCTAGGACTGTATACTTCTCATGCCTCCTGTCTCTATCATCCATCCATCCATCCATCCATCCATCCATCCATCCATCCAATTCAGTTCTTCAAATATAATTTTTTTTAAAAAAAAATCATGTTAAAGATGCCAGTCTTGGTCTTAATGTGGAACAAAACTATGGGGATATTTTACAACCATTACATCAGGCTCAGAACATCCTGTCAGAGTTCCCTCAGTGGGCAGAAATGAAAAGTGATCCTTAAATCGTTTTCAAAAAACTGTCAGGATGTTTCCTGAAAAAGAAAAAAAGAAAAGAAAAAAACCCCTCTAAGGTACAATTATAAAAATTAGCCACAATATTTATCTATTTTGACTTCACCCCCATTTCCTTGCTTTTAATTTTCAATGCAAGGTATCAAGCCTGATTTATTTGATTTACTTGTTCAAAGAAGATTGGGGATTTGCAAACCTTATGAAGCTCGAAGAGCCTCATATCCTTGTTAAAACAACACAGTGACATATATGTTCAGAAATACAATTTTTATCTAGTGTTATGCTAATTTTAAAAGATCTACCCTTTAAAGGAATTTGTACATAGGCAGTCAGCTAATATTCCAAAGCTCAGGAACCATTTCAGAAGGCATGCCTTCCCAAAGGGACCCTGAAACTCGGCCCCTCTTATTCTGTACCTAGGAAGAGATGTGACTGGCAACTGAATGGCAATACTTCTGCCCACGTGGCCTTGTCTGCCATACTTGAGGATGGGAAGTGAGCTTTGGGGGCATTGATAGCTTGATTTTGCTGGTACATGAGAGAAAGGCTATGGTTTTTCCAGTAGTAATGTATGTCTGTGACAGCTGGACCATAAAGAAGGCTGAACGCCGAAGAACTGATGCCTTTGAACTGTGGTGCTGGAGAAGACTCTTAAGAGTCCCCTGGACTGCTAGGAGTCAAACCAGTCAATCTTAGAGGAAATCAACTCTGATTGCTCATTGGAAGGATTGATAATGAAGCTCAAGCTCAGATACTTTGGTCACCTAATGCGAAGAGAGGACTCTTTGGAAAAGACCCTGATGCTGGGAAAGATGGAAGGCAAAAGGAGAAGAGGATGGCAGAGGATGAGATGGCTAGATAGCATCACTGAAGCAATGAGCATGAAATTGAGCAAACTCAGGGAGGCAGTGAAGGACAGGAAGGCCTGGCGCAATATGGTTCATGGGGTCACGAAGAGTCGGACACGACTTAACGACTGAACAACAACAACGAGAGAAAGGCTAGTGCCCAAAATCAGGTGGCTTGCATCATATATTGCTGAAGTGGCTTCTCCAATGTCATTTCTGCCCTTTGTCCAATACTTCTGAGTTTTACTTGAGGTTGTGAGTTGGTCAGAGGAGAGAACAAAGCTGCTAAGGAAGACATCATGCTAACAATGTTTAAAATGGCAGTGTGGCAAGATTTTGGCAATCATGGGACATATTATGTAGTCAGGTTGCAGCTTACTTAAATTTTTATTACGTTTTATTGAATGAGAGCATGATGTAGGTATGGTTTCTTTCTCAGGTTCTTTAGGTGTGGCCAACACAGTCAATTCATAATGAATTAAGAGTAGCTAACGCTTGAACTATTCTACACTTCAAGAACAAAATCTATTACAAGTTATATTTGAGATCCTTTTGAATCCAGACCATCTGAACTAGGACACCAAGTACAGAAAAAAAGAGAATTGTACCTTCTCTGCTTCTTAGCTTAAGCATGAGAAAATACAAAAATGATCATTCTTACTTTGGCCTAAATCATGTTTTCTTTCTTTTGTTAAACAGTTGTATGTATATAAGTTCATTGAAGAGTTGACTAAGTTTTATGACCCCAATATTCAATTATTCAGCATATTTATAAGTCTGTGTATGTACTTTGCACTTATACTACAACCCCATGTCCTGAGGCCACAGAAAAAAATTGTTATGTTTTGTCTTCTGACACCAGATCTGATTTTGGAACTCACTTCTTAGCTTTTAGCCCTATTCATTACGGTATTATATCTCACCTGGTATAAGGCACCAAATGTCTTGAGTCAGGTAGTAGAGTTCAGGGCATGAAACAGCTTGTAGACTGAAGGGCGCAGGGCTGATCTCTAGAATGCTCTGAGAAGGAACTACAGCTGATGAACTTGGCAAGGGCTAGGGATTTAAGGAGCTGTTGACTAGCATTACATATTAGTTGCCTTAGGCTTAGTTTAATCTGAATAACTTGTACCAGGTAGCAATATAATCTTCCACTTGTCTTGCCTTCTCATGCTTGCACTTGCACTCACGAAATGGCAAAAAAGCATACAAGAGAGTGTATTCCAATTAGCTATCATATAAACATCTAGCAGGCTCCACTCTATTATGGGATCCCCAGGCCAGTTGGCAAAAACATGTTTGAAAGCCTTCCAGTAGGCCAACAGGATTGGGGGTCAGCCTCACCTCAGGAGGAATGATATCCTACAGGACAGAGGCCACAGCAGAAAAGACTTTCCTCCTAAGTCCCACCTGATGAAACTCCTTGGCCGAGAGGATCTGCAATATGTCTCTTCTGCCGAACTTGGTGGGATGGGTAGATGTAACCGGAGAGAGGTGGTTCCTCAGATAACTTAGTCCCATGCCAAGTAGGGCTTTAAAGGTCATAACCAGCTTGAATTGGACCCAAAAGCAAACTGGCAACCAAAGCAGCTTGCAAAGCAGAGGTGTAATGTATGCAATTCTTGGAGCACACATAACTGCCCACACCACTGCATTGTGTACCAGCTGAAGCTTCTGGGCAGTTCCATGTAGAGCACATTAGAGTAATCATATGACCAATTTAGAATCACACATAGCCTTATACTTTGATCCTGTGAATGATTAAACAGAAGTTAAGTCCCATTATGACATATGGGGCTTAGTTCTACGTGTATAGAAATTTCAGCAAGGTGCAATTCTATATCTATTTATCTAGAAGTAAGTACCAAATATTTTTCTGCATTAAAAAATCAAGTTGTTTGCTGCCATCTCCTGCTTCTATATTTGAAATGAAATACACTTCAATCAAACTTTTTCCATACATGTCCACTGAAATCAGCTTATCCACAATTCAACAACTCTGAATGCTGTAGGATGGTCAAGAGCAGTGCAGGAGCAAAGTGGGTAATTAAAATTTGAAAACTGTTCAAATGTGACCATTAATATGAAAAGGTTTTCTATGTACCATTGACACATTCCTGAATAAAGGGTTATGAGTTATTCCCACTGCTATCTTAACTTTCAAATGTCACTTCTAACAAGTAATACATTATTAATTAGTTGTACCTGTTTTTCTTCTTGCTTGATGTCCAATCAAATAGGACTATGTAATTCAGAATTCCAGAGTCCAGGGAGAAATTTGGATCAAGAGAGTTTTTAAAAATATTTCCATAAAAAATTTAAAAGTATAGATATTAAATCCATATATACATGTAGCTTACATGTAGCTTAATTGGGTAACTGTATTCTTAATTAATTAACTCATTGGACTTATTCAATGATTTCTCTTACAGTTTGAACACCCCAGCACATCCTGCACTGAAACAACTTACTACTGAAATATGTTTGGTTTAGGCTTTGGTGAGTTCCCAAAGTGCAAGGAACCTATTTTGTGGATCAGACTTGTTACATGGATAGTACACCTAAAAGAATGTTCCTGGTCAATTTTAACAAGGACTGAGAAACAATGGACTCAACACTGCACACTCATTTAATGGAAGAGCAGCTTATAAAAGGAAAATATATGATACCGAAGAACAAGAAAAATGCATAGAGTTTATCTTTAACATCCATTTCCTTGATTTTTTAAATTAAATTTAAATCCATCTCTTGCATCTACAATTCTATTTCTCTCTGCACTTTGCATTTAGTTTCATTAATCACTCTGTTCACATAAAAAACTCAATAAATCCTATTGTTGTTGTTCAGTCGTTAAGTCGTGTCCGACTCTTCGTGACCCCATGAACCATATCGCGCCAGGCCTTCCTGTCCTACATCCTATACATCCTACAACCAACTTTTATTCAAGATCCGTTAAGAATATAACACGTTTTCTGCCTTTAATCACTAAAAAGGAGGAAGAATTATAACTAAACACTGAAAATGTTGTAACTATTATAAAATATTTCAGAATGCTCCCAAATAATATGCTCTCAAATAAGAAAACATTTCAGAATGCTCCCAAATCTAGCTGGCTTTGTGCCTAAGTCAAGACTAGAACTCACAGTCTCCTGGGTTCTAGCCTAGTATCTTAACCACTACACCAAACTGGGTCTCCTGTTAAAAATGTGTTCTTATTATACAACAACAACAACAACCTGCTACTACCACTTAAAAGAGTACTTTTTATCAAAATATTATGCATCTATGAAAAATGTACAGTTGTTTTGTATGGAATACATCCTGGTACATCTGTGAAAGGAGAGAGCATGCTCTTTCTAACCTAAGCACTCTATTTTCAAATATTCCTTCACAACCTTCTACTGTATCATTCCAGATGATTTCCCAATTCCTAGAAGCAACATCTGGAAGGAGGTAAGGAGCTGCAATACATTAGAAGGATTGATGAACCTTCTTTTGTTTTGCACAAAAGAAAATGCTTTCTACTAGAGTAATGGTTACTATTGGATACAATCCCCTATAAACAACAATATCACCAGCACTCTGAGTCTTGCAGATTTTATAATCCTTCAATGTGCATATATTTGTGTAACTGTTGTGTTTTCAACATAACTTAATAGGGTTGTATCTGATAGGTAACTCTGCTGATGGAAAGCTCTTTGTTTCCTTAGATCAACCATCATAAGAATGGGATGCCTTTTCTGCTTCCAACTGCAGAAATCTGTATCTCTTCAACATCTGCACTGGAGAATAGCAAGATACTTTTGAATGGCATGGTAAGTGGTCCTGAGAACTGACGTGGAGATTCATTAAAAATTTCTCTCTCTTCATTTTGCTTAAGAAGCATCCTCTGGATCAAGCAGCCATCTGATAATGGAAAGACATTGAGTTACAATAGCCTGGAAGGATGAAAATTACATAACTCTAAATATGCATTTGGTAACTATGCACCACCCAAAGTTTCTGGCCTCATTTTAAGTGTATGGAAACACTGACATCTAATATAACAATTTCTGAAGTTTCTCAACCACAAATATAGAGCAGGGATTCAGAGGCTGAGGCTGTAGGGTAGCATGTGGTCATTGAAAGCTTCGAGGGATGAAATCCTTCAAAGGTTGTCTTCGGATTCCACTGAAAGGGATAACAGGGAAATACAAATGAACGAATTGTACTTTATTAATTTAAAATTAATTATAATAGAACCTAATGTAACTTCTGTCCTTGACTACATTTCAAAGGTATCTCTTGGCATGCCATTTGAAAGTCAAGTGTAGTGTTCAGTCCAAAAGAAGATGCACACATAATAAAGGGTTTATGTTGGTGTTATATCACAAATATATCTAGCAGCAACATACTCAAATATATACTCAAAGGGTTAGGGTTAGGGTTTAACCCCTTCATGCAGTTGACTTCTACCAGTATAACCAGAGATGTGTTCATACCCCTAAATGTAATGTGTAACTTAATTTTACCCATCCAAATGCTTTTCAGATATTTTGGATTATAACTTTTCTCATCCCAGCAGCCATGCCAGCTTGAGACAATAGGATTTTTCATTCACTGCATCTGAAGGACGCCATACTGAAGAAGGATGCTTTATCAAATACCAGATCTAATGTATCCTTGTAAATGCAGGATGAGCTGCAAGAGGACTTAACTTTCATAAGGACAATACTTTTTCACTTAAGGAATTGAAATGGGGAGAGGACAGGAATATTCCTTCCCTCCCTCTCCCTCTCCCTCTCTCTCTATCCACATCTATCCACTATCTATTTATAAAATGTTTACTCTGCTTTTTTTGATCATTAAAGCAGTCTGAAAGCTGCTTAATGATTCAGTGCAGGGCAATTTGACAGACCAACATGGGGCTACTTTTTTTAAATCAATTCTGGTTAGATGGCTAGAGAACATTTTCAGGACAGGAAAAAAATTGGCGCACAAAGATATTTAGCATAGAATTCACTGCTTGCCATTTGTAGCATGTTATTGGAAAAAGATCCAAAAATTCTGTCTTATATGTATATAAGGCCACAGTGATTAAATTAATCCATACTTTTCTTGTTTCTCTTTTCAAAACTCTCATCAAATGATTGCATAAAGGTTAAATCAGTGGAGATGATCAGAAAGGGATCTCTATCTGTATATCTATATTTCGCATCCTGTACTTCGATTCCGTATTCCAAATGTGAAAAAACACCTAAAATACAACTTCAACTATAAATTTCCATTCTTCCATTCTGAATAAGAGTTGATGACCATGATATCAAGCACCAAAGAAAAGAATTGACTTTAAAAGTTTCAGAGGTGTAGTGGGCTTAGAAGAGACACATCTTGATTTGTATTCATTTGACCGGTGTGATTTTTTGTTGTTGTTTATTTATGGTCATTGTCTGCATAACTCCATCTCTCTTCTCCTGACTTCTGTCTTCAGCATCTTCTTTCTCCCCTACTCCACCAATAATTTTGTGTGTGTGAAGTGTTTGTCTGAAGACCATACTCTATATGTCTGATAAAGTAAGCTGCAATCCACAAAAACGTATGTGGTAATAAAATATTAATTTGTCTTTAAGGTGCCACTAGACCCTTCATTTTGTATTTAATAGAAGTAAACTGCCAGCAATCCAACTTTCCCAAACTATAGATTGATCTTCATCTAGCAATCACCAGTTGTCTTGGCATACAACCCCCATCCTACCTAGCCAGCATGTCTAGGTACTGTATGGTAAGAATTGCAGTGCAGTATATTTCAAGTGTATCTGGTTGGTGAGACTGGTGAACATGATACTAAATCAGGTGAATATTGGCCTGATGGTTTTCTTATGCTATCTTATTTGTTTCTTACAAACAGAAAACACAGCAAGATGCTAGCATACTAAGAAGAAATATTCTAATCCAGTTACTAATTTTCTACTCAAGCTTTTAATTACACAAGGGACATTTAAAAATGTGGGCTTACATTTGTTTTTGAATTGCTACAATCTGTTCTGCCACTTGGGAACCCTCATTCCTATCATCCCCTACTCCATATGTTGACCATGGAGCCTGAATTGGGCACATTCATGGTGAATGCTGGGGAAAAAACACCTAAAATAAAATATCAATAGAGTTCTTGGATGACTGCATCCTTTGTGAAGCCATAATGGCAAAACTGAGCTAAAAATAACTTTTTAACACACACACACACACACACACACACTCTTTCACACACACACACACACACACACACACACACAAACAATACTGCATACCATTGTTTGTTTCTTTCATCCTTAATGCAGAGCACTGACTTTATGGCTTAGACTCTTTAAAAAGTGTATTGTGATTGGATTGAACAATATTTTCATATTCTTTTCTTCAAAAGCTGTGCTCACTCTTGGTTTCACATGACAGGATTTTATCTGGCATTTAATGAAAACCAAAGGACAGAAAGACCCAAGCAAAAGAGGGGGAAGGGATGGGAGAGAGAGAGAGAAAGAAAGAGAGGGAGGAATAAAACACAAAAGAAAGGAAGAAAGAAAAAGAACTGGAAATGAATAATATGCACTGATTTTTCTGTCTCTGCGTTGCTCCAACTGCTGGATGCTGAAATACTCAATGAAAACACAACCGGTGTCTCAAGAGACCCTGTGTCAACAAAGCCTCCTTCGATTGGCACATTACAATATCTGTTTAACTAATCAGGGGGAGATTTATCATACAGGATTTGGTGGGGTTGTTTGGGAGTCTCTAAGCACAATAGTGCTGAATGTTCAGATGTCATTTGTACTCCTCTAGAGATGAAACACCACAGCTGGTAGAAAAACAAAAAGTTTCCAGAAGTTGGATTTCAAAATAGAGAATGCATTTAGAAGAATGCAATTTTAAAAAATTCATAATGTGCCTGTTTGCTTACATATGTACAGTATGTATCATTCAGATTTCATGACCGAATAAGCCAAGGCAAACTGAAAAAAACTTGCACAATGACTACCATAAAGCTATAAGAATAAGTCTTAATGTCAAATAGCTGTTCAACATTTATCCAGATCTCTGGAAAGGGTGTGATATTTTTTCAGGCAGCTGAATTCCTCTTACATCATATGAGCTTATTATGGATGACAGCTTAAGCCAAGTTTACACATTGATTTTTACATGGAAATCTCACCATGAGGTGATAAATAAAAAATAGACTTCTGTACTTACTGATTCTTACAAGTAAACCTTCCAATGTAGTGATTTTTTAAAGAAGGAGATAACTATGAAAAAAAAGTTTTGCTTTGAAGGCCCTTTTAGGTGAAAGCTGGAGTGAAAATGAAGGGGCGGGGAAGGAAAAGATCCATAGATACACATCCATTCTGGAGAACTGGTGGAGTGCCAAATGGCCAAAGGAGAGTAAATGTTGTGCTTATCTTCACACAACCTTAAGAATTATTTAGTGAAACTGGAACAGGTTCAGAGAAGGGCAATGAGGATGACCAAGGGATTAGAAATGTCCTATGTAAACAGATTAATGGAACTGGATATGTTTAATCTTCAAAGAAGAAAAACAAGTTTGGCATATGAAGGGCTCTTCAAATACCTGAAAGGTGTCATGTAGAAGGTTAAAATCTATACTCTATTCTAGAGTGCAGGTTATGGGAACATGGATTTAAATTACAGGAAGGCAGATTCCTATTAAAAGCTAGGAAAACTGTCCTAATAGTAGGAGCAGTGGAACCAAAATTTCCCAATTTCTTGTAAAGCTGCCCAGAATCACATTGTTCAAGTTGGGTGGCTATATAAATTCAATAAATAAATAAATATAAACATACCATAGAAGCAGAGGTGAAGAATCAATAGCTTGGAACTAACTCTGGCCCCTGAGGTCTCCCTAACCAGCAGGCCTGTCAAAGCCCCATCTCTTTCTGAAAGACAAAGTTTGGAAGAAGGGAGAAAAATGGATCTGATGGGTTTATGTATGGATTAGGGAGTAGGTGGGGGAGTATGGCTGGCTCAGCCTTCTGCTTGCATGCAAGCTTAGAAGAGGTTCCATGGAAGAATTATACCCTAGGATAAAAAAAAGCATTTCTATCCCCTTTTTAAAAGTGATCCTTCCCTATAAAAGTCCTCAGGGAAATACTATGCAAGTAGTAGCTGATTTTTCAGCATCCACTGTAGAATTCTGTGAGGTAAAGGAGGCCTTGGACTCTTCCTCCATCAGCCCTTCTCTACCCTTCTGACACTGTTGCCAAAGATTTCCAGACTCAGGGGAATAGATTGGGCACAATTGTAGATGGAGGAAATGAGAAATTGTGTAAATGAAGGCTACTTTCTATTTGGGATAGCACTAAATGCAACCCATAATTTTCATTTGGATCTTACCCTGCTTTAAAATGTAATGTGTTGAAACCTTCAACATTTACAATTATCTCATGGCAGAGAATTCAGAAAAATAATATGGAGTGGATGATTACGTGAGGCATAAGTTATTATGCAGAACATCATGTATCCAACTCAGTATTTTTAAGTAATGCTGAGGAATGGGCTACAGTGTTTAATCTGTAGCACACCAGCTCTTCAAGTATGAGTCACGGCAAAAGTTCAAAGATAAAGATCAAAGAGGGAAAGTATTCTTTGTGTGTCCATGAGATCAGATGCTCATAGCAAAATCCATTTAAAAACGCAGTGAAAAAGAGAGGCCCATATTTTGGTTATAGGGATGAGACAAACATTTCTGTCTGGCAATATGAGTATCCAGCGTGGCACAAGATAAACCCTTGCATATTGTTATCCTTCAGCTACATTTTTGCCCATTGATGCTCAGTCTGGTCTCTTACATTCTTTTACAAAAGGCCACTGCTTTATGAACCAAATGATTGGATTCCTACCAGCAGTGGAAATCCTTTCCCATCATTTAAAATGGATTTCATTTCCTTTTGTACCCATTCATAGCCATAGTTCTCTTTTACAATAAGCATAAAAGACATACAGAAAAAAATAAATGTTAGGCCTGCTTACAGCTTAGCCCACTGCTCATATTTTGCTGATTTAGATCCATTAATTTAAAGTGATCTGTGTAGTGTTAACTGTATTGTAGAATGAGCGAGAAACTCAATGCAAAGTTCAATCACACCATGACTTCTTAAATCCGAGGATCAGGCATTTACATAAAATATTGTCTTAGATATCACTAGAACCAACATCCAGAGGAAGAACCAGAGGCAAAAAGTCTTGTTCTTGTTCTCACAAGGCCTATAAACCAACCTCAATAACCCTATAAACCTGTCAAAGTTGCCTTGGCAACTGAAACATCAGAATAGATAACTATTACAGGAACCCAAAGGAAGATCAGGTTTCCTAATGCCAACTGTCAGTTCTACTGCACCTGCCTTTCAAAGAAACTTCATATAACTTCTCTTCAGTTAATTGTCTATTCTTCCCTCTGATGTAAGAACAAAAATGAAAGAGTAAACAAATGGAAGGCTAAGATGAAGCCTGCTGAAGATCTCTTGGTGGTTAGAGCCTCCATAAATTTCACACAGCTAATCATAAGACATGCAGGACCTTTAATGAACAAATGAAGTTGTAAGATAGGGATGTACAGATCAGTCTGAATCTGGTCCATGGTAGTATTTTATGCATTCCACCAAATGTTCTGCAAATCATTTGTTTCTAAGTGAATGAAAATCCATACATTTTGTCATACAGTATATAATTTTCCCTAATAAACACATTTAAGTGCAAATTTACCTAATATAGTCTATTTTAATATACCAATGTTTAATATCTTATTTTTGACCCAGAACTTAAAAGTTACAGTAATCTATTCTATTATAAGAGTATGGATAACTGAAACAAGATGAGGCCTTCCCAAATACAGTAGAGTCTTAGGGCCTTTCTCCATTTGCACCTAAACCATGGTATGCTACAAATGGACCTAGTGGCATTTCTTTTTTTTTTTTTTCTGCCAGGTCCTCAAGACCCAGCCATGCACTTGCATGCTGGTCCTAAGCCTGGCTAAATGAGGAGGGTTGAGATAAGACCTGATGACCTACCTTGTAAAAACCTCATGAAGAAAATTTTATGGAAAGGCTCTCAAATGATTCGGTTATGGTGCCCAATGGTAGGAACCCCAGGTATGAAGATACCCAACAAACTGCTGGGGAAGAGCAAGAACCTGCAATGAATAGCCAAGGCATTAATGATGCTCCTGGGCAAATCCAGCAGGAATCCCAGCTGCTGATGCAGCCATTGGTGAAAGGAAGGGTCTGCGCTGCACGAAGACACATCAGAGAGCAACATGGAATGTCCGAGGAATGAGCCAGAGTAAATTGGATATCATCAATCGGATGACCAGATTGAAATTTGACCTCCTTGGCATCAGTGAGCTACACTGGAGAGACAATAGCTATTTCCAGTCTGAGGAATTCACTATCTATTACTCAGGACATGACACCAGGAAAACAAATGGAGTGGCATTTATCACAAGCAAGAATTCACCCAGCAGTGGAAAACTTCTCAACGGTTAATGATCATATTATGATTATCTGAATTTGTGCCAAGCCCCTCACAATCACAGTTATCCATGTCTACACTCCAATGACTGATGCAACAGAGCTTGAAATAGAGGGTTTCTATGCCAGGATCGAAAAAACTCTGAAGCAAGTGCCCAAATAAGACATCGTTTACATACTCGGTGATTTGAATGCAAAAGTTGGCAGCCAAGCAGAAACAAGCATCACTGGTAGATTTGGACTTGGGGAGAGGAATGAAGCAGGCGATCATTTGGTTCAGTTTTGCCATGAAAATTGTTTTCGAATCATGAATGCTGGTTCAAACAGCACAAGCATTGCTTATATACTTGGACCTCACCAAATAAACTGCACTGAAATCAGATCGATGATGTCCTATGCAGCCATTGATGGTCCAGTTCAGTCCTCACTGTTAAGACATATCTGGGTGCCAATTGTGATTCAGATCATGAATTGTTGGTGGCTAAGATCAGAGCCAAATTATGCAACTTCAAAAAGACAGCACCACCAAAGACGTTTGACATCACCAAAATGTCTTCCATGTATGCAACTGAGATGAGAAATAGGTTTGAACTGCTGGACACTGCTGAGAAGATGCCCGATGAATTGTGGCAGGAAATTAAATTGACCATCATTGAAACAGCAGTTGAACACATACCATACAAGAAGCCAGAGAAAAAGCGCAACTCGCTCTCAGATGAAACCATCAGAATAGCTGAGTGAAGAAAAGCAGCCAAAGCAGCAGGAAAACGGGAGGAAGCAAGGAGAATGAATGTGGATTTCCAAAGAGCATCAAGGAAAGACAATGCAGTTTACTGGGACCAGCATTGCAAGCAGCTAGAAGAGGACAGCATGAAGGGCCTCACCAGGATTGCATTTGCACAAGTCTAAATGACTCGAACACCATTTATTTCTCATAAAAGCATCATCAAAAACAAGCAAGGAAAAGAACTGTCTGACCAACAAGGTGTCAAAACCAGATGGAGAGAATATACAGAAGAGCTATATGCCTGGAGCAAAGAGGCCCAGCGTTCTCAGGATGATGAGGAAAGGGAAGCAGAAATAGAACCAGCCATCCTTCAGGAAGAAGTCATGTAGGCAATGAGCCAACTGCCAAACAACAAGGCCCCAGGTGTTGATACCATCCCTGCAGAACTGTTGAGGCCTGTATCACCCACAACCATCACAGCCTTGTGCCAGAAAATTTGGGAACGAACACACGGCTACAGGCCTGGAAACGACCAGTGTTCATTCCATTGCCAAAAAAGGGTGACTCCAAGGACTGCTCCAATTACCGCACAATTGTCCTCATCCCTCATGCTAGCAAGATTCTCCTTAAGATCATACAACAATGTCTGGCGCCAATCACCGAAAGGGAATTACCAGATGTTCAAGCTGGCTTCAGAAGGGGTCATGGCACTCGTGACCATATTGCAAATCTACGCTGGATCATGGAAAAATCTCAAGAATATCGAAAGGACATCTACATCTGCTTTATTCACTACAAAAAAGCCTTTGATTGTGTTGACCATGACAAGCTGTGGAGAGCCCTAGAAGACCTGGGGGTGCCCACACATCTGGTCAAGTTGGTGCAGTTGCTGTACATAAATTAGGAAACCACTGTGCGAACACCATATGGAGACACTGATTGGTTCAAGATAGAGAAAGGTGTATGGCATGGTTGCATTCTTTCACCTTTATTGTTCAGCCTGTGGGCTGAAGTGATCATGAGGAAGCTGGAACTTGAAGAATCAAATCAGAGTAAAGATTGAAGGAAGGAACATTAACAATCTTTGATATGCTGATGCACAACTCTCCTCTTAGAAACCAAAGAAGGCCTGAAACATCTGATCAAAAGGATTATAGAAGGAAACGAGAAATTTGACCTCTTCCTGAACATCAAGAAGACCAAGCTTATGACATTTGGAAGTTGGTGCAAATCCCCTAGTCAAAGACTGGGACGGCAGTGCGGGCCAAAGGGTTAAAACAAACCATCCTCCCACTTCCCCCCATTCCATTCATGTGCCCAATCCATAATTACAGTTTATTTTTAGGAAGTCATTCTTTCCCCCCATATCCCTTTGTACCCCCAAACCCCAATTTTTCCTTGCCAGAGGTCAGGAACTATAAATGGAAATAAGTGCCTCCACCTCCTGTACCTAGAATTTCTACTTGTTCATTAATTAAACTCATGCAGTCAGGTATTACCAATTCAATCTCATATGAGATTTTAGGACACTGTAGCTTTTTACATCTCTCCCTATTCTTTGGAGAACAATATGAACAAATCTTGAGAGAAGGAATGGCTAGGTTAAAAAAGGAAAAAGGAAAAGCAAGAAAAAAGCCCCCTAACATGTTCTTACAATGTTTGTTATCATTGCCAGGAGCAGAGGTGAAACAATGATTAATTTGTCTCTTTTGCATGGTTTGCATACTGTCCACATTAGTTTGCTCGGAAATGGATTATTGGGACAATCGCAGCAATATATGGACTGCAGCCAAGAAGACAGCAACTGGCATCTCTTATCTTCTTATAGACATCTGTTCCTAACCATGATGACACCACCCTGAAAAAATTTGCATTGAGCCACCAAATGCAAGTTTGCCCTTTTGTAGTTGAGTTGCGATGTCATGTGCAAATATGTAAGGAGTGGAGTTCCAGACTAGCCCACCATGCAGACACCGATGGCTCTCTGCTATTCCAGTTGGACCATGAGATCTAAAGGCAGTGAAAGCAGTTGTTTGCTAGCTTGTCTGGCCGGAGTTCTTTCTTTTCTCTGTTCTGGTTATTTAGGAAAGGGATCTGTGGAGTCCCACCTCTCTTCAAGTCTACTTTTAATACTCTGGCCCATTGTTGTTGTTATTGTTGTTATGGTAGAGCTGCAGAAGTTACATCACTTTCAAGTGCCTCATTAAGTTGTGCTGGAAATGTTCTCTGAAGTGTTCCCAGTTTTCCCTTCTCCAAGGCTACTTTGGACCTTGCCAATGTTCCACCCTAGCTTTCCATGAAAACAATTGGACAGCTTGAAGCACAATGGGGATAGATTTACAATGGCAGAGCAGCAGAGATGGGGGGCGGAGGAGCATCCCTGCCCTACAACACATGCCCTGTACCCTTGGGAAAGAGTAGGCTATAAATCAGATAGAGAAAAGGAAACATAAAACTGCAACATTGGAACTAGAATCTATAGCTATGGACAATTTACTAAGGAATACAATTTTTCCATCTAGCAGTGTCTAGAACCTAGTTTTGGATTCCCTTATTAGGATTAGGGATCAATTGTTCTTGCTATATGTTTCCATTTCAGCATGACCCAGGGTATGTGGGTGTGTATGTGTGTTTATATTATAAAGAAGATGAGAACAGGATCATAGCTGGAGGAAGAAAAAAAAAAAAAAGGTCAGCCTGCCAACATAGTAAGCCTTACATTTAAAATATATAGGCCTCTGTTCACATCTGTTCAAATGTGCACTTGTGGAATGTTGAACAGAGCCAGATATGATGTATTGTTACTACAACATCCTAAAATGGAAATTTATGACTTACTGCCTCGCAATATTTCTTCCACTTTTCCCTTTTTGAAACAAAAGCATTATCTGATATATGAAACAATGACCCCAAAGTCTGAGTGTGTGTGGATCATGCTACTGTACTGACCTTGCTGTGCATCATCATCATCATCATCATCATCATCATCATCATCATCATCCCATCAAACAACATCTGCCTATCCCAGGTCCTTGGGAAGGACTCAATAGGTAGATAAAAATGCCAAATCCTGTCTAAACATCTGGCTGACTGTGTGACCAACCATAATCACAATAGCAACTACAACAACAATAGTGTAATAGCACTGAGTTCCCAAAAAACTACCATAATGATAGGCAGAATGTAGTAAATTTTAGCCTGGTATGCTGTAGACAGAAGAAGAAATATATGTGGCAGTCTATGGAGTAAAGGAGTTAGTTTCTGGCCATTAAACTAGCTACCACCATTCTTACTGATAATATCAAAGACTAAGTTAAAATAGCACTGCCAGAGTTTAGCTTTCTCTGGCTTGTGCATGGATCTGAAGGGGGATGCAACAAATAGACTTGAAAAATCAATGGCCAGAATAAAAAGTGAGGATTGAAATAAAAAGAAAATTCAAATATGCTTGAAACAGTTGTGCGCAAACAATATCTGAACAAATAAATGAATAATGATATCCATATAGGTAATGAATAATTATAAATGTGTTTCACCATCAAAAGTAGAAGATAAAATGCCTGTAGCAAACATATACTTCAAATCAATCCAATTAAAATGTCAGTAGCGGTATCAGCTAATTATATTGTCCTGACAGCCAGATTAGAAGAATTGAGAAGAGTGAAATGTGGTTGATAATTTTGCTTTAATTGAGATATGTGTCTGGGAGATGCAGATCAATCAGTTCATATCATAATTCAGCATCATCGTGACAGCAATGTATTCAGCAAAGGGAATAACATAAACAAGTCAGCGTGGAATGAAAATTAGGCTAATACAAATAGCACATTTTTTTCAAACTGCCCTGTGGGTATGGATTAACATTTCTTTGAACCCACTGGGATTTCCCCCTGTCCAACAGCTCCATCTGTCTGTCTTTATGCCTGTCTGTCTCTGGGAAAAAAGCAAAGATCGTGATTTACCAAGGATAGGTAATTTAAAAGGGGGTAATTCAAAAGGTCTCCCAATCTTTTGGTGCAATTCTTCAGTTAAACATTGTGTATACAAAGATGTATATCAGAGTTAAATAAACACACATATTGATGAATTATGTACATTATTTGTGAAAATTATGCCAAAAAACATTGTGTTTGGGACCAATGTTCTATTAGACAAGAAATGCACACAGGAAAGCATGTATTAGAAGCTAGGTGTGAGAAAATTGCGCATTCATATTTATATTGTTGTAAAATATGAATTTGCAAATAGATCAGGAAATCAGTTGACCTTGAATTAAGACTGAAAACTTGCAAAATGAAGAAAATTAGAAATGAACAGACGTAGCTAGCCCTAATGTAGGACCCCAGGTTGAATTGAGGGAGTCACAGCCCAATCCACATGAAATTCCTACCATAGTAATACTAGTTTTTGAGCAGAAGTCTGAGATAAAGGGTGATAGGATTTTAAAAAATATATTATTCCCTCCAGACTTCAAGTTTCTTTCCCTACATCTGTTTTGAGTGCCCCTGCATCCAAACTTCTCCTCTGATTCCCTTGTCTCTCTTCCCCAATATTCCCTCATTCTCCAAATGAAAGATCATCTCCACATATCTTCTGGGAATACTAAACATATTGGATATGCTCCCAGAATCTTCAGGAAGTTCAAAACCTTTTAGAGATGGACCCCTGAATTGAAGTTTTATCTCTCAAATTTTACATAACCTCCTTTGTAAGTGTTGTATAACAGCCATGCAAACTCAGCAGCAAAAAAAGGGGGAAGGAAGAGGCTTAAAATAACATTGGTCAAGAGGCTAAGTGAGTCAAAGGCTGACATGTGCTGAAATCACTTCACATCAGCAATCTGGGTTCCGCTTGTTTTTGCATTTCTTCACCGCACCCCATTCTCATCTCTTTATGTCTGACAGGGTTCCTTTTGCTTTGCTTTGCTTTTATTTATTGACTCTTTTTGTTTTTGGAAGGATAGTGGTAAGCTGATTAAATAGCTGCTTACTTAAGACAACTTACTCCACTGGCGTGTAATTTAACTTTGAGAACCTGTCTCAAAGCTGAAGATGATTCAGCATGGGAAAAGAATATGATCAAAGGCAGTTTTCCTTCTCGCCTATTATGTACCTTGACTCAGAGGTTCCTTTTGGGTTACTGCTTCCAAAAATGCCATTATTTTTTTTCCTACTAAACTCAGAATTGCTCTTATAAAAAGTCTTCTGCACTACATGTCCTGCTTATAACGCTGATGGCCACCGCGTCTCTGTTTTTGCCACTTTCTCCTCCTCTTTGCTTGAAGGCACTGTAAAAAAGATTTCCTACCACTGCAGAAGTAATTCTTTCTTGTTGTCATGGGAGTGATGATGTGCTTGAAATATCCTAGACCATGCCAGCACTGTGCCAGCTATCTTATCTTGCATCAAATCCAAGTGCAGTGCAAGTTCCTAAGAGTGGACTTCTTAGGGCTGGAATATCTGAAAAAAATTGAAAGTAGAGGGAGAATCCCCTATAAGCAGATATGCACTGCTTAACTTCCACTTGCAACTATCACAGTTTCTTTTGAGGTAACAGCTTTACCTTTAAAACCCACAGGTACTGAAAAATATTTCATCGACAATTAAAATTGTATGTTAGCCAGATTTTTTACAATGAATATTTGCAAACATAAGTGAGTTATGGGGAGTGTGGCAAAGCATGAACCAGCCATGAAACCTCTCCTTAATTTCATTGTGTGTGGCATCAGAGTATTCCTCTTCCTCAAGGGAATATAAATGGGCTTTAACATGCTCAGAGGTTTTCAGAATTAACTTGTCATCTTGGGGCCATGGAACCCTAACTATACTGTATGGCAGGGGTGGAAAGCTGGTAGACCTCCAAATGTTGCTGAACCACATCTCTAACGTTCCCAGCAATGGCCATGTAGGTTGGGGCTGCTGGGATTCGGAGTTCAGCAACACCACTGAACCACAGTTTCATGTAATGTAATGTGGAGAGAAGGAGATTCTTAATTTTCTTCATATTGCAATATTCTCTATTTGCAGCATTATCTGCAAATAGTGTCTGAGCTCAAGACACTAAGCTTGCCATCTTGATTATTTGAACCTCTCCTCCCTTGCAGATAATGCTGCATGTTGTCTTTTTGGAAAATGAATTGAAGTGGATTGTCATGGCCTTCTCCTGGGATCAACTTTCTATTCTAGCTCATACACCTGATATTTCCTAGTGATCTCCTATGCAAGTAGTAACCAAGTATGATTCTGCTTAGTGTCTTGAGCTCAGCCAAGGCTGGCTAGGTGACTAGCTGGTTATAAGAGGATTACATCCGTTCTATTTCTTACAACTTGAGTGACATTTTGTTTATTTGTTTATTTGATTTTTATCCCACCTTTATTTTTCTCCAACTGAAGGGAGCATACATACCAATGCTCCCACCTCCTATTTTCCCCACAACAACAACTTTGTGAGGTTGGTTGGATTGAGAGAGTTACTGGCTCAAAATCACCCAGCTAGCTTTCATGCCTAAGGGAGGAATAGAACTCACAGTCTCCTGGTTTCTAGGCCTACAACTCTCAGATGTAATTATTTGGGAGCTCTGGAATTGCTACTACTACTATTATGTATAATAATGTGTTTAAATGTTTATCATTAATTGTGCTAAGTGAACTATGGGCAGTGGGATATTTTTGTGGAAAGTGTAGATTTTGGAGGAAATACAATATATCATTTTGTTCTTCTACTAAGGGTTTCATAGCAACTAAGATCATGTTTAATATCTATATGAACCCACTGGGAGAGGTCATCTACTAGTTCTGGATGAGGCATCAGCAATATGCTGATGATATGTTATTGTATATTTCATCTTGGGCTAAATGGGGGATGCAGTAGAAGACCTGACCCATTGTTGGAAGGCTGTCAGGGTCTGGATGGGGAGAAACATGCTCAGACTCATCCCAAACAAGACAGAGTAGTTATTCATTCAGAAGCCTTCTGACTGCATGATTATATCATCTTTGGCTCTTTATGTGCTCATCTATGAAGAGCAGGCTCACAATGTGGGGGTCCTTCTGGATTCAGGTTCCTGCCAATTGTAGTCATATTCTGCCAACCCAATCTCAGTGAATTGGGAGAGTGCCTTATTAAGGTCTCCACCTACTGAGAGATACGGTGACCCTAAAAGTAGGTATTCTCTGAGGGGCAGCATCTTCTAGAATAGCTTGCCCCCCAAGGTGAGAGTGACTCCCATTCTCATGGTTTTCTGGAAGGTTGTAGAAACTTGGCTGTTCTGGAAAGCAGTTAGGAACTGATGGGTTAGGGTTAGGGTTGTGTGCTACTTAAGAGTCCTTCAAGATTGAAGTGGCTTATAAATTTCATAAACAAACAAACAAAACAGCAATACTATTGGAATCAAGGAAAACCACTAAGGTGCAATGGGTAGAGTACTGGATTAGAACCAGAGAAACCAAGGTTCAAATTCATACATTCCAAGCCACAAGGGAGAGAGGGAAAAAAAAAATCTTACCAAATCATAGTTTTGGTAGTGCATTCTAATGTCAGTCTCTTGTGCTCCTAAGCTGCATGTTGCAGTGCTTATCAAAAGCGCTAGAAATAGAAAACTGCTCCAAAGCCCCATAATTCATAATGGAGCTCATCATCTACACTGAACAATTTAACATTAGAAATCTTTCCACATTTTACCTGGTAAATTATATATCTGTATGTGTGTGTGTAATCTCTGATTCGGTGTCAGTGTTAAGCTACCTGATTAGGCTCTGGTCCTCTTAAATTTCAGTTTCTTCCACATCCACCAACTAGAGATGAAGTTCAACCTACATCATGGTCTTCCATCATGCAGGTACACAAAGCTCAGCTCTTTCTCCTCTAACATCAATGCAAACTAATCACAGCATGGATTAGTTATACTCCAAAGTGCTGGAAGTTTCCAAATCTATGATCATCATTGTTATTTTTCCCAACTCTTATTAGCACAACAAATTCTCCTTCTACTCCACTTCGTTTTAAAAAGAAAAATAACTTGAGGGTAATTCTTGTTAGAGAGCATTTGGATTTGGTTGCAACTAACTAAAAGATGGGCTTTACTCATCTTATGTTACTTATGGCTCCTTGTTGAATATGTTATGCAATCATGGGAAATGTGCTTGATAAACCATGATTTAAAGCAGTAACCACAAAGATTGATTTAACAGGGACATAGTGAACAGAAAAGTGAAGATGAGGCAAGAATACACAATGATGAACAAAAAATGACAAAAGTTTATACATATCAACTATATAGAGATGCATTCACACATTATATGCCTCCTTTGGTGTCCACCAGGTTCCCTGTCTCACCTTTTAAAGAGTTTTTTAAATTAAAAAATAATGAACAGGAACTTGGCACACTGCAAAGTAAATTCCACCTATGCCTTTGAGCCTACAAATTCCCACTATTATGTGAATGGATATGCTGCCATGGCAGGCATTTTTTTAAAAAAATAAACCTACTATAAGCTCTCAAAAGACCAACTATGCCATGCAATTTCTATACCTCTCCTTACCTGTCATGTTGTTTGCTTGTTTTTGGATGAGCATAATGCAGGATCACACATGATCCTCTGCCCATTAATATACTAGGCAGCCCCAAGATCTTTATTTACAGTGTCCAGAGTATCTCCAAAGGTAAATTGTGTTAACTATTCAATCACTGAATTTATTTTTGTGATATGTCAGTTGAATTTTATTAAATATAGGCTTTGTCCTGGCTGTGTCCACTTTTTAGTCTTACTCTGGGGACTAGCAATGCCATTCATGGGTAAACTGCAGCCTGAAGAAAGTTGTGTGTTCTTCCATGGTGGTTTCACACTACCTATGAACTACTGGAATCCCTCTGTGGCAGATTTCTCCAACTTTGGCATCCTTCAGATATGTGGATTTCAGAATTTCCTGGACAGTAGAGCCATTGCTGAGAATTCATGGAACTGAGTTCTGAGATAATTCTATTTATGTAGCATTTACAAATGTGGACTAGGATACACTGAGGTCCTTATAAAATTTAGTATCTCTGCATGTTTCGAACATCCTGAGAACATCATTTGGTCTGGTCTTTTTTATAGGTTTTCTCAGCTGGCATGACTGGTCTTCTGGTAATCCCTTCCTTTGACCAGACCTGGGGGCTAAAGCTCACCTGATATTCTAGCAGTCACCAGCTCAAGACCTGCCAGGAGCCTGAGTGCTGGCAATCATACTCTGAAAACCATACCCTGAGTCAAAAAGAATAAGTAGCTGGCCTGAATTCACAAAGAGGGCTTGTAGCTGACATTCTTGCTGGTGCCATATGTAAGTACTGAATATAGAATTTCCACTTGGTTATTTCCTCAGCACTTTGCTATCCCAGCATGAAACACACTATTAGAAACAGAGTTTATTGCAGCCTTGCAAAAATTTATTGGGCAGCTCCTGAGCTGGTGTCAAGTTATAGTAATATGGTGTTCCGGGAACTTCTTGGAGAACGTTAATATTTCAGAGAAAGCTCCACTGGGAATTCTTCTGTTACTGGACTGAAAGGCAACACTGTGTACAAGGAGCTGAAGGTAAAAAATGGATGGATGAACCAACTGCTGGGCTTGCCGACCAAAAGAGTTCTGTTTGCTTAAGCAGAGGAAACCTTGGCTTCAACAGAAAAAAAAAAAAAGGAAGGCTCAGATGCCTATGGCAGTTTTGGCTTATAAACTTCACATAAGATAGAACATAAAAAAAGACATTAATTGTTCATGATCTTTTAACTGGAGGAAAAAGTTGTGATTTTTGTCAAATTTGGGGGCAAATATAGTGACATGCTGGTATGTCCATTCCACCTTGTACTTACACTCACCTAAATCACCTTTTCATAATATGCCTAATTTTGCAACAATGTGTGTGATTATGGCACAGAGCCTTTTCCAAAAAGAGGAGGACAAAGAAGCATTTCTCTGTAACAGAGTTGAGACCATGAAACCAAAGGGCATCACCATATACTCGCCACAAAGCCAATATTTGTTGTTATGGTCCTTTAAGTGAACATTGACTCCCAGAGACTACATGGACAGGTCCATGCAAATTTCTTGGCAACATTTCCAAAAATGGTTTGCCAGTACTTTCTTCCTAGGGTTGAGCAAGAATGACCGAACCATAGTCACTCAGCTGCTCTCCTCATTCCTCATCTAGCGCCTTTAATCACTACACCAAACTGGCTCTAAGTATTACATATGAATTAAAAACCAGCAATCATGTTCCTGTCTTGCAATTAGGGCATTTATTTCTAAATCTCCTACAGATGCAGGTTCCTCCCTACCATTCTCTTTCTAGTTCGGGCATCTGCCTCTTCTCTGATGTGTGGCACGTTTAAGGTTCTCTGTCCCTTGAAAATCTGCTGAAGATTACTGGTCTCCAAGTGAGATTTATTGCTACAGTTTTTCTTAACTTAGAAGTGAGCCTTCAAGCATAGCAAGTAAAATATCTACTCATCAATTAGCTATGTTCCTGGAGTATATAACTATCAAATGGCAAAAAAACCCAAAACAAAACAAAACAAATAAACCACATAATACAGGGATCTAAGTAACAGAAACCTGGATGATTTATCCTAATATAATAGTTCTACTAACTTGGAGACCCAAGACAAATCAAGTTTTTTTTTTTTTTAAATCCCACCATTCTTAGTAAAAAAAAGGAAGCCTGGTACAAGCAAAGCAAGAAAAAAAATTCTATAAATGATAGTGGCAACCACAAAACCATCAAGTATAGAAAATATAATATGTAAAGCAACTCTTGGCTTCTTTTGTTCTATTCTGCAACTGGCAATGAGGCAGAGATGGCCCTGGATGTTTTACCTAATACAGTAAACATCAACCCCCATGATGTTTCAGCATAATTTCTTCTTAAAAAGGGAGTTTTTCTTTAGGGCTATTTGATGATCTCATGCTCTCGGTTGGTCTCAGATTCATCTAGTAGGTATCCTGATCACAGAAACTCAATATGACATTTGTTTCCATTATACAACTGACATCATGGGGAGTGGAGAGAGAAAGACAGAAGAAAGTCATGAATAAAGAATAGATATTCTCCTGATTTTCCACTCCAGCAAATTAGATCAGGCATCAGAATACCTATGAATGCACTAATGTATGATAAATGCTTTCAATACCTTTGATAGTCCATCCATCTGACTCCATAGAACACAGAGCATTGTCCCAGACATGGAAGAAAGTGAGCAATTAGTATGTTTATGGTGCATAGTATGTGTGTGAGAGAAAGATAGCATGGATAGAATATGAATGAAGGAGAGAAAAGGGAAAAGAGAGAAAAGGGGAAAGAAAGAAAAATAGTGTGGAATGATACTAACTTTAAATAAAGATCACCACTGCTCCACACTATTTCTCTCTCCTCTTTTGAGAATCTTAAGGAAGGACAAGCATAGGAACACAACATACTACCAGATATGGTTGAACTGGAACTGGAACTGTCTAAAATTCCAGCCAGCATGGCTGATAGGTACCTGAGATGTTATAATTATTATATGTAATGTTTGGGGGGCTACCTTTGACACACCCATGAATAAGACAGAGATGGAAAAAAGGAACTGGAATATAAGTTAATTATGCAGAAAGCGGCAGATCTTACTTGTTGCCACTTCTGTTGCCTGCATGCAACAACCAAGCAATAGCATCCAAAGGGATGTCAGAATAATAATAAAAAATGTTGAACTGAGACCACAGACCCATGTTCACATCCCTCTTCAGCCACAGAGCTCACATGTTCACTTAGGGCCAGTTATTGTATCTCAGTGCAAAGTACCTCATCAGGCTGTAGGGGAAAAAAAGTATAAGGATGAAACCCCTTCCTTAGGGTTTCTTCCTTGACCTCCTAAAGAAAAGATGGGATATAAGTGTAATGATGATGATACTCCTGCCAACAAGTTTAAGCTGGCATCAGGAAATTAAAACTTCTTGGCCCAAGGATCCCCTGTATTTTCCTGTTCAGGAAGTCTCATCTGACTAGCTCATCCTCCCCATATAGGAAAATGGTGAAAAATTTACTCTCTTTAAGATAGTTTTCTCCCTTATAACAGAATTGATAATGCTAGCTATCTCTTTTAACTTATTGCAGCTTTCCCCCCCCCCCCCTTATGTGTTGTACATTTGTTCATATGAAAATGGCATTTTCCCAAATTTCAACTGGACAAGAATCCTGCTAGAAAGTGCAGGATAAATTAAAATAACTACTAACAGCAGCCAATGAAACCTGAAACTCATTATTTTGGGGGTAGTGATCCCCCCTGCCTGCAGAAATATTCCCTTAACGATTTAGAGTAATTTAAAGTGTAATTAATACCCACTGACCTTCAGTTATATTATTATTCAGCCAAATACACCAGGCTATGTATCCTTTGTTGCATCATCCTGTTGATTCTTGAGCAATTGGCATTTAGGCTGAGTCAAAAGATGTATTTTAGTAAACTTTGTGAAAATTGTCAAAAGACATACTTTCCAGAAAAGCCTGTGGTGGATCATCTTGGGATGGGCCAAATAAGGTTTCACTTGCTTTGTGTGATATCATCAATATATCATACTTGTTTTGATATCCCCAATGAGCTTAGAGCACTCATCTGACCCACCTAAAAAGCATCACCCTCATTTAAATGCAGCTTTTTTATTTGCAGTGACATCCAGCATTTAGCCAATAATTATAAGACATTGTGAGGAAGTTCAGGCTACGTCTTGCTGGACACATTCTATGTCTACTGGACAAGCATCATGGAAAGACTGTCATGTGTTGGATACCACCTGGAGGTAAGAGGAAGAGAGGTAGATTCTGCAAAATTTGGCAAAAAACATTTAAGGAAGATTTGAAAAACTTTGGAATCACATGGGAAGAAGCAGAAACCATTTCAGGCAAATGAGATCATTGGAGAAAACATGTTGCCCAGCACAGGAGAACCGAAGTCTAAATGTCCAGCAAGACTTAGTTATCCCTGTGGAAAATAGAAGGGTGGATGGTTCAGTAATTAACATTGTGATATTATTACCATGTACATTATATTTCTTGAGATCATGCTCAAAGGATGCAGAAGCCCTAGCAAGGAAAAATGGTGCAAAACAAGTAAAGGAAGGAGGGAAGGAGGAAAAGCCACATAAAGTTTGTTTTTGAAAGAATGCAATATTTACACATTTAAGAAATTGGAAGCATGTTCTCTCTCCCATCCCCAACCTAAAAAGATGAAATATGCTCACTGGAATTGTCAATAGTAACTTCTACAGCAAAGACAAAAGAAGTGGTAACCAAGTTTAAAATGGTTCAGAAGTGGCATCTGTGAGAGGAAGCAATGAAAACCTAAACAAATATGCCTAGTGGTACCATCGCAGTGTATACTTCACACATCACTAGTTACCAGAGCACAGATAATCTAGGCTTTGGACCTAGCTCTGCCCATTCACAGTCCATTAGAGGATTCATAGCAAACACAACTTTTTTCAGGTTTATTGAACTCCTCCACAGATAGTTGGTAGTCATTTTTATGATGGAGATACAATTACTTTGAAGATAGTTTAGTATACATGCTTTGATCATGTCCAGTAATAGCTCCTTATTGGTAGGATAGTCTTACTATGGTGAATCAGGTTCTTGGGAGGAAATTAAGGTTTAAAGATATTGTGCTGGTAAATTATAGTCCAACACTGTGGAGTTTCTCCATTTGTGAAGAGCTCTGGATCTATTATGCTTGGACAGTTGCCAAAAGCATTATAATGTGTTCCTGGAAAGATACTTGCATACCAGATACTAAAGGCAATCTCAATAATGTTGGTCAGCTCGCAGCATTTGAATTGGCACTTTTGTAACTAGCTGCCACCTGTTCATCCCAAATCCAGTAACTTTCCTTGCAACCAATATTGATTCAAAAGAAAGTTCATTTATTGAGAATAAGTGTACAGATCCAAAGCATTGCTAAGACTGAGAAAAAGCGCGCCAAAAGCTGTTTTCTTACTTTCTCCCCCCCTACATTGCCCTTAGTTTCTCCCCCCCTTCATCGCCCTTAGTTCTTGGTCTTCTGATTCCCTTGCTGGTATGTCCTTGAGCATGCCAGAGCCTGTGATAAGGAGCCATCGGCTTTAAATGGTTTCTCATTCCTACTCCCCCCCCCCCCTTTTACAATGGCAGAACCGCAGCATGTAAAAAGCCATTTTTTAAACTAGCCATATAATAATCTATTATGAAATCTTGTGAGGATTCTGACATGCTGCCCCTCCACAAAAGAGGATGTCAGTCAGATGATTCCTCTTCTTCACTCTAAAAAAGAAAAAGCAAAGAAAAACATAATACAGTAACCATTCTAATTTTTAAGGCTTTGTAGGATAAACATCATAAAAATTTTTAACTAAATGTGGAGCCTTTACATGTTTCTTGTCAACCCGTTCAGCCATTGATTTGGGAAAATGTTTCCACTGAATTAAAAATTGAACCCCCCCCCCACGCTTTCTACTGTCCAGTATCTCTTTAACTTCAAAATATTGTTCTCCTTCAACCATCATTGGTTTAGGAGGTACTGGGGAGGGATGCCATTGAGATGACTCTTTATAGGGTTTAAGCAGGTCGCAGTGGAACACTGGATGGATTCTTTTAAAGGTAGCAGGCATCTGTAATCATAGTGAAACTGGATTAATTACTTTATCTATAACAAAAGGCCCTACGAATCTTGGAGCAAGCTTTCTGGAAGGTTGTAATGATTTAAGATGCTTGGTAGATAAAAGAACCTTATCTCCTACTTTCCAGTCTTTTTCTGGGGTTCTCTTAGCATCTGCAAATTTCTTGTACGTTGCTCTGGCCTCCTTCAATGATGCAGCAATCTGAGGCCACACTTGTGTCATTTGTTGGACCCATTCATCAACTGAAGTGACTTGAGTGGATTGTTTAGGTAGTTCTGAGATGGGCACAAAGTCCTGTCCTGTGGCTATTTTAAAAGGGGTGAGGCCAGTGCTTTGGTGCACTGCATTATTATAAGCTACTTCAGCAAACGATAACAGTTCATCCCAATTGTCTTGTTGGTAGTTAATGAAGCATCTCAAATATTGTTCTAACACTGAGTTCAGACGTTCACATGATCCCGCCGTCTGGGGGTGGTACCCCAAACTCAAGCCTTGCGATGCCCCCAGTAGTTTTAGGAACGCCCTCCAGAACTTGGCAGTAAACTGGACCCCACGATCCGAAATTATTCGTTCTGGGACACCATGAGCTCAGTAGACGTGTTGTATAAATAACTTAGCCAGTTTGGGGGCTGATGGAAGGGATTGGCATGCCACAAAATGTGCTTGTTTGGAAAAAAGGTCTGTAACTACCCAAATAACTGTCTTTTTGTTGCTTTCAGGCAGGTCTACAATAAAGTCCATGGAAATTTGCTTCCAAGGAGCCCCAGGGTTTGCTACTGTCTGTAGAAATTTGCTTCCAATAAGCCCCATTGGTTTGCCCCCTCTCCTTTTGGCCGTTGCACACGTGGGGCATGTAGCTACATATTCCCCTACATCTTTTCTCATTGTTGGCCACCAAAATTGACACCTGAGTAGATGTAATGTTTTCACAAAACCAAAGTGCCCAGCTGTTCTGCTGTCGTGACTTCTTTGCAAGACCCACTTTCTAGCATCTGCAGTGACATACAGGTTATCTTGCCACCACCATGCCCCTTCTTTGTTCACTAGCAATTGGCTGTTGCTTTTAAACCAATCATCCTGAGCAATCTGGGCATTTAATTTTTTCAACAACTCTCCTTCTGGTTGTTCTTCACCCCTTTTTTTCTGAGCTCTAGTGACCACTCTTAGGGCTGCTTGGGTACATGGAATTACAGGAGCGACTATTTCCTCCTGCTTGCTGTTGTGTTGAGGCAATCGAGACAGGGCGTCTGCCAAAAAATTTCCCCCCCCAGGAATGTACTTCAGGGAGAAGTTAAAACAATGAAAATATTGTGCCCATCTCATTTGTTTGGGTGACAGCTTCCTCGGTGCAGTTGTGATCAGTCCAAATTTCAAAGGGATGGGGTGATCACTCTAATAAGTGTCTCCAGCAAACTAACGCCCAGCGCACTGCAAACACTTCCTTTTCCCACACCAACCAGCGTCTCTCAGTTTCTGAAAATTTCCGGGATATGTACGCACATGGAAATAGCTCCCCCCCGCCCCCTTCTGTAACAACAGAGCTCCCACTGCCACATCTGAAGCGTCTGCCTGTATGACAAATGGCTGTTCTGGATCAGGGTGCTTTAAGATCGGTTCAGCCGTAAACAGACGCTTTAAACTTAGAAAAGCTTCCTGGCACTCCTTAGCCCAGGCCAAGGGAGCTCCAGGTTTTGATGCCTTCGCTTTGTCCTTGCCCTTGGTTTTCAACAAATTGGTGAGTGGGAGTGCTACTTGGGCAAAGTTAGGTATGAATTGCCGATAGAAGTTAGCAAAGCCCAGGAAACTTTGAAGCTGATGCCTGGTTTTGGGAGCCTCCCAACCCAGGACGTCCCTCACCTTGACCGGGTCCATTTCAATTTCCTGATGCGAAATTCTATACCCCAAATAGTCAATTTGCTGTTTATGAAATTCACATTTGGAGAGCTTGGCATACAATTGAGCCTCCAGTAGTTTTTTTAGTACCTTCCTGACCAATTGTACATGTTGCTCCATGGTCTCAGTGTAAATCAGGATATCGTCCAGATAAACCAACACCCCCTGGTATAAATGCTCTTGTAACACCTCATTTATAAGTTGCATAAACACCCCCGCTGCTCCTTTTAATCCGAACGGCATTATTTCATAACGGAAGAACCCCAGGGGCGTGTTAAAGGCGGATTTCCATTGATCTCCTTCCCGGATTCGCACCCTGAAGTACGCCTCCCTTAAATCCAGCTTTGTGAAAATTTTCCATTTGGATAAATGGGCCAACAGGTCTTTCATCAAGGGGAGTGGGTACCGGTTGTCAGCAGAAATGGCATTTAGCCCTCTATAATCTGTGCACAAACGTAGGGAGCCATCCTTCTTTTCTCTGAAAAGCACCGGTGCAGCAATTTGAGAATGCGTAGGTACAATAAAGCCCCTCTTTAGATTCTTATCAATGAACTCCCGCAATGCTTCCAACTCTTTGGGTGTCATTGGATACATTTTCTTCCTTGGAAATTTAGCCCCCGGCTCAATCTCTATGGCACAGTCACTGGCACGATGGGGGGGGGGGGGGTAGCTGATCTGACTGCCTTTCGCTAAACACCTCCTGCAGGTCGTGGTATTGCTTGGGAATCTGGGTTGCAGCCTCCACTGCCTTTTCCCCACTCACAGCACCCATCTCTCCATCTGACAACGTTTCGGTAATTCCTTCAACTTCCACTCCCCCCTCCTTCGGGAAGCACAAGATCTTTTCCTCCCAGTTCACTTCTGGGTTCTTCCTTTTTAACCAGTTCATGCCCAGAAGCACTGAGTTGCATGCCATGGGAGTCACTAGGAATTTAATAGTCTCTCTATGGTCCCCCATAGTTAGCTCAAGCTCTTCAGTACGATATTCCACCGGCCCTCCCCCCCGGGGATCCGTCCAGTTGGGTAAAAATCATAGGGGTTTTGAGTCTCTTTAAGCGCAGTCCCAAACCCCAGGCAAGGGCGGGGTTAATCAGATTTCGGGAGCAGCCAGAGTCTATCAGCGCCCGTATCTCTGCCCTCTGATTCGTCCTTATAACCCTTAGTTCCACCCAAATTTTAATGGGACTCACCCCCATCTCTTCGCTCTCCGAGTCCTCCTGTGAGCTGCTTTCTTTCTCTGGAAGAGCAGCCGCCTGTCAGAGAGAGAGCGGAGCTAACAACTTCTGGGTTTTGCTGCCGCTGCATGTTGCCGCTTTAGCCCCTGTCTCGCTGCCTAGTGCCACCGACTCCTTCTTGCCGGGCTTTGAAGACTTCGGCCCCTTCCGCTCTGCCTTCTTGCCTCCTTGCTCCGTCTTCACTTTAGAGCATGCAGCAGCAAAGTGCCCCGGCTCCCCGCAGTTGAAACAGACACGCCGGCTCCAGCTACTTTCCGGCGTGCTGGTCTTCGCCTTGGGCGCCGCCTTCTTTGTGCCGGGTAAGGGCGGAAGTCGGGTTCTTGCTTCTATGGTGCGCCATTGCTCCTCCACTTCGCCGGCCATAGCAACCCATCCATTAAAGGTTTTGGGGAAACCCCAGCACACCACGCGCTGCAACAATTCGGGTTGCAAGCCTCTCTGGAAGAATTCGATTAGGAGCTCTTCAGGCACGTGAGGCAGCCTTTGAGCCAACCCCCGAAATTCGTAGGCATACTCTGATACCGACTTGGACCCCTGCTTCAGACTTTCCAGGTCGCATCGTGCTTTAAGCGCCATACATGGGTCTTCAAAGCGTGTGCAGAGAGCCACCACAAAATCCTCTAATCTCCTTAAAGCCCGGTCCTTCGTCCTATGCAGGCCAACCACCCATTCTGTAGCCGTACCTTCAAAAAAACTGGACACATAGGAGACCTTCTCCTCCTCGCTGCAAAACAGAGCCCCATAGCCCTCCATGTAGATCCGAACCTGGGTGATAAAGCAAGCCAGCTGCTCAGCATCTCCCTCGAATTTCATGGAGATGCCCCGCTGCTGCATCGGGCTCTTCTTGGCTCTGCTAGGTGTGAGATCCTCCTCCTCCTCGCTGGAGGTCTGACCTTTGGCTGACTGCTCTGCCACCTCCGTACCTCCCGGTATGGCCACTGACTCTCGCGTGGGAGGTGTAAATCCCCCTCCAAGCAGTTGATCCACCACTGCCCTTAACGCTCGCATATCATCGGATAGGGACCCCATCTGCCCTTCCAATTTCCCCATGCGATCTTTCATTGAAGGGCCCTGTCCCTTCGTTGCCGTTGCCTTCGGCCCTGCTCGGCCTTGGCGCGATGATTGCACCGGCTCCTCCTGGGTTATCACCTTCACTTCCAATGGAGGAGGGACCAGTCTCTCTTCTTCTTCCTCAATTACATTGTCAGCCATCCCGCTGCTCTGTTGGTCCCGGTCAACGTGAGGCTTTGGACTCCCCACAGGGCAATCTCCCTAGTGGAAGTCTGCACTGGGAGTCTTAGCAAAATGTAACTAGCTGCCACCTGTTCATCCCAAATCCAGTAACTTTCCTTGCAACCAATATTGATTCAAAAGAAAGTTCATTTATTGAGAATAAGTGTACAGATCCAAAGCATTGCTAAGACTGAGAAAAAGCGCGCCAAAAGCTGTTTTCTTATTTTCTCCCCCCCCTACATCGCCCTTAGTTTCTCCCCCCCTTCATCGCCCTTAAATCTTGGTCTTCTGATTCCCTTGCTGGTATGTCCTTGAGCATGCCAGAGCCTGTGATAAGGAGCCATCGGCTTTAAATGGTTTCTCATTCCTACTCCCCCCCCCTCCTTTTACAATGGCAGAACCGCAGCATGTAAAAAGCCATTCTTTTAAACTAGCCATATAATAATCTATTATGAAATCTTGCGGGGATTCTGACAACTTTATTAGTGAAAAGGAAAGACTGGACAATGAGATTCCGTGTGGTCAAGATTTAACTTGTTTAAACATTAAATTGTAGCAATTTTTATACACGTCTTATGCCAATTTTATATGGATTTTTATACCTGTATTATAGTAATGTAGAAAATGTGTTTTTTTCCTTCCTTCTCTCTCTACCTTGGTGTTAGTTTGTTTTATCAGGCCTTTATATTTGTTTCCTTTGAACTATACTCACATTTCTTTATTTTTTTTTAAACATAATTGTCAGAAAAGCAATAGAAAATATATTTAAAAAAAAATCAGAGTCATATTACAAAACTTCAGGTAAATATCCTTTCTGGCCATCAGAAATCTTATTGTTGGGGAAGGAAACTTCCTATGTTCTCTTCAGATATTTTTCCTGGCAGTCTTAACTTTATGTAGACATTGGGACCTCTTCTTTTGGATGTGAACTCTGACACAACTTCCAAGAATTTTTATTTGCCTAGGTGGACTACTCTGCTATATTTTGTTTTGTGAGTATGATTATGCTCAACTGAGAAAAGAACTTTTTTTTTTTTTTTTTGCTAAGGTAGATATTACAAATCTCTATTCATTTCTGAATGCTGTGTTTTAAATACAGGTATGTCAGGTTTAGCCCAGGAAACTCCAGGAGACAATACAGATTCAATCCAGCAAGGTTTAATTGGCTTCACACCGTTACAGAATCTTCTCAGACTGAGAGCCGTTCCCAGGGTCAAACTACAAACATCACTAGCATTCCTCAGGGAGGGGCCAGTCTCATCCTCTTATCTCTTCTTCGCTCCTCTGGGGATGAGAGTCCATGTTTCACACCCCTGCTCCACACTCCCACAAGGTATTACTTATCTGAAATCATGCATTGACTTCAGCATGGTTTCGAGGAACAGCTCATGGTGCTCCATTTCATCTTCAAAGAGTTTTTTGATTTGCATGTCCCTGAATTTGGATCATCCTAGTGTTTTGGGTGATGCTTTTAGAATTTTAACTTGGAAGTTATAACATGGTTTTAAACAGATTTTCTTAAATACAGAGTCTTCCAATATTAGAGTCCCGTCTCACCAGCAAGCATGACCAGTAATGTGTGAATTGGATAAGGATGGACACTGTAAAATAACATATCTGAATGGGACCAAGTTTGGGAAAAACAATCTGCCAAAACCCTACTTTTCTTTAATCCCTCATTTTCTGTGTTGCCACGCTCTACAATTATCCTGCAAAGTTCCTCTTAAAAGTACCCCATGTGATTGTACAATGTGCTTTGCCTTAGTAACTCTTTGCATAGTCATATATCTAATAACAGAAGAATTCACAGATCAGTAAAATAACTTATCCTTGCTGCCAGTAGGGAATTAGCAATATTACATGTATACTGATTGTGACTCCCAGGAAACTATTATTATTAGCTACTGTGATAGGAATGAACTAAGAAGTGAAATCTGAATCATTTTAGGTGAGAAGGGGAAATAGTCTTTAATTCTTACACATGATTTTGGAAACTTTTGCATCATAACATTAAAGACAAATTGGATAGCATTGGCAGTTGCAGTTGTACATCAGATGGTGTTCAGAGGCCTAGGAAATAGAGAACATATGTGGATCCAGGAGATATTCTGAGACAGGCAAAGATGCTACATTTCTTTACAGGCACTCCATCTGATGTACTGGTTAAGCCTGACTGGTGAATCATCATCAAGAGTAAATTCATAAATTCAGATATTAAATGCAGAGTTCTGAGAATTATTTAATATTTACTAAAAATATTTGCACTGTGCTTACACCAAAAATCCTGACTTAGCTGGACACAAGTTATTCAGAGATCCTATCACTAAAAAAAGTATAGAAGCCATATGAGAACAGAGGGAATAAAAATAAATCACAACCTGCCCCATAGGTATTCTTGATTTATTCATAATCTTCCTCATCACTTCATCAAGGAAAAGCATATTTCATAGGCTGGACACCATAACAAAGAAGCCCCCTTCTAAAATATCCCAATGTAGTGGAACAGGGGCAGAAATCTGGAATTCAGAAGAAAAGATGAGAGGTTACTGTAAATGGAAGTTATCTTGCTGGAAAATGTAACTGTCGGTTTCTGCCGATAGGGACAGTTTTGGGATAAAATTCAGGAGTGATGAAAAGTAGTCAGTTTGATGAGGAAAGGTTTCCATCATAGACATTTCATGATCATGAAGGCATATAAATTGTACTGTATTGAATATATCCCCTGAATCAAATGAAACTTTTAAAAAAGAAAAAAAGACAGAGAGAGAGAGAGAGAGAGAGAGAGAGAAGGAAGAAATACTTGCATTAATAGCACCGAGCTTTCTGGTGATTTATTTTTTTTTAAAGAGATAGAGATAGAGATAGAGATAGAGATAGAGATAGAGATAGAGATAGAGATAGAGATAGAGAAGTTGGAATACTGCAGAGTAAAGTATCAGCTTTTAGTACTGTCTTGATAAAATGTTTGGATCATACATAGACCCAGAAGAAATAATAATGGTGGGTGATTTCAGTCCGATATATTGTTTGGAGGCCACTACTCCTAAAAAAAAGAAAGAAAGAAAGAAAAAAAAAGAAAGAAAAAAGGTAAATGTAAGCTGGATTGGTACAGAACATCCCTGGAGTCTAATGGGGAAGGTGGAGAACCGTCCTCACTCAGTTGGCCTATTAACTGGATTCTTTGTGAATGTGTGACTAGCATGCTAAACATTTTGCAAAAGTACCCAAGACATGCTTGCAGCATTCCAGATATGTCCATTGGCCCCAAGTGGTTATCTATCCCTTTTAAAATTATTTTTATATTAATAGACTAATTATATGTACATAATTAGCTGCATATTTACTCACTACTGCTAAAGTTGGTGAAATACTGGAAAGGGTCTATTAACCTTAATATAAAACAATAGCTTGTAAAACTATGTTTTCATGACTGAATAAATGAGTCATTTAAGAAGAAAGGGAGAACACAAACATGTCAAAACAAAAAAAAAATGTCTATATCATTGGCTTCTTTTCACTGGCAAAATATTCAGTTGCTCACATATATTTTGTTATTGTTTCAACATGTTTTACTTTTCAAGTCTCTGCATCTCTGTTTTCTTTCTTTCTTAGTAGCATGTTTCTAGGGAGTTCACATGATTCCCTTCACATATGACATAAATATGCAGCAGGATAGGGAGAATAACATGTGCTGTCCACTTCCACTGCTGAAACATCCAATGCATTTGGAAGATGTCGGAAGAGGTCTATGTACATATGAATAGATCCTCATTCAACCTCCTTCATCCGGCTAAGGTATTCCATTCATCTTGACAAGTTTGATGTACATAAAACACCACGCAAAACAAAGACATTCTGGCATATGCACACATGTCAGTTCTCTCTCTATAGTAGTGTTTCTCAACCCTGGCAACTTTAAGCTGTGTGGACTTCAACTCCCAGAATTCCCCACCCAGCATGCTGGCTGGGAAATTCTAGGAGTTGAAGTCCACACAGCTTAAAGTTGCCAAGGCTGAGAAACACTGCTTTATAGAAATCAAAGCTACCATATGGGCTTCATATGTTACATCTAAGGTTAAGAAAGCAAAGTACTTTAAATTAAATACTAGGACCTGGTATTTGAATCTGTTCTGCTTCTTGAGGGTTGATGTTTTCCTCTTCTTCTCTTATTTATCAGCTAATGATGTCATGTGGGAATCTGAGGCAACTTCACAAATGAAGCAAGCCTGCCTACAGATTACAAGAAATGCTTGTGGGTAAATATGAGATAGAAATATTATCTTGCTGTGTTGCTTACAATGCTGTTTCTGCTCTTACACGCATACAGTATGTATCCAGTGCTGACTCAAGGGTATATGGCACTCCTAGGCCACATTGACTGATGGGGCCATCTCCTCTGATGCAAAGCTTTGCATTTTTAGAATGATTTGGAAGGAGGGGGGCATTGGTGCAACCTAAATTTTTGCACCGTAGGCTAGTGCCTACTCGACCTTAGCCTAAAGCTGGCTCTGTATGTATCTTTCCAATGGTTAACCTTTGTAATCCCAAGTTCAAGGATGTCATATCTCTGGACACTTTTCTATCTATTTTCGGGCTTTGATTAAAACTATCAAGAGCAAAAAGAAAAAAGGCAGAGGTCCTGAATAGTTGGGGTATCACTGGTTCTATATTTCCAGGTGCAGAAAATACCAGAAAAAGAAATGACATTTTAAAAGCCAGTTAGCCATTAATGATCTTTCATTTTCAAACATATTTGTGGTCATATTAGAAAGGTGATTTACATAACATGGCACTTGATCTTGTTGGCAGCAATTTATAGAACAAATAGTCCGAGTATGAGTAACAAAATGTATATGTGCAAATAACTTAATAAGGAAATCAACATACAGTTTCTACTGTTCATGCTTATCTCCCTCTGCCTCCATATTTTCATTTTAACATGGTCAAGTCCAGCAGTATATATTGTTCAGCTTTCCTAGGGGCTGCTTATCAATAACGTCTGCATGATGGGGTTGTAGGAAACGTCCTTTGACTTGCAGTCTTTCAATATTGCCATTAGCATTGCAATGAACACTGTGGTTTCTTTTTTACTAACTAAACAAAAGAACTAGGATCAGGGTTAGGTTTTTCTGCTGCTTGTTTTACCAAAAGTTCTTGAGAAGAATTAACTCCAGTGAATATGCAAGAATTACAACATACACAGGCAGGACAAGATAACTGAATAATAACACAAGTTCCCAGCTATTCTCAATCAGCCCATAACAATAATACCCCCAAACAGTAACAAATACTGGGGCTGACTGCTTCAAAAATGATTTGGAAGAAAAGCTTCAAACTTGTGTGAGCCCAGCTCCTTTCTGCATCTCATTAAAGGAGCCAACTTTTTCTCACGCTTCCAGGAGAACCTAAAAAAGGTTCTTCTTTAACATTAATGAGTGGATTTCTTAAAGTATCCGAATATTTTTTTCAGTCTTGTGTGACCACCATCTGCCAAATACCTTCCCAACCGTTCCGTCTACTATCATCCCACTTCTTGTCCCAAAGTTACTCCATAAACCCATCCCTAAGTCTGATCCCTAGTCATCTCTAATATCTTCAATTGCCTTAGTTCAGGTGCCAGAAGAATGAAAAGGAAATGGAAGAGTACAAGGAGAATTCACATTATACTTAAGCCAGTATATGTCTACATATGTTCTGCCAAAATATGGTAAAATGCATGGTGGATATAATATTCAGTGTAATAACATAGCAGTGTGACAGTCAAAGGTGTTATGTTTTGCACCTGAAGCTAAGCCTACTCAATGTTTGGGGGAAGGAGCTAGAAATTATGGCTCAAGATGTGTCAGACAAATTTGACATTACAGTTCATTCTTTGTCATGTACAGTAATGAAGCTCCAAAGGTGAATCTTTGTCACAGTGTTGGACACAGGTTAGCAACCTTTTCAGCAGGAGGGGAGGAAGGGGGAGGAAATAAAGGTTATAAAAATAAACATGCCCCAAATCTCACAAGATTGTGAAATCATGTGATATTTCAGAGCTATCATCCTTGATGTCTTAAACAATTGTATATAAAAATGCCAAAATCTTGGACATTCTTGTTTTACATCTGAGAATCCAGGCAACAAAATTGAAATTTCAAAAGATTTGGGGATCTCACAGCATCTGGCCATTAAAAATTATACATGTTTTCCAGCTCAGATTACTGTAGCTTCTTAAAGTTATTCGAAACTACAGTAAGATATAAGTAAATGGCTCATTTCTATTCTTTGACATCTTTGTTTTTTCTTCCTGGAGGTTGAAACAAAGATTGTCCAGAATCCTGGTGATCCAAAAAGTGGGTATTGTGATCTCAGAAGCTTCTGGGTATTATGGCACTAGCTAAAATGAAGCCAAGCTAGTATCTATCACTCCCCTCTCCACAAGATCCATGGTAGTGTTCAACAAAATGTCACTTATATTTGAAGATGAAGGATGTATCCAAAAGACTCAATTTCTTTTTCATTTCTGGAAAAGACTGACATGCTTAAAGTACCATCATTCTCCTTAAAGAGCAGATTTTTCTTCAGCAGTTCCCAGGAACCATTATGAGATATGGATGTGTCATATCCAGGAAACTCCAGAAGAAAAACTGCTCTTTAAATATACTGATGTTGCTTTAAGCACACCAATCATTTTCAGAAAGGAAGGAAAGGAAAATAGGCTTTTCAATCCTCTCCTTTATATTTTAAGATGTCAAATGAACTGGGGGGAGCTCCAACAAAGCTAAATAATCACTAAATAACTAGGGATGTGTAGCTATTGGGATCCAGAGTGGAAAGGGTGCTTCAGAGGGAGTATGGGCCTGCTTGCTACACTCGTCAGAACCTCCTTTGAGAAGCTGGGCCTTTTCCTGGATTTGCATGCTACCTCTGTGGCCCCAGGAAAATATATGTCTGATTAAGGAGGTGTTAAAAGAGACAGTGACAAGGTGTGATGATGCACCTCCTTTATTCAAATGCAGTTTCCTGGACCGAGAAGTTGCCTTGCCAGTCCAGGAGGAAGTGAGGCTTCTTTAAAGAGGTGCCAACAGATGCTGTGAGTGCACCTATGCTGTGCTGCCCATCCTTATAAGGAGCTATATAATAAATAAAACTTCTATGATTTGATGGTTTTGACAGATGGCTAGACTTACAAGTTTAAGCCATCTCTCAAAACTTTTGGACTTTGCTCCCTACCTTTTCTGCACAAGCCCACTTTGCCAGGCAAAACAGAAGCATTGTCAAAATTCACTCTAGGCTTTGCTCTATGCTTTTCCAGTGTAAATCCACTGTAGCTTGTCTAGGTGAAGTGTGAGAGAGTTTTGACAGTGAATTAACTTGGCTGCATACATCTTAGCAGCTTAAAAAAAGGGGGATCATTAAAAAAAAAAACTTAGACTCTGCTCCCCCCAATAAATCACTTGTAACCTCCTGAGAGGTCATAACCAATGTTTTGAGAAACCCTAACCTTAAGTTGAATCCACTCCTGTCCATGGGTCTAATTCCCTGATTTTCTGGTAAGATTTTAAATAAAAAATTGAGCTGGAAATTGGGCAAAAATTATAAATGAAATGAACTTCCTCCTTCCCTAGCCTTTGTTTTAACCTTACTGAGTTTTAGAATGTAAAATGTAAGTTTACTGAGTGTAGAGATGATGATGATGGTAAAGATGATGATGATGAAGATGATGATGATGTTGATGATTTCATCCAGTGAATATCACAGTCATTAGACCAGATATTTTCTGATGATTTGGGTTGTAACCAAGAGCTTAGAAATCATGGAGGTATCATTGTTGTATCCAGAAGTTCAAAGCAGTGTGGGGTTTTTTTTGCGAAGGCTATGCTGTCAAGTCAGGTAAATTTAAAACTACAAATATTTAAAACTTTGCTATGACTTCAACAGCTACAATTACTATTAGCATTATAGTTGTTTCCTTTGCTTCCAACTCTTTCAACTTTAGTTTGTAAATCTTGATATGTTATTACTTTTTCCATTCGCTTTTTGTCAGTGTGACTACTGCTACATCTATGAACCATGCTTTTTTCCCTTTTCAATAATAGTAATATCTGATGTGTTTGATTCAAGTGTCCATTGGTCTGTATTTTAAAATCTCACAAGGTCTTGACCTCTGCTTTTTCTAAGACTTTTTAAAGTATGTGGTTCCAGTAGTTTTTATTAACAGTAAAGCCAAATGTTGCACATACAATATACAATTTCTGCAACTCTATCATGGCATTGCTTATACTCAGTTTGGGCAATTTTGCTGCAGTCACTAAATCGGGTGATCTACAATTTCATCTTTAATCTTCCATAGTCAGTATTTGCTGTTACTTGAAACATGTTTAGTTTCAGCTTTGTTTGCATAGCCTGTTCTTATGATGCCCTAATTGTTCCTTCAGTTTCTTGTTTAGTAATTCCAGTTTTCAACCACTGCTGAGTCAAATTTTGATTTGATTTTCCTTAAATATCATGTATATGTTGCTTATGATTATTATATGTCATATACAGCAATGATCAACTAATGCATAAGTGACTGACTGACTGATTGGCTGACAAATAAACTAACTTTTTCTTTTCTTTTCTGGATTTAGTTACCTAAATGTTATGTCACATTTCTACTCATTCCAAATACTCTCTAAAATCACAGCTGTTAACTTCAGATCCATGGAGATTTAGGAGCCAAATTTGGCTTTATACTTGATCTGCTTTGGGTTACTTCACGCCATTACTCTACAATTTTAATGCTGCGATTCCAATCTTTGAACACTGTGATACATTTGATTTTTTAATGATCACTCCCTTGGAGTGTGAATGTTCTATTGTGAGACAATATAGTCCGTTCCTTGCCAAAGGACATATTTCATCCATGTCCCAGGAAACAGTTCCTGAGACATTTAATGGTTATTCACATCTGTGAAAGGGAATGAATCCAGGCTAAAGTATACATCTGGGAAGATGTTATTTGTGCACTGCTAAAGGACATGTGTCTTTCAGTGCAATGAGACTTTGGGTAAAGAAAAGGCCATTGGAGTGACATCATTTGAAGAGTCAGAACAGTATAAACTAAGAGGATGTAATGAGTGATTTGGATTGTATTAGCCACACCTTCTTTGTTTAGAAAATAAAATAAGCTGTGCAAATACTCTGCCAATCACCAATCTACTGACAGAATTATGATTTCCTTATTTTCAAACAAAAATAGGCAAGAATTGTAGTTGCAGATTGTTATGCCAAACCCAATAAAATGAACATACACCAAGGCCTAGACTATACAAGTTACTTTTGGTTGAAGTTTGAAAAAAATATGTACAATTTGTGAATTCTGAATTTCAGGCAGTATAAATTAGGATTATTTAAAAGAAGACATCAGTTGCAAGAAGGGAAGTGATCACAGATGAGCTGCATAGAACACTGATGGTAGAAAATGAAAAGTGAATGTGACCAAGCATGAGAATGACCCAAGTTGAGTCTATCCTATGTTAGTAAGGGCAGTTAAGTAACATAACTTTTCTGCTCTGGTAATGCTTCTACAGTGACATCCAGCTCCCTTGTTCAGGGTAATTCAGACTTCTTTGGGGAATAATGGAGGAGAAATTCTGCCTTGAGGCTATTTCAACTTATTTGCAATATATTTTGATAAAAAAAAATTAATATTCACACAGAATTGGACATATTAGTGACACAGTCCATTGAGATGAATGGGACAACAGCTTGCAATGTGATCTGGGATTCTTTTGAACTTGTAAAGTCTAAGGAAATGAACAGGATCCTCTATAGTATTTGCTCAGCCACCTGCAGGTTGAATCTCTGCCCCATCCTGGCTAGTTTGAGCTGCCAAAGAGGAGCAGGTACCTGGACTCACAAGGTGTTGAAAATGCTTTTTTAAAGGAAGGAGATAGTGCCAACTCTCTTGAAAGAAGCAATCGTGTGCACTCTTCTGAAGATGTCCTCCATACAAAAATTTTGGGCAATCTCCATCTTTCCTTTGCGGGGAATGTTTGTTTAGAATGTGGTGGTGGGGTCATCTACAGAGGATCCTGGAGGAAATAGTTTATATTTATTCTTGGTAGCTGGGTATGGAATAGAAATGGCATTGGTTACTCTTATGGATGACCTGTGGCAGGACTGGTTAGACCTTTCAGTGGTGTCCAATACCATCATCATGGTATCCTTCCAAGTTGCCTGTAAGGATTAGGAATAGAAGGCATGGTATTCCAGTAGTTCCACTCCTTCCTGAGTGGGCAGACTCCATTGGTAGTGAGAGGTCAAGTTCTTAATCACTGCTGTGTGTAGTGTGTAGGCTTAGGTTTCACCTTTATTTTATTCAACATCTACTTGCAACCACTGGCAAAGTTCATTTGTTGAGTTGGATTGATGTAGAATGGTGCTTGGAGTGTGAGAGAGGCCACCTACATATTCCACACTTGTCAGGCAAATGTTTAGCATCCTCGCCTGTTCACAGAGAGTCTATTAGTTAAAACAAAACTGAAAAGGTCTGTGCCTTAACAAACTGAAATATAAATTGGGTTATAGAGTGAAAGCAATATGTATGCTGAAATTTCAGTAACCTTATTCCATTCCTTTTCAATAAATATTCTTAAAGGGAATTCTGGGAAAATCTTGTTTTGATTCTAATCAGCTGCTGAGAGCTTGACAACATGCAGATGATATCCAGCTGTTCATCTCCACCCCAGATCAAGCAGGAGATGCTATGGATGTCTTAATCAAGTGTCTGGAGGCTGTAAGAAGCTGGGTGGGACAAATTTCAGCAAGATGGAGTGGTTATTTGTCAGAAATTATCTGGATCTAGTGTTGTTTCATCTTTAGGTCTTGATCTCCTGGACTTGTAACTCTTGCTAGAGCAGGAGGAGGAGGCTTTGGCCAGGAAAGACTTCACCCATCTTTGGCTGGTGTGCCATTGGAACAGAACACTCTAGTGGCAGTTATTCATGCCCCCATCAGTCTGCAGATGGATTATAATGCACTCTATTTGGGGCTGCCTTTGAAAGCATCTGGAAATTACAGTTGGCTTAAAGCACAGCAGTCCACCTGCTAATGCGCTGGACCTGGTTCAGCAGAACCATGTTTGTTCTGTGGGAGCTGCACTGGCTACTAAGAGTTTCAATTCTAAGTGTTAACCATCATCTGAAAAGCCCTTAGTGGCTCAAGTCATCATTCTCTGAAGACTATCCTCTCTGTATTGAGTCTTCCCATCCAGTGTGCTCTACCTGGAAGGATATGTTTCTGATTTCTTCTCCCTGGCTGGTTCTAGAGTTGGTTAGTGGCCATCATGGCCCTATGGAATGCTTTTTCTAAGGTTAGGGTGGCTCCCTCTTTCTCTCCTGTCAGCAACAAGTTAAGACCACACTCCCATGGAGGATAAGATGGTATTGATCATGGTTATATACTGCCTCTGTGCTTATGATAATTAGCTTATATGCGATTTATTAAGAATATTTTATTATTTTGTAGCTTATGATATTATTATGTTTTATACCTTGTTTTTTGGAGGGAGGGAGCTACCCAGAATCTTCTGACTTGGATGGCATACAGATATTGTAAATTAAGACATCACAAATCTCACCCAATGATTTTCAGAGTTTTTACTTTCTAGAACTTATTAGTGCCTAATGCTTAAATAGAAATCCAAGTAATAATATTATAAAAGTACATTCACTTGAATATTCTGCAGAGAGCAAGGGGTTATAAAGCCATCCAAGAAAATAAAACAACACAAAACAAAAACCCATTGCATTGCCATTTGTGGTTAATTAATTTTTAATAAAATGGTAGGCACTTATTATTTTGACATATTTCTTGGTTTGGGCTTAAGGGACGATTACTCTTACTGCATCATCTCCAGTTGTTAGTGTCTTGTTTTGTTGGATCTATCTCTTTAGGGAGTGAGAGACAGAATAAGTGAGGGGGAAATGACCATAAATAAGCAAATACATTTTTGTACAATCCACAGTGCATGGCACACTGAATAAACCATGTCTCTATTTCTCATCTTGCTATGTTAATAGGCAGGGATATGTACAAATTTCATGTTCTGTGTCCCATGAAACTTTCTGCTTTTTCCCCAGAATGTCCCAGTCTAGCCCTTTATCATTTCTGGAAGTTAATCCTCCAGAACGGGAAGTGGTTCACCATGTTCTGGACCTTGCCTACTAACTACCTCCTCTGTATGTGTGTGTAGCATGCACAGTCCTCTTGTTCCTCTTACCCTTTCAGTATCTAATAAGTAATTAATGACATAAAATATTTTTATTAATGCAACCATTTCTTTATCACTGTCCTTCCCAATGATGTATTTCACAGTAATAAAAATGCAATGATACAATATAAAATTGCAAACAGTAAAACCATTACAAAAATCTTGCAAAATAAAATAAAATGAAATAATTATTACAAACATGTTGTAAATGAGTATACAGTAAAAAAACATCCCACATACAAACTCAGTAGAATAGCAGTATTTATATATAGCTATTTGTCTATTTTGATGTACCTTCAAAATATGTACCTTCAGATTTTTTTTTCTAAGTTAAATCAAGACCTAGATTTTACTAAATTGCTTCATAATGATTTGGAGCAAGATTTTGTTTCATCTGTCCAGTAACCAATATATGCATTGGTTATGTTCTTTGGGAATAATGACAGTGGCCCTACACATCTGGAGGGTACCAGATTGAAGGATGATGATATACTGCATAGTTTTGGTTTGTGTATATGTCTTTCTGTGTGAACATAATCACAGAAGAATTTTTCACTGGTGATATAACTTGTAACAATGAATTGGCATGGAATAAGGCAACTTGTTTAGGGAAAAGCTTGTCCCAAATTTTCTTATTCAATATTTTTTGAGTTCATATGATGTTACTGTTTATTTTCTTGAGTTTATGTTATACTTAGCACATTCCTGAAGAGGCCACAGGGTAAGAAATAGTTCCCTGTTTCTTTGCTGGAGGCCCACTTTAAACCAAGATATTGTTCTAAGTTTCTGCACTTTCTGACAAATTATTGCTATGCATGTTTACTCAGCAGTAATCCTCACAATGTTCCTTGATGCTTGTCCCCAGGAAAGGAACTATGTTAAACCCATTTTCTGAAGCTCTAAAGGCAAGTCTGAATCAGATCATATCATCAGCATAATACTTAGCAATAATGATATTCAATATGCATTTTGGTTGATAATTCCTTGGGAAAATCCCAAAGTAGCTTCACACTCAGTGTGATAAAGGAATCCATAAACTGAACTGTAAAGATCAGATGTGGAAGTGGCAGAATGGAATTTGAATCATCTTGCTTATTGTTTTATACAAGATTTAGGACTTCATCATAGTTACTGTTTCTCATGACAGCATTAGGGCTTGTTTATTCCATAGTGGCTGTTCTAAAAGCTTATGCATGTTTGTAGTTCTCAATGTGGGATTTGTCATTTTTAGTTACGATTAGCAAATTTCATGTTAAGCTGAAAAAACAAGCAAACAGAAGTTCTATTAACAGTGTTCTATAAGCCATCAAAGCTGGTTTTAAGAATGGAACCAATCCATTGCAGAATTGCTAGGTATCCTTCATTCCTACATTCCTTTGCCTTCTCCCTCCAATCAAGACACAAGGTGGCTTGCAACATGATAAAACAATAAAACAAAACTCAAACATCTTAAAATCTCAGAGACAATATCTCAGCCATTGACAACAGCAAAACCAACACTAAAAGCAGACAGCCCATGGACAACTGTCCCCAATTACATGGCATGTTATGCCCTGAAACCTGTACAAAAAGGGACTGTCTTAATGGTGTTTCTGAATGCCAGTAGGGAGGGAGCCACTCTGACTTGGTGGCAAACTGTTTCAGAATGAGGCTACAACTGAGAAGATCTGCCTCTGAGCCCCCACCTTCTAATATCTCAGGGGAGGTATTCACAGTACGTCCTCTCAGCCAGTTCATATTGGATGGGCAAATTCTTCTTGGAGCAGATGTCAAATGTAACCCAGGCCCGAGTTAGCAAGGACTTTATAGGTAATTACCAGCACCTTGAACTGAACCCAGAAGCATACTGGCAACCAATGCAGCTCACACAATATAGGTATCTTGCAATAACAACTCATACCACCAGCAGGCAGAGAGCAGCATTTTGAACCAGCAGTAGTTTCTGGATTGTTTTCAAGGACAGCTCCATGTCAAATCAATAATAGTAGTCTCACTGTGAGATGATAAGAACATAAGTCTATAAGCTTTTCCAGGAGGAGTTGTGAGTCTAGGAGCATCCCCATATTGGCCACCAATGTACTTCAGGGTGGTATAATCCTATGTACTGCTTCTGACAGAAATAACGTAGAAGACTTCCAGACAAAAAGCAACTCTATCTTTCTGGAATTCAATTGGATCCAAGAAGTGATAGTAACAAAGAGAAGAAACAATATTTTGAAACCCTCCAACATTTAAAACTAGAAAAAAAAGTTGTAGAACCTATCTTCTCACCAAGGAAAATGAGGCGTCCCCATTCCATGCAATCCACTCCCTTAGCTCATGGCCTCCTCATAGAAGGAAAATATGGCTGTTTTTGTCTTGTCCTGTATACTTTTCCTTTTCCTTTTTAATATCCAGACCAGGCCAGCCCCCAAATTGTACTTTAGTAAATGTATCCTTCATTATCCCAGTGACCATCCTGCTTCTGATCTGAACCTAATTATAAATCTCCTTAACTACAATTCCCATCCCTCCAAAAATGGCATAAGAAATTTTTTTAAAACCCTAGTCATCCCATAAGACTATTCCCAAATGGTCTGCATCATCAATGTTGACTGCATTCCTACTCATATTGCAAGATATTGCCTATTTTTATTGTATTTGTTTGTTTCAGAGGGAACATTGATGTATCCTGGGATATAAGTTTGTGAATCATTGTCTTTGTTAGGTATCAAGTCATTATTTCCCTGAGTCAAGAGAAAACATATTCTTTCTTCTAGAATGGCCCCACTTTCCCTTCACCATCCTTAATACTAATATGACTGCAAATGCATTTCTAGGGAGCAAGGATTTTCTTTTACAGGAGCCAAGTCTTAACAGTGCTGTAGGGGGAATGAAGGAATCTATATGACAAATCTTGTACTACAAGTTTTTGTGGTTAACCAGGAAACGTGCTATGAGTCAATCCTTTGGAAAGAGTTTAGTAATTAAAGACAAATGCTATGACATAATCATTTACACACAGCAGAAAGATTTTTAGATTAAATCTGCCCTGACCCCATTGCTCAGCAAGTGTTATCTGGTTTTCTGGAGAGTCACCCACTTATTTACGTTCTAATTTGGCCCACATGTTTTATTATAAACAAGAGCTTGCCTTTGCTCAACGGACCCTGCTCCAGAGTGCAGACCAATTCTTGTTAATGACCAATTCTTGTTACATCAGCTGAACTACATCTGGTCCAGTGGAGAAATCTATAAAATAACAGCTCCAGCATTAGGCTTTTTCCAACAACTAACACTTGTATTCTTATATTCTCGCTGAAGGTGAGATTAGTCAGCATGCATTATTCCAGATAAACAAAGCTGAAATTAAGCTCTTGTGTTTAATAAGACCAACTGCTTCATCACCTGCCTCTATTTTCTCTGGCCTTTGAATACGAGTCTTATGCTTTTAATGCCTGAGAATTTGCTCTTGGAATATCCCCCTAGCTCCCTACATCACAGGCCTAGAAGAAAATAAAGTTGTCTAATTTCAGAATAACCCAGCCATGCATGTGCATGCCAGTCCCAAGCCTGGATAAATAAGGAGGGTTGAGGTAAGACCTGGTGATCTACCTTGTAAAAACCTCACCAAGAAACTTTTATGAAAAGGCTCTCAAATGAATCAGATATGGTGCCCAATGGTAGGAACCCCAGGTAAGAAGGTACCAAACAAGCTACTGGGGAAGAGCAAGGACTTGCAGTGTGTAGTCAAGGCATTATCGACGTGACTGGGGCAAATCCAGCAGGAATCCCAGCTGCTGATGCAGCCATTGGTGAAAGCAAGGGTCTGCGCTGCATAAAGACACATCAGATAGCAACGTGGAATGTCCGAGGAATAAGCCAGGATAAATTGGATATCACCAAATGTGAGATGACCAGATTGAAAATTGACCTCTTTGGCATCAGTGAGCTACACTGGATAGACAACAACTATTTCCAGTCTGAGGAATTTACTATCTATTACTCAGGACATGACACCAGGAAAACAAATGGAATGGCATTTATCACAAGCGAGAAACTCACCCAAGCAGTGGAAAGCTTCTTGACAGTTAATGATCACTTTATGACTATCTGAATCTGTTCCAAGCCCCTCAATATCACAGTTGTCCAAGTCTGCGCTCCAACGACTGATGCAACAGAGCTTGAAATAGACGGTTTCTATGCCAGCATCTGAAGCAAGTGCCCAAAAAAGACATTGTTTACATACTGGGTGATTTTAATGCAAAAATTGGCAGCGATCAGTCATGTGATCAAACTCACTGGAAAAGGCAAGTATGCTTGGAATGGATGGTGGTAAAAGGAAACGAGTTCACCAAAAAACATGGTGGCTAGACACGATCAAAGCCGACACTAGCCAGAGCATAAAACAACTAAAAGAAGCTGTACAAGATCAGAAAATGTGGAGATGGCTAATCCATAGAATCACCAAGAATTGGACACGATTGAACAGATAGCATCAAAACATCATCAATCTCAGAATAGTCAAAGTGCTAAACATGACTTGGACCATTCATGAATCTGGGTTGTATTGACATACCTGTCACAGACCAAAGGGAATCATTCCCAACAATCAAAAGCGTTAATATAAATTGTAGGGGGTTTCCCTGAGATGATTACAAGAGCAGAATATTGCGATTTTCAGTGGGTTCAATTCAGGAACCTTGAAATTAGAAGGGGTTTTTCAATTCATTACTGTAACTTTTAAACTCAGTGCAGAATAACCATTATACTCATGGCTGGCCTTTGACAAATAAGGCTCTTTTGTTATTAAAATGACATGATTGTTTACCCTCCCACTTTTCATGCAAGATTCTGGGAAGCATTGTTTCTCCAATTTTCAGCAGAAAATGAACTTTTCAAGGAAATTCTATGTTGGCCTGGAATAGGAAAACATTCAATATTCCTATTGTCTATACTTGTTGGATCTCAAGGAGTCCTGTACCTTTACAGGGAAATCTATAGGTTCTCCATTACTTATCTCATTCTAAATATGGAATGAGGTAGTACTGAAAGAAGAAAATGGGACCCCTTTAATGCTTTTCTTCCACCAACCTGCCTGCCATATCATCCTGTCTGTTCTGCAAGGTAAATTTTGAATATGAATAATAGAGAGGAACAACAAATATGCACTATGTATGTTGACAGCAGGGACCATGCTACTGAAAAAATGGTAATGTGATATTGTAGACTGAGCCTGTTTCAACCAGGCTCAGTTTATCACACACACACACACACTGTGTGCGTGCGTGTGTGTGTGTGTGTTTTCTGCTATATGTATCCCTCCTGGTCAGAAACTGAATCTGGGACTTTCTGTGTGAAAAAAGCAAGACCTCTAACAATGAGTTATGTTCCTCCTCACAGCTGAGTACTTGATTTCCTTTGCACAGGATAATCCATCAGCCATGCCAATATATTCTCCTCTTTCTTGCCCCAAGCAGTATGCACACAGTAGACCAAGGATGATTAGTCAAAGTGTGGAATGATGCTTACTTTTTTTCTTTTTCTTTTTTCTTTTTCTGGTTCCCTCAAGTCAGTCTTAATTCTTGGCCCAGTTCATGAAGTTTTCTTGGCAACATTTTTCAGAAGTGTTTGCCATTGCCTTCTTCTTGGGGCTGAGAGCGATTGGCCCAAAGTCCCCCAGCTGGCTTCATGCCTAAGGCAGGACTAGGACTCTTCTAGTTTCTAGCCTGGTGCCTTTAACTATTGCACCAAACACGGTCTCTACTTAACTGTACAAATGTGAATATAGGTCCTGAAGGAGCTAGACATTACAAGTATTGCCTTTCATGTTCAAAAATAGGTTCAGCCATAGTATAACATTTTTCATTCCATCCAACAGTCAAGCAATAAAAGAATTTTGTCATAGATCTTACTAGAAGTGTATTTGATTCCTGCTCTTCCCACCTCCCCCAAGGATCTGTGGTGGAATGAACAGTAGCAGTCATCCTTCTTCCCTTCCCCAAATAATCTGACTCATTTAAAACAAAAACGAAGCAGCTAGAGCTCTTGCTATTCTTGTTTCACAGCAAAAGCATATTTTCTGTTCAGTGTAGTGTGAGATTTTCCACAAAGCTCATTTCTTCTTTGTAGCATCTCCTACAATGTCCATCAACCACACAAACATGCCGAAATTATCATCCCCTGAAGTACTACAAAAGAGAAGCTGTGCTTGAGGAAAATCTTTTGCTGTTTTAACTATGCAGGGCAATTTTGCAGCCAAATGAGAAAACTTGGAACCCCTGTCCTCCTCCAGTGTTTCCAAAGAGTAGGTAAATCATATCCCCTCTGCTCCCCAATGGAGCAAGAAATTTGAGTCTGAAAGTCTGATTAACAATCAAGACCTCAATCTGCCACAGCAGAAATCTAGCTTGCAAAAGGAGAGGTAAAATGGATCCGATTTACAGTGACCCAAATCATTCCAACCTGACTTGCAGTTGTTTCAAAGTTCCCAATGCTTAGCCTTTCCAATATTCTTAGCTACTTTAAGGAGTTTCTTCGAACTCACACATCATTAAGTAGCACTACTGCTCACTCAGACTTGATCACAGCTACTGTACATGGAAGCGGCAGAGATGCAACAGGCAGGGCCTCATCCTTGATAAAGCTTTTTGCGCTGCTCCCCAATATTAAGGCTGCACATATACATGTCCCCCTAGTACTTCCAGCTGCACAAGGGGGACTTTTCAAAGACTTTGGTTGGCTCCAGTGGAGAACTGTTCTGTTATCTTCTCCTCTGTATGTAAGTCAGAACAGCTAGGATTTGTGGGGCAGGGATCAGATGGAGGAGACCAGCTTTATGGGTGCAAACTTTGGTTACTTCATGCTTAGATGACTGCAGTAGGGCTTATCTGTACTGCCAGGATGCCCTATCACCAGTATTGTTTTTGGATGGCAGGAACAGATGATGTTGACCTCTACCCATCCCTCCGGGCAAATTTCCTGCTCCTGCTCCACTTTCCTTCTGTGGAAAGGAAGTACTAATTTCCTCTTTGTGTCTCTTCAGGCACTGCTGTGTTTGGCTTGCAAAAGATTATTTTCTTCTAGGTCAGTTCCTGCACATTGATTAGCCACTTCCCAAAGGAATAAAGCTCCTCCAGTGAGTCAATACTTATCATAGTCTCTAATGTCTTTTAGGGCCACATTTATTACCAGTCCTGCAGTAATGCAGTGGTTGTAACCCTGGCTTAGCAAATCAAATATTGCTGCTTTGAAACCTGGTAGAAATGGCCTTATTTGGTTTTTAGATTATTCTTTTTCTTTCCCTGCCTACTTTTCCACTGTTGGGTGATTTTTTAAAATGAGTCCAGCAGTGCACCATTGGATTACTTCTCCAGTCACGTGAGCAAAAAGCATGTGTGTGTGCGTGTATCTGTATATATACACACAAAGACATACATGCATATGTTCAGTAAAACCTGTCCACAGAAAGGAAAGTAATTGGCCATTGCTTTCCTGGAAAAGAAAGGTTAGTGCTGTTCTGGACTTTCCCTGTTATTCCCAGGTTTCATTATATTACAGCAGTATTTTTCAACCTTAGCAATTTTAAGACATGTGGACTTCCCAGGATTCCCCCAGTGGGTTCCAATTGCAGTAGTAAAACAAGGACTACCTGTAATAATAATGCAGAATATCACTCGTTCTCTATAATGCTTCCAAAAGAATGATAAATGAAAAAGGATTATATGTACCTGAAACAGCCAGGATGTGCCTAATTGGCCAAATTCTCACTCTTGACATGGCCAGGATCTAAATGGCCAAAGGACGCAGCCAGAATTCCCTTCTGACTCAGAGGAACAAATGTTCTGTTTATTGCTGAAGATGATGGGAATGTGCATGCCAGGGGCAACCTCCTTTAGTCTCTACAGGAAAGATAAATGTGAGCCAAAATAGCTGAAACGAAGGCAGCACCAACTAAATTCTCAGTTGTCTTGTTTAAAAACATATCTGCTTGGGGCTGAATCAGAGATACATTCACCATTAATTGTTTGGGCACTTATACACAGTGCAATACAGCCCTCTCCTACCTCTGGCCATATTCACCTTTTCCGTAAACCTGTCAAGGCCCAAGATTTACAAGGTAATCAGCTTCAAACAATCTGTAGAGGATACCCATTGCCCCACGTGTTGCCTCTTTGGTGTATGGAATTACTCAACTCTTGTAGAGATTACACTCGCAAGCTGTCTGAAGGCAGGTTATCTGTTGAAGTACTTATTCTTCTTTATGAGGGTGAATCCGGAGTGCATTATGTAATGTATAATAAAATTAGGGGGTGGGGGTGGGGGAAGAGGAAGGGAGCTGTACGACAGGAAAAGATAACGCAGTAAAATAAGCTCCAAATGACTTCACTATTCAGTAATGGCTCCTACCAAATAACAGCCCCGAAATTTTATCTTTCAAAACCAAGATTGTGTTAATGCTCTAAAATTAAATCTCTTGTGAAGTTATCTGGAATTTCTCAACAAGTTTAAAAGGGGGATTATTTTTTCATCCGAGGTCATGCCTCAAGAATTTGTAGGAATTCCGCCTGGAAAGTAATAATCAGTGGAAACTGGCAGTCAAAGCTAATTTATATTACTCTTCCAGATAAAAATTCCTTCCATCTTAGACCTGCATTTCAGAAGAAAAAGGGAAAGAAAGAAAAAGATTATTATCATTCAGGAGAGAATACATCCATGAAAAAATAGAAGAGAATGATTTAAGATAAGGCTGTGCTGCATTTGTAGCATTTAAAATAAAATAATAACATAAATACAGTCCTTCTGAAATGTTTGAATAATGAATAGATTGGTATGGGAAAGGGAACAATAAGAAGTGGGAGCAGAGAATGAGTCCTACATCAACCACAAGGCTACTTACACTGTACAGTATAAGACTTACAGACTAACTCTGGGCCTGAAGTAATGAAATTATTTGAGTGTGTTGTGATGGCAAAAAAAAAAAAGGAAAAAAGTCTGTTTTGCTAACTAAAAGTTGACCTTCTTTTTTGCATGGAGCCTGTTCACATAGGTACAGTATGATGTTAAATTTATTACTTACCACTAAATATGTAATGAAATTTGCATCCTCATTATTAGTCTGAGAGCAAAGTTTAAAAAATCAGATATAAGTTAATGAATAAAAATGGAGGGATTTATCCATTCAGCCATTCAGTGAGTTTTCTCATATTGTGTGTTTCTTCTATCATGGAACACCAAGTAGATACCCCAAAATTCCAAAAGGTTTCCAGGCATCCACCAAATATGGACAACAGCTTTCTTCACGTTACTTTTGGGAAGGTCACTGTTCTTGCCCTACCTGTTACAATTCACAGTTCCCTACATCCCATCCATGACAACATGAGGATCCCTGAGATAGGAAAGGCCTTTAGACAAAGATCTTCATGCAGGTAGCTTCCATAGATTCTGAAAACCTGCATTATTTTTGTTAGCATCACTCTTTCCAATTCAGAATTAAGGTGATGAAGGCCACCATAATGTCAGTCAATTAAGGAGAATAGATGGATAAATTCCTGAAGAGAATTCTTTTTGGCACAGATGATACTTTGCAACATTCAGTAATATATTCCAATGATATTTTATAGCATCTAAACCTACTACATAGCTGACTTTAGATAGTCCTGGTGGAAGCCACATCTAATTTCCTAAGCTGTTGGCGTCATGAGTTGCCACCTGTTTACTTGCAGCTGAAACTGATTTTAAATAATAACATTGATGAAGTTGCAACCACTGTGGACTCCAACAGAGTATTGATCTAAAATTTAGTTACTTGTTATCCCTAAATTGTTCAACCTGGAACTTGTGGCACAATTATAGTTATATTCTGCTGCAGCCAGATTAAGTAAATAAAAAGATAGGTAAATCACTCATCAGATATTAGTGAATCACACCTGCTACAAAGCTCCTACAGAATTATTTTGCATTTGTATATCTCAATTGATTCTACATATGCACAAACACTTCTGTGCATTTGTATGTACAGATATGTATACATAATAAATATTATTATGCAATTACACAGATAGAAAACACACACACAGTTATAGTGTATCATTTACTGCTAAAAGATTAACTATATATATATGTGTGTGTATATATATATATATACACACACACACACACGTGTATATACACACACACAGTATGTATGTATGTGTGTGTGTGTATATATATATATATATATATATATATATATACATATATATATATATATATATACACACACACATACATACATACAGGTGAAACTCGAAAAATTAGAATATCGTGCAAATGTTCATTTATGTCAGTATGGCAACTCAAAAGGTGAAACCAATATATGAGATAGACGCATTACATGCAAAGCGAGATATGTCAAGCCTTACTTTGGTATAATTGTGATGATTATGGCGTACAGCTTATGAAAACCCCAAATTCACAATCTCAGAAAATTAGGATATTACATGACATCAATAACACAAGGATTGGAAATAGAACAGTATCGGACCTCTGCAAAGTATAAGCATGCATATGTACTCACTACTTGGTTTGGGCCCCTTTTGCAGCAATGACTGCCGCAATGCGGCGTAGCATGGATGCTATCAGCCTGTGGCACTGCTGAGGTGTTATGGAAGACCAGGATGCTTCAATAGCGGCCTTCAGCTCCGCTGCATTGTTCGGTCTCATGTCCCTCATCTTTCTCTTGGCAATGCCCCATAGATTCTCTATGGGGTTCAGGTCAGGCGAGTTTGCTGGCCAATCAAGCACAGTAATCCCATGGTCACTGAACCAGGTTTTGGTACTTTTGGCAGTGTGGGCAGGTGCCACGTCCTGCTGGAAAATGAAGTCAGCATCCCCATAAAGCTCGTCTGCGGAAGGAAGCATGAAGTGCTCCAAAATCTCCTGGTAGACGGCTGCGTTGACCCTGGACTTAATGAAGCACAGTGGACCAACACCAGCAGATGACATGGCTCCCCAAATCAACACAGACTGTGGAAACTTCACACTGGACTTCAAGCATCGTGCAATGTGTGCCTCTCCATTCTTCCTCCAGACTCTGGGTCCTTGGTTCCCAAATGAGATGCAAAAGTTGCTCTCATCAGAAAAGAGGACTTTGGACCACTGGGCAACAGACCAGTTCTTTTTTCCTGTAGCCCAGGTAAGACGCTTCTGACGTTGTTTGTTGTTCAGGAGCGGCTTGACAAGAGGAATACGACATTTGAAGCCCATGTCCAGGATCCCTCTGTGTGTGGTGGCTCTTGATGCACTAACTCCAGCCTCAGTCCACTCCCCAACACTTTTGAATGGCCTTTTCCTGACAATCCTCTCCAGGCTGCGGTCATCCCTGCTGCTTGTGCACCTTTTTCTACCACACTTTTCCCTTCCACATAACCTTTTATTGATGTGCTTTGATACAGCACTTTGGGAACATCCAACTTCTTTTGCAATTACCTTTTGGGGCTTTCCCTCCTTATGGAGGGTGTCAATGATGGTTTTCTGCACAACTGTCAGGTCAGCAGTCTTTCCCATGCTTGTGATTCCTACTGAACCAGCCTGAGAGACCATTTAAAGGCTCAGGAACCCTTTGCAGGTGTTATGGATTCATTAGCTGATTAGAGGGGGACACTTTGAGCCTAGAATGTTGAACCTTTTCACACTATTCTAATTTTCTGAGATTGTGAAGTTGGGGTTTTCATAAGCTGTACGCCATAATCATCACAATTATACCAAAGTAAGGCTTGACATATCTCGCTCTGCATGTAATGCGTCTATCTCATACATTGGTTTCACCTTTCGAGTTGCCATACTGACATAAATGAACATTTGCACGATATTCTAATTTTTCGAGTTTCACCTGTATATACAGAGAGAGTATATATATATATACAGGGAGAAAGAGAGGAGAGAGAGAGAGAGAGAGAGAAACACAGATTTGCTAAACATGTAAAAGTTAGCCAGATTGAAAGATATAGCCTGAAGTGTATGAAATTTTCTTCCCAGAAATGTTGCTAGTCTTGATATCAAAACGCCTCTGTAGGACTATGTTAATTAACACTAAATTTTTCTTTTAGCAGCTATATTTTAAATTCTTTTTTTTCTCAATTACTCCAGAGTTACAGATATACACATATGTTTTAATCACTTAGTGATATAAAATACCCTAGCATATATATCCTTCCTTCTATCTCATCCAAGAGAGAACGGCTTTTTAAAGATTATGTCTGTTATGACAAATGAACTTTATCCCATCTAAAGTGAATCCAGATCTTCCAAACTGGGAGCCTGAACTCAATATTGCCTTTTCTTTTTCTTAGTCCTTGTAAATAAAGACCATAAAAATTGAGGGGTGGTTAAAGCATGCTAAGAGAATATACTGTATATCAGAGCAAGCATCAACAAATACAGCAGGAAACCAGTCATGAATACAGGATCTTAAGCAACAAACTCCAGATTCAAAATCTGAATAATTCCTGTATGGATAGCCAGCAAGTTTATGATACTCCAAGACTGGGAAGAGCTGTAACTCAGACAGAAGAGCTTTTGCAAAATCCTTGAGCTGTACAACAGACCTAAAAACTAAGGTGCCTTGCTAATCAGAGTCATGATTAGTGGGATTTACACTATTTGCTATGCCAAAAACTAAACAAATCATGTTACTAGCATGCTGTATGACCCAATCAGTATAAACCAGTGTCTCTCAACCAGTGTGCTGGCAGGGGAATTCTGGGAGTTGAAGTCCAGATGTCTTAAATTTGCCAAGGGTGAGAAACACTGGTATAAACTATATTTTATTTATATTTATTTATTTATATTTCAAATTTAGACACCGCCCATCTCATGAGGAGGTGGAGTATATTAGTGGAGTAACGGTCTGTTTCAAGATAAGATAGCTTCCTTGTTCCTAGAAAACATGAAATCACTGGTTGTGTTACTCAACAACTGGGGTCATACCTCATTAAGATTTTAAATGTACTGATCACTGGATATTTACTTAACATAAAAAATAAGTAAAAAAACCCCAAGTTCATGCAACTAAGCAATAATAGGGTTTACTTAGTTTTGGCTTAGTATGTTGTGTGAATCCACTCATTGTGGTTTGTAAACCATTGTTTAAGATTTAGTATAATGTATAGATTAGCAAATTATGGTTCAGTTAACCACTGTTAAGCAAAACATGATTTAGTAGTAATTTATTAGTTTGGTTGTTATGCCACCCAATTCCTGAAGGCTCTGTGTGGTTCACATCAACCAACAACATAGATTTAAAAATCAACAAAACCACAAACAGTAATCATTGCAATGTAACATCAACCACATGTGCTATCAATTTGGGGTTGACAAATCACCATTTTCCCCAGACAGTTTCCCAGGACTCTGGGATTGAAAGTCAGCTGTGTTTGGAGGACCACAACCCCAAGCAGAGCTAAAGCTGGACTATCTCCAGATTCCATAGCTCTTTGAATCCCTAGCCACCACATCTTCTTAGGATTCAGCCAAAGTCTAATACCCTAATTCTCCACCCGTACCCTTACAGCCTCCACAAACTAGCTCAGGACCTGCATCTACCATCAGCCAGGGATGGAGATAAGTATAACAGGTATCATCTGGATGTATGAATCCATCTACTTTCACATGGAACCCTTACTACATCTGCAATTATTTGGGATTGTAATATTTAAACAACTGATTTCAGATTTCAATTAAAATGTATGCATATTTGCTTAATTTGAATCATGAATATAAGAGATTTTGTTTTTTTGAAATGGTGTTTTGTAACTAGAGGCCTGCAGGCTATCTGGTCACTCTTAAGTGGCTTGCTGCCTAGCTGACAATTCAATAGTCATTATCCTCTTTCAGTGAGAGACAGGGGGTAGAATTTACAGGGGAAGGACGCTAGACATTCCTTTGTCTCCAGGTAGTCTGGAAAAAAACATCAAAAGCCTAGAGAGAGACATTTTCTTAACTGGGCCTGGAATGCAAATCCAGTACCCCAAAGTCCCAAGAGAACCGGTAAGGTAAAATTGTCAGGGAAATCAGGGGCAGAAATACAATGGATCTTTTTTTTTCTTTTCAGAACTGCTTTATACATATTCTAAGCCCTACTTGAGGGACTGCCTGTCTAACCCTAGTATTTGCCTGACCACATTTATATGGCATGCTCCAGGTTCCTTCGATTAAACAATGACACCTATTGAGACCCCAGAAGTGCACCTTCTCTGTAGCAGGGCCTGCCCTCTGGAATGAGGTTTCACCCCGAGATCCAAATGGCCCCCACTCTGTTGTACTTCTGAATAGTGATGAAGACCTGGCTCTTCACCTAGGCCTTTGGTGAGGGAGAGTGAGACCCCTCACTTCATTCCATCTGGTCTGTCGCACTTGCCATCTTTGACCTTTGATTGATTTTATTGTAATTTCTTTGATTGTTGGGACCCATCCAAAGTCAATGGGAGTCGGGCATCATACAAGTTTAATTAATTAATTAATTAATAATAATAATGATACAAAAAGTCTGGATAGTGGACATTGCAGTACCTGGAGATAGCAGAATAGAAGAAAAAGAACTGGAGAAAATCACAAAATATAAAGATTTGCAAATAGAAGTAGAATGACTATGGCAAACGGAAGTAATATAGTACAATAAAGATTTGTTGCCTCTATTAAAATAAAAACATTTTACACTTTATTACTCTAATACTGGGTTTGTACTAATACCATGCATCAACTCTATTTGGTCCTGGTAAAAAAAGGAAAATTGGAGCCATGTATTAAGATTAGTCCAGATTTCAAGTCGGGGACATCTGCCTATTTAAGAAAAGGAGGTGGCAGCATAACTGCCTGTCTGGGCAGAATTCTTTCACCTGGGGGAAAAGCTACACCCAGACATCTGCAACTCAGGTAGAGGGGTTGGAGCTTTCAAGACAGGATCTGGCAGACTCATAAAGAAGTTGGTGACAGATACTCTGCTTCCTTCCTGCTCTAGGGTGCTCTTGAAGAAACAGGGCTATTTACTTGGCATAAGGATGCGGTGGCGCAGGCTTAATGATGCTGGAGTTTGCAGGTCAGAAATGATTGGCACTCCAGCGGTTCAGGCCCAGCCCTGCGTGACAGGGTGAGCTCCCATCATTCGTCCTCAGCTTCTGCCAACCTAGCAGTTCAAAAGCGTTCCATCAGTGAGTAGATAAATAGGTACTCTCATTTCAGTGGGGGGAACTGGCGGCGCTGCATGGGAAGCAGAAACTGGTGCTGGACCCAACGCTGGATGTGACCAACTCGATTGGCAGGAAAAAGACCTATGGAGGAGGAAAAAACCTGGATGTGCTGTGACTCCCTAATGACTGCTGCTGGCTATATAGTATAGCGGTTAATGTTAGATGTTAGATAGAGATAATATTAATTGTATATGTATGCTGTTATAAGTTGTACTTTGTGAGCCACCCAGAGTTCCCCATTGAGGGGAGATGGGCAGAGAATAAATTCAATGTATAATAATAATAAAATAAAATAAAAAAAAATAAAAAAAAATAATAATAATATCATCCAAACTACAGGAAAAAAAAGTGCATTTCCCCCTCGATGTAAAAGAAAAAGAAAATACTTCTGAGGCTGGAAATATGATGGAGAGTAGAATTATCTAAGTTAAAATCCTCCCAGTTGCTTCTTGCTGCAAATTCTTCCCTACATAGATGAGTAAATACAGCATGGAGGATAACGTATGGATGAAGTTCTTTAAACAAACACTTTCTTGCTCTTATCTCCTCCACAGCTGCTTTTTTTAAAGATCAGAATACTATTGTCAGAGACGCTTGAGAAGGCCACCTTAGATGAGGAAATAGAAAGGATGCTCACAAAATTTGTGGATGACACAAAGCTTGGGGGTGGGGGGAGAGGTATTGCTAATACCTCAGAAGACAGGATTAAAGTTCAAAAGGATCTTGATAGACATGAACATTGGGCCCTATCCAACAAAATATTGTTCAGTGATGAGTAATGTAAGGTTTTATACTTAGGCAGAAAAAACCAGATGCCGAGGTACAAGATAGACAGAACCTGGCTCTGAAATAGTATGTGTGAAGAGGATCTGGGTATCCTGGTAGACCACAGGTTAAGGACAAGACAGCAATGTGCTACAGCTGTCCAAAAAGCCAATGCAGTTTTGGGCTGCATTAATAGAAGCATAGTGTCAAGATCATGAGAACTGATAGTACCACTCTGTGCTGTACTAGTTAGACCACACCTAGAATACTGTGTCCAGTTCTGGTCACCACAATACAAAAAGGTCACTGAGGAAGCAGGCAATGGCAAACCACTTCCGAAATCTTGCCAAGAAAATTGCAGGGGCTACTCCAGGCAGTTGCCAGGAGTAAAAAACTGACTCAAAGACCCCCCACCCAAACTGTATTAAGTATAAATGATATTATTTTACAGAGGTAGTTACAAATCAATTGATTGGCTTTATGCCCTACCATACTTCTTCCCAAATGAGGAGAATAAAATGCAGAACAATTAATTAACATACAATTTAAAATATGAAGTAGTGCAATAATTGCAAACATAAATGAGTTGTATAATAGCCATTCCCCTTCATGGATCACTGCCTTGTCGTGGCGAAGGGGCTTGTGTAACTCAGTGAAGCCATGAGCTATACCGTGCAGGGCCACCCAAGACGGACAGGTCATGACAGAGAGTTCTGACAAAATGTGGTCCACTGGAGAAGGAAATGGCAACCCACTCCAGTATCCTTGCCAAGAAAACCCCATGGACAATGTTAAAAGGCTAAAAGATATGACACCGGAAGATGAGCCCCTCAGGTCGGAAGGTGTCCAATATGCTACTGGGAAAGAGGGAAGGGCAATTCCAAGTAGCTCCAGAAAGAGTGAAGCGGCTGGGCCAAAGCCGAAAGGACGTTCAGCTGTGGATGTATCTGGAAGCGAAAAGAAGGTCCGATGATGTAAAGAACAATATTGTATAGGTACGTGGAATGTAAGATCCATGAACCAAGGCAAGCTGGATGTGGTCAAACATGAGATGACAAGATTGAACGTCGACATCTTGGGAATCAGCGAATTGAAATGGACGGGAATGGGTGAATTTAATTCAGGTGACCATTATATCTACTACTGTGGGCAAGAAACCCTTAGAAGAAATGGACTGGCACTCATAGTCAATAAGAGAGTGGGAAAGGCAGTAATGGGGTACAACCTCAAAAACGACAGAATGATCTCAGTGCGTATCCAAGGAAAACCATTCAACATCACGGTAATCCAAGTCTATGCCCCAACCACTGATGCCGAAGAAGCTGAAGTTGACCGGTTCTATGAAGACCTACAAGACCTTCTAGAACTAGCACCAAAAAAAGATGTCCTTTTCATCATAGGGGATTGGAATGCTAAAGTAGGAAGTCAAGGAGTAATCGGAATAACAGGCAAGTTTGGCCTTGGAGTACAAAATGAAGCAGGGCAAAGGCTAATAGAGTTCTGTCAAGAGAACAAGCTAGTCATAGCAAACACTCTTTTCCAACAACAGAAGAGACGACTCTACACATGGACATCACCAGATGGTCAATACCGAAACCAGATTGATTACATACTTTGCAGCCAAAGATGGAGAAGCTCTATACAGACGGCAAAAACAAGACCAGGAGCTGACTGTGGCTCAGATCATGAGCTTCTTACTGCAAAATTTAGGCTTAAATTGAAGAATGTAGGGAAAACCACTAGACCACTCAGGTATGATTTAGATCATATTCCATGTGAGTACACAGTGAAGGTGATGAATAGATTTAGAGGATTAGATTTGGTAGACAGAGTGCCTGAAGAACTATGGACGGAGGTCTGTAACATTGTACAAGAGGCAGCAACTAAAACCATCCCAAAGAAAAAGAAATGCAAGAAAGCAAAATGGCTGTCTGATGAGGCTTTACAAATAGCTGTGGAAAGAAGGAATGCGAAAAGCAAGGGTGAAAGGGAAAGATATAAGCAACTGAATGCAGATTTCCAGAGAATAGCAAGGAGAGATAAGAAGGCCTTCTTAAATGAACAATGCAAAGAAATGGAAGAAAACAACAGAATGGGGAAGACTAGAGATCTCTTCAAGAAAATTGGAGATATCAAAGGAACGTTTAGGGCAAAGATGGGCATGATAAAGGACAAAAAAGGCAGGGACCTAACAGAAGCAGAAGAGATTAAGAAGAGGTGGCAAGAATACACAGAAGAACTATACAAGAAAGATCTTAATGTCCCTGATGTCCATGCTGGTGTGGTCACTGACCCTGAGCCAGACATCCTAGAGAGTGAAGTCAAGTGGGCCTTAGGAAGCATTGCTAACAACAAAGCTAGTGGAGATGACAGTATTCCAGCTGAGTTATTTAAAATACTAAGAGACGATGCTGTTAAAGTGCTGCAGTCAATATGCCAGCAAGTTTGGAAAACGCAACAGTGGCCACGGGATTGGAAAAGGTCAGTTTACGTTCCAATTCCAAAGAAGGGCAATGCCAAAGAATGCTCAAACTATCGCACAATTGCACTCATTTCACATGCTAGCAAGGTTATGCTCAAAATCCTACAAGCTAGGCTTCAGCAGTACGTGAACCGAGAACTACTGGATGTACAAGCTGGGTTTCGAAGAGGCAGAGGAACTAGAGATCAAATTGCCAACATTCGCTGGATCATGGAGAAAGCACGAGAGTTCCAGAAAAGCATCTACTTCTGCTTCATTGACTATGCAAAAGCCTTTGATTGTGTGGATCACAACAAACTGTGGCAAATTCTTAAAGAGATGGGGATACCAGACCACCTTACCTGTCTCCTGAGAAATCTGTATGCGGGCCAAGAAGCAACAGTTAGAACCAGTCATGGAACAACCGATTGGTTCAAAATAGGGAAAGGAGTACGACAAGGCTGTATACTGTCACCCTGCTTATTTAACCTATATGCAGAGTACATCATGAGAAATGCCAGGCTGGAAGAATCACAAGCCGGAATTAAGATTGCAGGGAGAAACATCAATAACCTCAGATATGCAGACGATACTACCCTAATGGCAGAAAGTGAAGAAGAACTAAAGAGCCTCTTGATGAGGGTGAAAGAGGAGAGTGCGAAAGCTGGCTTGAAACTCAACATTAAAAAAACTAAGATCATGGCATCTGGACCCATCAATCCCTGGCAAATAGAAGGGGTAGAAATGGAAGCAGTAACAGACTTCATTTATTTGGGCTCCAAGATCACCGCAGACGGAGACTGCAGCCATGAAATTAAAAGACGCTTGCTCCTTGGGAGGAAAGCTATGGCAAACCTAGATAGCATATTAAAAAGCAGAGACGTCACCTTGCCGACAAAGATCCGCATAGTCAAAGCTATGGTTTTTCCAGTAGTAATGTATGGCTGTGAGAGCTGGACCATAAAGAAGGCTGAACGCCGAAGAATTGATGCCTTTGAACTGTGGTGCTGGAGAAGACTCTTAAGAGTCCCCTGGACTGCTAGGAGGTCAAACCAGTCAATCTGAAAGGAAATCAACTCTGATTGCTCATTGGAAGGATTGATAATGAAGCTCAAGCTCAGATACTTTGGTCACCTAATGCGAAGAGAGGATTCTTTGGAAAAGACCCTGATGCTGGGAAAGATGGAAGGCAAAAGGAGAAGAGGACGGCAGAGGATGAGATGGCTAGATAGCATCACTGAAGCAATGAGCATGAAATTGAGCAAACTCAGGGAGGCAGTGAAAGATAGGAAGGCCTGGCGCAATATGGTTCATGGGGTCACGAAGAGTCGGACACGACTTAACGACTAAACAACAACAAAAATAATAGCCATTAAATTAAACCAATTTAGTGTCTAAACTAAACAAAATTTGGAGCCCCAAAGGCTTTTACCACCATAAAAGGGCTCAAAAGTACATTTGTATATATATATGCTTGATGAGTTTTTCATGGGAGATCAACTCAAATTTGAATAAATGTTTGTTAGAGGAATTTTTTTACATCCTCTCCTTCTTTAGGAGAAAAGGTTATTTCCATAAGCCCATGAAGTATGGCAGATTAATAAAAGAGGACTATGTGCACATACACACACATGTGCATACAAGCTAATAATCAACATACTAAGCATGATCTTTGCAAAAGAAAAATATTATGTGGGTGCATGAACATTTGCAAGGATGGACAATGGTAATAAAAGGTGCCATTTTAAAATTTTAGTTAATTCAGCATGTTCTTATTGCGCCCTCTGGCAAATGGGAACATTTTACAAGCTCAAAAACAAAAATTAAGGCATAGTTTTTTTTTTACAAACCAAACAGACAGTTGAGAAATTGTTAAACGTTATTCATATCTTAACAAAAACTGGCAATACAGAAGGAGAGAGACCTCTATTGGCAAACTTAGAGATCAGAATCATGCAGGCAATGATTTTCCTTGTGACTCTATGGAAACAAAAGACAGATTTTGAAGAAGGATAGAAAGAGTATTGATACTTTTTAACTTCAGTATTGAAGAAGATTCCAGAGAATATAATGGATAGCCAAATGGATCATGGAACAAATTAATCCAAAGTTTTCATTTGAGACGCAAGTGGTGTGATAATATGATAATCATATATTGGACACATTATGGGAAGACGTAGAGAAGATGATACGTCTGTCTGTCTGTCTGTCTGTCTGTCTGTCTGTCTGTCTATCTATCTATCTATCTATCTATCTATCTATCTATCTATCTATCTATCTATCATATTTATATAGCTGCCCATCTCACATACAAGTGACTCTGGGAAGGGTGGAAGGAAAAAAGATGATCAGCAAGAAGGATTAATTACAGTGGCAATGGACGCACAGTTCAAAGACCTGAGGGGAAAGGTTGGTGATGGATCATTCTGGGGAAGGTGTACCTAATGTAGTCAGTATGAGTCAACATGACTTGATAGCAACCAATCAATTGACCTCTTTTCAATTCTCCCTCTACTGTGGTCACTCATTGACTGATTTATTTAAAACATTTATATAACCGCACATCTTAAAATAAACTCTGGGTTGCTTACAACCAATAAAACAGTATAAAACAATATAAAATCAACAGCAATAGAACTAAAAAGAGAAAAACCTGGTGCCACAACCACCCTTGTCTAATGCACCCACATTCTCATCCCACCCTGAGCTCACCCTATCCCCACCCTGGGGGAAGAGCCAGGTTTTAAGCGCTCTTGGGAAGGATAGGAGGGTAGAGGCTTGTCAAATATCAAGGGGGAGGGTGTGCCATAGGGCAGGGGCTACAACGGAAAAGGCATGCTTCTGAGGACCCACAAGATGTCAATGTTTAAGGGAAGGGACGTGGGTTGTACCCATCCTATATGCCCTGATGGGATGGACAGATGTCCTCAGGGACATCTGCAGATAACTTGATCCCATGCCATGTAAGGCTTTAAAGGTAATAACCAGCATCTTGAAATGCACCTGGAACAAAACTGGGAGTGGACATTTGGGGGAGGTATGGCGAACTGAAGATGGCTCTGCGAAAGCAGAGCTGATGACTGCAGCAAAGATCAAGAAACTAGTGAGTAGACCGGTCCCTTGGAATCTTTCTGGGTAAGGAGAGGATGGGAGATCACCCATGTGCTCCGAACAGCTGCTCCTCACAAGGAGACCACAGGACAGTGGCTTTCTGTGGGTTTGAGCGCCGGGAGACAATGGGATTAGCCATCTTGCTCGCAACTGCAGCAGAGACTTTTAAAGGACACTAAGTTCGCAAACCTCACTTTCTAATCACTTTTGGAAAGTGCTCATTAACTACTTCTAAGCTATTAGAGACCTTTGGAACGAAAGTTTGAAAACACCAGGTGAATCTGCCTTCAATCCTGAACAAAAAAAATTTTAATCATAAAAATTTAAAGAATCTGAAATAAACAGCAAAAAGCTAAATAACATTTTGATTTTAGAAAGTTATAAATGGACTAAGGGTCCAGATAAAATTTGAATATTGAAACTTTTACAATAAGATTTTGGAATTAATCATAAAGAACAACTTCTCATGGAAAATAGATTCTGTTTTGGTTTTTACAAGACATAATAGAAATAAGCAATTTCATGATTTCAAAAACTCGTCACTAGAGGGGACTAAAGCTTTCAGGTAGAGGAAAGATTTACAAACCTGTAAAACACTGCAAAATATTGTAACAATAAAAATACTGAAGGAGATTTTTGAAGAATGAAACGAGAAAATAGTAGCCCCAATATCAACCATGTCAGTAATGATGTCTGTTTCTATGGATAGACTATGTCCAAAAGATGTTATTGAAGAAAGAACACATGTAGAACAAATTTTATCTGACAAGATAGAAATGGTACTGAAAGTGGATTTACAACTGACAGGCCAAGAGAATGACTTAAAATGACAAGAGACTGGCTGAGGTTTTAGGGAAATACAAATGACAAACCGAGAGAGTGACCTGGATAATTCTTTTCCTATTGGATTTATGAAAGCGGCTTGTTAAAGCCTTGAAGAACTCTGTGCGATGGGACAAAGAAGAAATGAAGAGAAATTAAATCCTACAGAATATTTTAATGAACTAAATATTAAAATGGGTAGAAGTAAAAGGAAGGAATATAACGTTGGTTTATTTGATCAAGGTTAAAACAAGTTACTTCTGCCAACCCTTTATGGACTTTCTGCTGACACCAGGACTGAAAAGATGTTTTATGAATTTGTTTATAGATAAGAGATGGGCTATGGGATAAGGAGATAAATGTTTGTAACCTTAGAGGGGTGAAGAGTCGCTAAATTTGTTTATACTTGTGAAGGTTGGAAGTTACTTCTTTGTATATTTTTTCTCATTCTTTATTATATTCTTTTCACTTTTTTCTTGCATTTTTTACTCCTTTCTATTCTCTTTTCTTTAAGTTTAGTTTGCATTAGATTTTACTATTATAATCAACATTCTTAATAAAAATTATATTAAAAAAAAAACCCTGGGAGCCAGTGCAGCTCACACCACAGGGATGTAATATGGGCAAACCTAGGGATGCTCAACATTGTGTGGGCCACTGCATTCTGGACCAGTTGTAACTTCTGGGTGGTCTTCATGGGCAGCCCCATGTAGAGCATATTGCAGTAATCCAAACTAGAAGTGACCAAGACTTCTTCCAAATTCTTCCCATTCCACTCACCAGCTGTTATTATTCATTCATGGCCACCCAACTCTAGTTCTCCATACTACTCAGAGTGTGTAAGCAGTAAGATGTCCATGTATTTAAGATATGATGTTTTATAAATACTGGTCTCTTGCAGGGTCTTTCCTAAGAATACAATGGACAAGATGAATGGCTTGCCTTGGTCTTATCATTCCTTCAGGAAATGTATTTTCTGCAAAAGGACAGATGCCAATGCAAATCCTGGGGGAATTTTCTATAAAATGAGAAATAGAGCAATTTTTCTTTCCATCATTTTCAAGCCTTTTTGTCTGTGCATTTCACAGAACTTGGATGCTTTACAATATGAAGCATTAATGTTTTTGTTTTTTGTTTTATTGCATTATTTAAGTATGGTCCATTAACAGGAGACATTTAGATTTAGGTTTCTGCCAAAACTATCATGGCTGCCTCGCCAACTTGTCACAACTGCTATGGCACATGTCTACAAAAACAGGCTTCTTGCAGGAGAGCAAAACCAGATTTGAGCATGAGTGTGCTCTTAGAGAATCAGACAGGGTGCCAAAGCTCCTGATTTTTGGCTCTGAAGAAGATGACTGTATTTCCAAGAGCCATGTAATGTTGCTGATGGAAGGCAGGTTTACCTGGTGACTGAGCACAAGCATGGAGAAATGTAGCAAATCTTTTGTAGAGGAGATAACCTTGACAAAGGAATGCAAGAGTTGTTCGGAGAATTGGTAAGAGAAAATAAACAGCTCAATCTTGGGAAAGGAGGGGATGTGAGAAAGAGACTCAAAATAACCTTGTCTTGATTCTGTTTGGTATAAGAGGGAGCAGAGGGAAACTTTGACAGACATTCAAGGTACTGTTATTAGAATTTACAACAATAAAGCAGAATTCCTGTAATCTTTGTAATGTCTGTTTTCTGACCTGGCCTACCACAAAGGACTGATGTCTTTAATTTCATGCACATTTCCTTGGCAGGCACAGTGAAATAAAATAGTACTATGCAAGACCATGGTATATGTCCTCAAGGCTACTTTCTGAATAATTTCAAAATCAGGGTTTTGGAGTTGGTCATGATCAATATTGTAACAAGAGAATCATACATTCTCTAGGCCAGAGTCAGTCAGTACTTTCGAAGAACATGGATCTGAACCTGAAGTTTCAGATATTTTTCAGGAGGCAATTCAAGTTCATTACATAAGAGATATTGCTTAATTTCAAATCACTGTGGTCAGCTCTGACATGTCTAAGGACAGCATAGTTGGTGTTCGCCACATTATCCTTATCCATTAAATTGTTTCCTTCGTGGTATAGAGATAGATTTTCCTACTTTCCATATCTATTCTGTTGCCATTATCTACATAAAAGAATTAAAGCTTGTTTAACCAAAGACCATCCCTTTGGGACTATCCATGTTAATTACCCACAGTATTGTTTCTAGTGGTTCTGGAAAGTTCTGCGTCCTTTTGATATAGACATATATGGATAATGTAAATCCTTGCCTGTTGTTCATGTCTTTCTCTCCCCCCCCCCCCTTTTATTCCCTTTTGTCTGATGTTGGCTGATGTTTAATAAATAAACACCAAACTACATTTTTGCTAGCCGAACTGAGTATCATGTGTGCTTCTGATTTGCATATAGGGATTGACTAGAAGTGTGCTGGGTGCAAACTAAACTGGAAATTACACAGAGTAGTTTTCCAAGAGTTAGCACAGAAGTCTTAGCATTGTAAAAGTATTTGTGGTTGGTGCTGAAACCAGGACATTTTGCATTAGTTATGTCTGGGAGCATATTTCATTGACTTCCCAAGCATACAGATAAACTGAAAGTTTTGACAATATATTCAGCATTAGAAAAGGTGTGTGTGTGTGTGTGTGTGTGTGTGTGTGTGTGTGTAGATGGTGAAGTTTGCAGTTGAGGAGAGCTGGAAGAAAACACACTTTACACAGAGTTTTTCCACTGTAATCTCAACAGCATTTCTTCATATGGTTCTGGACATATTTTGCCATATTGTAGTACTACAGTACCTGGAGAAAGAAGTGATATCTCCAGATCAGAGTTGCCATTTGACAAGTGTGGCCCCCCTATCTCTGAATAGCCTCATTTCCTTATCCCTCATGTTGATCCCTTTCATTTCTCCTGTCTCTTTGGAACCACTCTACAGTGCTGTCCTATTACCGCTTACTCACTTGAGGATCAGATGAAAAATTGTTACAGAAATGATAGTTGAGCAGTATGGACGTGGGCAGATATTGACTCCTGACAATGGCCCTAGGAAGAAGACTCTCCTCACTTGTGCTTCACACCATATTTTGCCATTCTTGGGTGATCGCTTACGTTCCCTTGTTAAATATGTCCATCTATTGGGTTGTCACACTGAAATCTGCAATTTCAATTTGCCTATAATAATACTATCCCAATATCAATTTTCTAATTTCCTGGAATTTCTCTTCCCATGTGAAACAGTTTCACATTTATTATTGGATTCTCAGGATGCTCAAGACAGGGGTCCCCAAACTCTTCATCTCATCAACCCCTTCATGAAGTTGCAGATTGTTCACTGACCCCCACACATTTATTATATGAAAATAATTCAATAATGCTACTATCAATATAATAATATATAAATATAATAAATACATAATATATAATAAAATAATAATTAATGCTACTATTAATAACAACAACATTGACCCCTTGGATAGTAGTCAATATTGATCACTTTGGGTAACCCTGCTCTAGAAGGTCTTTTGCTGAAATTTGCATTTTTAATGCAAGGGGGCAGAGTGCTGTTGGTGATTCTTCTACCTCTGAAATCTCCTTACTTGCCCACCCTATGGGAGATGCTCCTCATTATTATTTTCCCTCAACTTTAATTGAATGGTGAAGTGTCAGCTTGACTAAAATTACTGGATAAAGAACAATACCAGGAAAGAAAGGACATTACACATATTCTTTGACCATTTTGTAGGAGTCCTGAATCCCTCAGGAGTATTTAATGAAAAATTTCTTCTCCTTTGTAATTTTCTTTCCACAATATCAGGTAAATAGTTCTACAGCAACTAAGAAAAATGGGCAAATCCAACCTTTTTCAAAAGAATTCATGAGGCCATACTTTCAGTGAGCAATCTAAGGGGTGCCCTACAGCATTTTTATAGCATTGAGAAGAACACACTCATAAATCAAACAGACATTTCCATACTATATACTTCAATTTGCTAGAATGGAGAAAAAAATTATATCAGAATGAGGTTTCGGAACATGAATTACACTGAAACAGATCCATGTGAAACCATTTAAGTTGATGGTGGTTCCACATGACATCATTGCAGAGATACATGACAGATTTTTTTGTGGCTACAACCACTATTTACTTTCACTTGTGAGAGGTATCAGAGAAGTTATGCATCTTGCCTCTTGGACATTAAATGATGTTTACTTTTTTCCAGGCAATTAGATCATGACTTTGTGTGTCAAAAAAATGACTTCATATAGGAGGTTAACATGCATTAAGTTGATTGACATGTTGGTATAAAAACACTAATTCAACATGAAACGGAATAGAAAGAGAGGACCTTTCAGGAACGATACAAAATATTGTTAATAAAAAGCATTTATACTATTTGTTTTTATAAGGAACACGAGAACAGCCTTTTACTGCCTAACACCACTGTTCATCAAGCCAACTTCCAAGATTTCAAATGGGGCCAGGAGGCAGCCTACCTGAAAAAGCCAAAGACTGAAGTAAGTTGCACCATTTTCAACATCTCTTACTCCCAAGTAAATACTTTCAAGTTACCTGAAGTATGTTTTGGTCAACTGAGCAGGGTAAGGCTTTTGTAGTACACCCAATGCTATATTCAATTAGCTACAACCCAGGAATCTGTTTTACTTACATAGGTATTCCAAAGCATTCCAGTGCCACAGTGACATGATGGTTATAACCATTTACCAAGTGGTAATTTACCTCATATTACCAGCTCACAGAAACTGATAATGTGGAGAAAACTGAGGGGTGCAAAACAATAAATGGACTGAGGGTATTGCAAGAAAGGCCTACTGAACAATAAAAACTCTTTTCATTCACACAATTTTATAGGGTGTCCCAACATTGTCATCCTTCATTTGTAACCCTCAGATTTAATGTACATATAAATTGAAAACAAAAAACAAAGAGAAAAAAAACAATAACAAAATTATGAAGAAAAAAACTAAACAAAAACCCGAAACAAAAAAGAAACAAAACCATACAAGGCATATATTTATATTCCCCTTAATTGCTAACACTAAGAGCTGTCTATTGGAAAGTACAGAGGTGACCATCACATATAGTTTGGTCTGTGTGGTTCAGTAACTTGCTTACCAGGTGATGATTTGCCATGGTGGTTACCTGAATTTGCCCAAAGCTTCAAGTGCATCAGCTAATTGAATCAAATTGTCACCTACACAGGAAAAATACTTCAGTGGTGTCCTTGAAGAAATACCATATCCAGCAGCTCCAATAGAGTCTGCAAGGAAAATATTACAACTTATCTTTATTGTAGGTTCATAACTGAAAAAAGCTTTAAAATCTCGTAACATAAACCAGCACCATTCAGAATTTGCCAGAATTTGCCATTATGAACCACAACTTCCAGGAGCTTTTAATTTTTCTGTAAAAAGTAGTTTTCAGATAAAACTTGTATTTGTTCCTTCCCATTTTTTTCATTTTTCATTGGTGAGAAAATTTGAATTAAGTGTAATAGGAGATAAACTAAGTTAGTATCTGGTACCTACTTCTCTACTCTGTGTGGTCTGAGCAATGTTCTACTCAGAATTTGTGTTTGAAAGTGAACATTTTTTTCCACTATATTAGTGAATTTCTAGAACGCTTACCTAAAAGAAAATAAATCAGATCCTGGAGACGAGACATACAAGGAAAGCGGAATGGAGGAAAAAAGCTCAGTGTTGGTCATCAGCCAGGCTGGAGTACTTAATCCCCTAAAATACCTCATCAGCAATCTTCCTGGAAGGATCAAAAATCCAGATTTTGCAGCTTAACAATTATCCCACTGAAGACACATTATGACTATCCATCCATGGAAGCAAAATCTAATGCTACTTGGGCCTAGTTTCCAGATAACACACTGGTGGGGAAGTATAAGATGAAACAACCTCCTCCAAGCAACTTAGTACATGCTGTTATATATTCATTCTCACTTGTTAACGAACTTGATAGACCTCTCCTTAGGCAGAACATAAATATGGTAAATACATACACATATGGTTGTCCACACCATTTCTATCATGATTGCCACAAAAAGTGAAATAGCTTAGAATGAAAAGCAGTGGTATCCAAGGATAATATGCTGTTTGATTCTCAATCTACCTACACATATTGTTTTTGACCCCCCTGTCCAACATGCTAACCAACTGGCTTTTGGTTTGCCTTAAATATCTCAAATATCCAAGGGAGAGGTCTATGCTTTCAAAACCTCTCTTTACTAAACATCCATTGTTGGAAAGACAGCAAGACCAAACAAGTCTTTCCCAAACTAGATGTCCTCCAGCTAAGTCATCATGATGGACAAAGTCGAATGGCAATTTTTTCACTTGGTCCATTAAAAAAAAAGGCAATGGAGTGATAACGTAATACCAGTTTTATAAAATTCTATTCCTACTGGAAGGAAGTACAATAGAAACTGAAGAATTCATAAACTAAGATGAAGACAGTCACAAGGCACATAATATAGATTTGTGAACCAAATATTCTGTAGGCAGATGCAAAATGGGAAAAAAGCATTGAGAACATACAAGGTTGCAAAACCTTAAAAGAAATGTGAAAGCTTCTAAGATCTTGATTCTCAAAACAGGTATGTAGCCAGAAAGCAACATTACACCTGAAGGAAGTGGCTCAAAATGGAATATTTAGTTTTTGGATCTGCAGAATTTTCTATCCTCCTGTGTGTCAAATCTCTGTATCCAATAGCCTCTTATAACATATTGGCTGTGAGTCTTACTGCTTCATTATTTGAACAACCAACCTGAAAATCAACCAATTTCTAAACCAAAAAGGAAGGAAGGAACCATTTACATATTTACCTACAGGATCCTAACAAATTCAGTTCTGTAGTCCTGACAGCAGGATCACAAATTCTTCTCTACCATATGAAGAATATTAGAGGTGTCAGCAGTCTGGCATTAATCAAATGCACTTTCAGAACATTTGTTTTTGCAGGGAGGAGAAGCTTGCCATTTAAAGAACAGCACTGCCAGCCCTATAAGCAGCTTACATATTTTGCTTACAGAAGCATCATCTTTTTTTTTTTAAATGACCTGAGAAGGAGCCAAAGATGATTTCATGATACATTTACAAAAGGTTTGCCTATTTTCTTTCTTTTTAATGTCAGCATGAATGTGTTTCAACCTTTAGAATCATTCCAATATCATTGTATCATCAGTGCTGAACTAACTCCTGAAAGTAAGTCACACTAAAGTCAGTCACACTAAATTATATAATGCACATTTCTGACAGAAATCTACACATGGCAGTGATTAAGTTTCCCATCTCATCATCATGCTTTGAAATATTTTCAATAAATCCAACAATTAGAGGATTCCAAGACACATATGACTAAGTTGTAGGTACAACTGACTCCCTGCAATAAAATGTTGTAGCCTGAGTGTCCCCACCAGCTAGCCATGCCATCTTTCTAGGTTTTTAATTCTGTTCTATTGCCCTTCCTCCACCCCCAAGCATCCAAATGAGCTTGTTCAACCTCAGTGAGCTACTTCCTTTTTTAAAGAGATTTTTTTTGTAGTTCTGAGAACCATGGTATTTCCGAAGCCCATTGATACCACCCTCTTGTTCATGGATAGAGCTATTCTGGTTAAAGAAGGACTGATATCTGAAAAATGTATTTACTGTTAATGCACAAGGATGGGCAGCCCTGGCTCAACTTAGAGAATCCTCCAGCTGTGCTTTCACCTATATTCATTCCCTGTCACCTGCCAATTGTATATGACCTCTCTGTTCATCAAATCATACGTTTGCCCCTATCCATTTCCTCTGGCAATGCTTTTCCTCACTAATTGGCAGATGCAATGCCTGTCTCTTCAATGCCTTCTAGTGGTCAGTCCTGTTCTGATAGCCTTACTGCTTCTACCACAAACAAGAGTCAGTGACAATACAATGGTTAAGTTATTAGACAAGGACTGGGGAAGCTCACCAGAGTGACTTTGGGCTAGTTACTCTCTTTCACTCCAACCTACCTCACATATATGATTTTCAGGTGTGGAGGGGAACCTTTACCCCAGGAAAGTTAAAGCCTAATTTGCCTGATGAATTAAGTATTTTGCCAATCTCAAGTGGCAGCTTCAGAAGGTACCATGAAATGGGTCTGAAGCCCAAGCATTTGTTTCATTCAGAACCGCCAGATGGTTTTCCCGTCTTTAAAGTGAGATTAGACAAATGTATAGAAGGTAAGGCTACTGGCTTATAGTCATGATAGCTATATTACCTGAACCATCAGAGCTAGTCTCTCTCTTAATACCAGGGGCTGGGAAACCATACAGCTTTGCTGTTCTGCTTTTGAATTTCTCCCTGACCCTAAGAGAACAGAATACTAGACCAGATGACTCTTTGGCTTGGTGCTTCTCATATTTTTAGGAACCTTCCCCTCCTGCTCATCCAATGGGCTTTCAAATTAAGTGTGCTAAAAATCAGAAGAGTTTCTCTCTCACGCACAATTTAAAGTCATCCCAATACGTAGAGTGAACAGAGGTGTGTAAAACATTTCAGATTCAAAATGTTTTTAGCCTGGAACATTTTCAGCATGGAGACACTAGGGATGGAACAACCTGTTTCAAACTCGAAACATTTCAAATTCAAAATGCTTTGTGCCCCACTAAAAATTAGCCACTGAGTTTGAATTTCTGAAAAAGCAGCTCTGCCCCCATACAACTCCATTTCGAAATTACCTTGCAACATTGCAGCGTGAAAGAAAAAAAGAATGCTATACAAAAACATTCCATGTGGACTTGACTCTAGCTTTAACTATTCCAAGATCAGACTGCCTTCAACTCTGCCTTTTATTTTTTTGCTTCTTGGTTTTTAAGCACTCTTGTTGGTATCGTGATAGTTTTAAGACATACCACCCTCCCCATCACCACAGATGCCTTTTGTAAACTGGGCTCATCCAGGAGGAAGAATGGTACAGAAACAAAAAATGCTGCATTCTCAAGTATGCATACTAAAGAGTCCTGTACATTGCAAAGACACTCATGCCTGAATAAACATAACTAATAAAAAACTATGACGACGAGTGATTTTTGATGAATTGTCCCAAGTACATCACAATGATACATGGACCTGCTGGGAAATATTTAACTTGCTGACATTTAACATGCAATCTAGACACAAAATCAATCTCACTGAAATAAAATAAGTTCATCTCAAGTAACTGAAATGTATAGGCATGTCCTGGCACATACAACTTTCTCAATATGAGAAGGACTATTTGATAGCACTTGAGATATAGAAATAAATGAAGAGATGAAATACACTGCATAAAATGATCAATACCGTATTTTATATATTTTGGAGAAAATATTGTATTCCCAAACATTTCCCTTTCCATATAGTACTAAGCAAAAATACCATTTTGCTACATTACATTACTATTTTGCTACATTATGGCATTTTCCATTATTGTTCTTTGTTCAAGGCTCTTCAGGCAATTTTTTCAAAATCCAAGATTGCAGTTTTTCTAGCTCACTTTTGCTCAGTTCGTGATAAAGGTTTGGCAGACTTAGAAATGTACTTGTTACTCCAAGAGCTTTTAACATCTTGTTGGTTTCTTCTCCCCAAGAATACAGAACCAGTTCATCAGCAGTTCCATGACACTGAAACAACTCCGGGAGTTCTCTTCCATTCTTCTCTAGTGCCTAGTGGCAGAAGAGAAATCTGCTACGTTAACAATCTTAAATCAAGTACATTGTTAACAAAAAGAAAATGTCCAGACTGATGTCTGAATTCATTATCTTCCCCATTTAAAAAGGAGACAGTTGGGCAATGAGACAGTATATGAAGTTTCATGCAATGAAAATGGTATGAACAGAAATGTGCTACCCGGCCCTGCCACCTCTATCCCTAATATTTTCCACATGTAGGACAAAGGTCTGGATTGGAGGGCCTCCTATATACATACAAGTTCTCTATGCAATGTTCACCTTGCATGATCAAAGTTCTGAATCAGGCAAGGACTCTACAAAATTGCAGCAGGCGTCTTACAACAAACCTGTTTTCCAACACACAGGGACAAGGGGACAGGACAAGTATGTGACAGAGAGATACACCCAGCTAGCAAGTCCCTATTCTCTCATGCATTGTATGAAGCTATGAGTGTTTGAGTCAGTAGTGCTAATGAGTTTTCAAAGAACTAAGCAAAGTAATTTACTAGGCTCTGTTCCTTGAGACGCCTCAAATGGAAATGTCCAGAAAGACAAGGCTTCAACTGCATGCACTTTGCCTCTGAGCTATATCTTCTCACCAAATCTCTGCTGAAGAAAAACATACTGTGGAAAAAGCTAGAATATGTAACTCCATTAATGGAAAGAACCCTTCTGGCACAGGATTGTGACCATCATTTAATTGTGGCTGATTTAATACTATGAAAGCCTCTGTTCCTATTTTTAATCTATCTGGTCAAGGATTATGGGACAGAGAAGGAAGCAAAGAAGTCATGTAACCAAGGAAGATTTTTACAAGCTAATAAGAATCTAATATTTTTTTTTCTTTAAGTCATTTGGATTCCACAGAAAAATATAGCACTAGACAATCCATATTTGGACAATCCATAAGGTTTACAGAATGAAAAGTGTGGTGGGCTTCTTGTGCTAAGTTCAGGTCTTACAGATAAATCTCCATATATTCCCCCAATTGTTTATTTGATTTGTATCATGCCACTCTGATAAAAGAAGACATCCAACGAACAAAAACAAATCACAGTAGATGAAATGAACATAGTTACTTCATAATGAATTTTACAGTCTGTTGATTTGCCAGTTCTGGGAATAATTTTATGAACACAAGTTACAGGTACAGAACTAGGGATTTTTTTTTAAGTTAATGAGCATCTACCTGGTAAACAGCTGAATTCTTATTGAGGAAACTTGAAAGAGCAAATACTCCGGCCACCTCTTGGTGGTATCTATAAGCCAAATGCAATGCCATGCTTCCACCCATTGAGAAACCACCTGTGGATATATTTTAAAGAGAAGCAAAAGGGATTAAATTCAAATATTTAGAACATTTCAGAACTGTTTTCTTTTGTTTCCAAACAAATGTATTGCATATATTGTATATTTTTAACCAAGAGGTTTTTTTTCCCCCCTTAAAATAATTACTAGTGATAAGAGAATCTTAGATTCTCTGACCACAAGGTCATAGAAAAATAAGCAATGGTTAGGAGATGCAGATAATGCAAGTGAATGGCTGAAAAGCAAGTAGGAGGCAATCAAAGCTGCTGCTGCTTGTGTCAAGGGAAATGAGGTCCTACCCTCTTCTTGTTGCCATCCCTGTCTGCAACAAGAGCCTCCTCTATTCATGGAGGATCTTAACATTAATGGGAGTCAGGAAAGTAAGAATCTTCCATTGATATAGTCCATGGATAAAGGGATTTCTCCACTGTAGACGTTTATCTTCTAACAGGTTAATAATTCACACATACCCATGGATAAATAAAAAATTATTTTTCAAAATAGCACACTGAAAAAAAGAGGAGTCAGTTTGAATTTTAAGATACTTGTTAGTTTTTGGTAAGAATACACTTCTATCTGGTTCTTAGATTTCTTTTTTCCCTTCTGTTCCCTTGATGCTGTTTCTACTGTGACTCTTTTTGTGATTTATGGACTTCTAACTCTGCAATCCTACATAGGTTCTTTACCCAGAAGATGATCTACTGAGGAATTTTTTGTGTATACAAAATTAAATATATTTTTGAAGTTTTTGAGAAGGAAGTAAGAGGGCACATTGAAAAGTCTTTGCTTACTTGTAAATGATTTAATCCACTCCTCCTTTCCTCTCCCTCTCTTAGCATATGCAACTTCTTAGTTGGCAAAACAACCTGCATAAATTCACTAGCAGTGCCTGGGAAGACAGTTACCTTCTGTGGGGGGAACATATGGAGCTTTCATGTGGCTCCTGAATTCAGGGGAAAACAAATGCCTAATCATGGAAATTCAGCTTGGAGAGGAAAACTATGAATCATAATTCTACGGTTTCTAATGAACATCCTGAGGACCTGAGAAACAATGGGAAGCACTAGCCCTGCATATTCTTTTCTTAATCGTAATACAGAAAACACATTGCAGTTGAGGGAAATTTTAGTGAACTTTCAATATCTAAAATGAAATCTAAAAATAAAATGAATGTTACAATAATAAAGCTGGGTGAAGCATTTTACCAGAGTAACAAAATACACAACAGGCAAGAGTTTGACCAATGACATCACTATAAGAGCACATCAACTGAGAAATTCAAGGTTTCTACGTCTCTTCTGGATTCTAGTGATAACCAAGGGCAAGAACATGAAATGAGAAATCTTAAATTCACCTACACAGTTAGGCTTCTAAAATCCTACTGAAATTATCCAGGAATTAAGAACTCTAAATGTCTGTACAAATGCAGTGTGTACATGAGTTTGATACAACTACAAAAAGGAAAAACAAAATATTGAAATGGAACTAAAACAAAACAATATATAAAACATGTAATACAAACTAACAAAAAAGACTAAATCGAACAGTACAAATATTTATTTTATATTATATTATAATATATTATATTATATAAAAATTAGTGCAACTGAGTTTTAAAACGGAGAACACATGATGATCATTTGGCAACAGTCCAAGCACTATAAATCAAAAATTAATAAATACACAAATCCCAAATTTCTAGAATTAACAATACACTGACATATTTAAATCTTAGTCCCCTTCTAAGAAGTTAATTCACCATAGTAAGAATATTTAACCAATAGGAAGCTACCAAGAGGCATGACCAAAACACATGTACTAATATACCTCCAAATTTATTGTATCTCCATTATAAGGTTGCCGACCCACCTGTTGTAATATCTGTTGAGAAGTCCAATGGATTCTGAAAGAATTCTTTTGATGAATTAACTTTGCTTTAAGATAATAAGAAATGTATTTCACATTTCTTAAGACCTGAGATAACTGATTTTATAGTATAGTAAACTCCAAATTTCTATTCCAAATTTCTTGCATCCTCGCCATATTTATTTTAGTATCTTTTAAAAGTATGGATAAAACTGAATTGTTGATTTAGCTTTTACAAAACTAATATATTCAAAACTACATGGTTTTCTGAGACAGCTAGTGTAGCTGGTCCAAACAAAGAGGACCATAAATGCTTTAATTGAATCTATTGCCATTCACGTGTTTTTGGCAAATTTTATTCATATTGCAACCTTTTAAAGGTTTTTAAAATCTCATTAATAGTAAGCTGATTGATAACTATTCCATTTTCAGTCCATATATTAAAAAATGTTTAAGGATTATTCCAAATCTTTCAGTTTCTCATACAAGTGTGGATCAAATGTTAGTTTCTTACTCAGTATTGTCCAAATGTGTCTGTCTGCAAAGTTGGCGTGGTCATGTGACGTCACACTTTATAACCGCGTTGCTTAATGACAGAGTTGCTGGTCCCAATTACCATCATTAAGTGACGACTATCTGTACTGAATCCATGAGTGCCTGTGCCAATTGACATAACTGAAGCAATACCAACTGGGAAATAATTTGCACATGTGCCAAGGGTTCCACTAATAACTTTGGGTGGGACTAGAACCTATCACAAAACATATGAATTGGAAGGAATCTACAGACTATCTAGTTCCTAGTGCAGGAATCCATTAAATCATCTTTGACAGGTAAAGCTTCTGGGTGAGGAATGGCAAGCTAAGACGTCTCTGAAGGAGTGGCGACAACAACCGCAGCTAAGACCAAAGGACCAGCAAGTAGACCGGTCCCACAGAACCTCTCCAGATAAGGAGAGGATGCAGGATTGCCCGCTTATGCTCTGGACAGCTGCTCCTCATGAGCAGTTTCCTGTGGGTCTGAGCACTGGGAGATGAAGGGAACCATCATGCTCTCAACTGTGGCAAAGCCTTTTAAAGGACACTGAGCTAGCTCACTCTCTTTCTAATCACTTTCTGAAATTACCCATTCAACTACCTTAAGGACATTAGAGATCTTCAATATGACAAGTTTGAAAAGCCACCTGGTGAGTTTACCTTCGTTCTTGAATGAAAGAAAAATTAACTATAAGCTTAAGAACTTTAAAAAATTAGAAATAAACGGCAAAAAGCTTAATAAGAATCAGATTTAAGAAAGTTATAAATGAATTAAGGAACCAAATTTGGAATAATGGAATATTAGGACTTTTGCTACAAGATTTTGGAAATAATTATATAAATGAACGGTACACTTGTGGGAACCAACTTGTTTAGTCTATCTTAAGTCAAAACAGCAACTTGAGACTTTATGATTTTAGAAATTGAACTAGAAAGGACTAAGAATTCCAGGCAGAAAGGGAAAAAAAGTGAGTCTGTTTTTTGTCTTTGGTCAGCATTGGAACTTGCAAAATGACAGAGAACGCTCTGATACTTAAAATACTTCAGAGACTTTTGAAGAATTGGTTCAAAAAATAGTAGCTTCAATCTCAGCAATGATGCATGCTTCTATGAATAGATTATGTCCTCAAGATACTAAAGAAAAAATTACTGATGCAAAAGAGAACATCCTGGAAGAGTTATAAAAAGATGAAATAAATTTTGCCTGATGAAGAAATATCAGAACTTGGAGAAGTACTGGAAAATTAAAAAAAATACAGACTATAAAACAGAGAAAACTAAAGTGGAAGTACAAATGACAAGCCAAGAAATTGACCTGGATAAGGACTTTTTACTGCAACAAAGTCAGTTAGAGTCTTGAAGTAACCTTTGAGATGGAAAAAAGAAAAATGGAAGGAAGATCAAATCTTATGACAGCATGTGAATGAACTACAGATTAAGATCGTTAAAAGCTAAAGGAAGGAGCAAAAAATTGGTTTGTTTGATCACGGTTAAAATAGGATATGTTTGTATAAATCTGGAATCCCTTTATGGATTTTTACTGACACTAGGACTGAAATGTTAATAATTTATGGATTTGCATATGGATAAGGGATGGGCTATGGGAAGAAGAGACACTTGCATATAATGTTAAAGGGGTGATGAACTATTAAGTTTGTTTATACTTATTGTGATGAAGATTGGAAGCTTTATTCTTTATATTTCTTTTTTTCTTTTCTCTTTTTTCTGTATACCCTTTATTCTTTTTTTTCCTTTACTTTCCCTTCTTTTTGAGTTTAGTTTGTATTTTCTTTTACTATTGTTATTAAAACTTTCAATAAAAATTATTAAACCCCTCCCCCTATCACTGACAGGTGATCATCCTATCCCAGCTCCTATTTGAAAATCATCAATGGGGGGAATCCATCATTATTCCAGGCAAACTATTTTGTAGCTTAACAGATCTTACTATGAGGAAATTCCTCCTAAAATTGAACCTGAATTGTCTATTTATTTATTTAAATTTACATGGCTGCCCAAAACTCCATAAACAACATAAAATAAATACATAATTGGCAGCTGAGATAAACCAAAAAACATCAAATCAGCATCAACATAACCATTTCATGGGCTCTGCCATACATTCCAACCCCCATGCTTGGTGACATGGCCACGTCTTCAAGGCCTTATGAAAGGCCAACAGGCTTCACCCAGTGGCTTCATGTAAACATGTGTGGAGAGAATACAGAGCAAAGCAGGGGCCATGGGCTAGACTTCTCCACACCATCAACTCTGAATGGAACCAGTCCCTAAGGAAGGGAACCAGCACAATACAGTACTGCCTGTTCCCAACCCCTGAAGCTAGTCCGGAGGCATACCATGATCGATGGTATCAAGGCCCACTGAGAGGTCAAAGACAGCAAGGATGGACACATCACCCTCATCCCACTCCTGCCAGAGATCATCTACAAGCATGATCAATGCTGTCTGTCTCATGCCCAGGCCTGAATCCCAACTGAAAGGTGTCCAGATAATCCAATTCCTCCAGCATTCTCTGGAGCTGCCATTGGGCACACTGAACAATTTTATAATTTCAACTGGAATGTGTCCTGCTGATTTTGAGGTATTTGATAGTCAAGGCAAATGGTTGCATTTCACAGCAATCTTCTCCCTTCCTGTTTGACGTTGATTTTTAATGTTGCGTGTATTAGTCAATGATCACTGCCAATATTAAACAGTTGAGAATTCAACAGTCCATAAAAGTGAATCAATACTGGACAGAATGTAATGTATTTTACTGGTATTGTCATTTGGACATTTCCAAATCCATTTTTGGGCAGTACTTTTCTTGAAATATAAATTTATGATGAAGAGATATTCTCTTTCTGTGAAATCAATTAGTCTTGATCCATGTTTGTCTCTGTTGCCAAATTCAAAATTTCTGATGATTGTGTCATATAGTTGCTTTTTTCTTATCCTTGCATTCATATCACCCATATTAATTCTGAAGTGGTAACTCTTCTGGCTCAATTGATGCATAATCAGTTCATAGAGTTCTCTGACTCCTTTGTCGCTGTGACTGCTTGCTAGTGCACATACCTCTATCAATTGAAGGGTATAATCTCCCTCCCATCTGGGAGAGAACTGTGTTTTTATTGTGAGCCGCCCAGAGTCCCCCGTTGGGGGAGATGGGCGGCATACAAGCTGAATGAATGAATGAATGAATGAATGAATGAATGAATAAATAATGCTAAGACAATTTAAGACTGAAGTAGGCAACCTGGTCTGAGAGGCTGTTTTGAGTGATGATGTTTGATATATGCAGATGAATACTAATGTTGTTAACTGGTTGCCTTATTTTACAGGCGCCTAATTTAATTAACTATTAATTCAGTTAATATAAACTTACTTTTTGTCCTGATCCCTTTGCAAGGTATATATACATATATACAGCATATATAAGGGTGCAGCAAAGGCCAATATAGATAAGTTGGGTGAGGAAGCTTCTAGATCAGTTTCAACTAGAATTGGTATCTCTAGGTTGAGAAGGAGGCAAAGCCCGGTATTGCATGGGATCTTTGTGTGTGTGTGTATGTATGTATGTATGCATGCATGTACATGTGTGTGTGTATATATCCATCCATGCCCCCAACTGCCCTCATTCTTCCTTTGAAGTGGGGTCAGCTTAGATTCAGAGTCATATTTTGTGTGCCTATGGTAATGTCACTGAATTAGTTACCAAAATAAAACTAGAAGCACAATCAGAATGGTATATACAGTCCACATTCCCTTAAGATCTCAGAGAAGAAAGATATAGGTGTTATAGATATCCCTTCCTGCTGAGCGCCAGGACCTGGACAGCTGTTAAAGCTACTGCAACGAATATAGTAATCTAGAACGCAAAGGTCTGTGAATTCAATTCCCATTAAATGGTTTGAACCCCATACAGGCAGCTTAAAATCCACTTGTTCAGCGACTGCTCGAAGTTACGACAGTGCTGAATGAGGTGGACTTATGATGGGTCCTCATAGTTGCAGCTGTCGCAGCATCCCTGTGGTCACACGATTGTAATTTGGGTGCTTGGCAACTGGCTCGCAATTATGACATTGCAGTGTCCGCTTTGCTTTGACAAACAAAATCAATGGGGAAGCTGCCAGGAAGTTGCAAATGGCAATCACGTGATCACAGGATGCTGTGACTATGCGGGATTCACCTAACAATGGCAATTGGGACTGCTGGAACTGCCGTCGTAAGTTGGTGTGGTGACATGATGTCGTGCCTTATGATGGAGTCGCTTAGCAATGTAGTTCCTAGTCCCAATTACTGTTGGTAGATGAGGACTACCTGTAACATCTAGTTACCTGTATCTAAAGAGTCCCAAAAAGGGTGAAACTTTTTATGTGGTGCCTCCTGGTGACCAATGTAATTGAAATAAAGCTAAAGAACTAAGCAGATTGGTTTTTCAAAAGTATTAATTCATTTACTATTTAGAAAAGCAACTGAGGTGCAATAAACTCACCTGTCATTTAAAGAACTCCAAAGAAACTGGAAATTAGCAGATGTGAAAATCAGGTGCTTTTTTTTGTTTCCAATTTCACCAGTGGTGCATATGTTTTCCTTGCACCCACTTTAAATTTTGGAAAAATTAAAGCAGTCTTATCAATGCAACCTTTAAACAGGCATAAAAATAATTGAAAAGCTAAACAAGAACATTTTCCTAAACAATACTGTCAAAAGTATGGAAGAAGACTGTTATGCTACCTTTCCGAAGCACAGCAACAATTAGCAATAGCACCTCTCCAGCACATTGCCTGGGACAGACCAAAATGTAGCTGCTCCTTTCCAAGAACCATCTGTCTTAGTTACTATTCCACCTGGCTAATGATTAAGCAGGAATTTTCTAACGCAGTATCCTCCAATTGTGTTGGACTGCAGGATACATCATCCATAGCATAATGTGCTATCTAGTAATGTTGAGATTTGTAATCTAACAAGTCTGGAGAACACCAGAGTGGGAAAAGTAGCATTAACAGGACTAAGAAAATCTGCATGTTTTGGCTCTCTCCCTTCCATTTTTTATCTTGTATCATGCCTACTAGACTATAAGCCTTCAGGCAGATAAGATGCTGTTTTCTTAAGGGCTCAGAAAACACTTAAGGTATCTTAATAAGTCAGCTGCATTCTTAGGCAATCTCTATTTCCAATGGAGCTTTGTGCAATGTAACAGTTTCCAAAAGAACAACAACTCCTTCCTGGAATATATTGTCCTAATCGTTACTGTGTTAGTGCAACTGGCTTCTATGCCATTGTTTCTCTCCAAATTAAGTCAATAATATTTCCTCTGCAATAGAAATCCAAGGCCACCAACCCTAGTTAGAATCAAGATTGTTTCTAATAATAATGATTGAGGTTAATACCTAAAAGCCATTAGTGAAAATTCTAGCTAAAGACTTACAAGCTCTTTGGTTGTTGAAATTTTCATAGCCATTCACCACATGTTTAGGCTTGCCTTGGCTTGCAGGATGAATTCTCTTACAAATGTTATGCATTTCTCCTTATAAATCTTACCCAAGAGTATCCTGTTTTTCCTGATGCCATTTTTAACTTCATCATCAATCAAATCTTTAAGTGCTTGACACATCACATCAATGGTTTCAGTATGTTCTGGGCAATCGTTAGAGATCTTGTATCTGTCAAACCATACAGTGGACAAAGACCCCCTCATTGGCGTATATGGTCTGGAAGAAAGATGGATGAGAAATGCATGAGGACAAAGTCTTCATACAAAAGTTTTTGTGTTCTAGGATCATTCCATTTGTACCAGGGTGACTGTGGTGTGTAAAACTGCCATTCAACCATGGAGGTAAGACAAAACTACATGAAACAGCAGATATTTGTTTAAACAAGGCCTGACCCATTTTTTAAAAAGAGTGTATTTGTCTATAGAACATTAAGAGCAAACAGGCTATTCATATGCAGAGACCTAATCTTTCTTATGTTTGCCATTTACCCTCCTAAACTTGGTTGTGTGTTGTTGTTGTTCAGTCATTAAGTCATGTCTGACTCTTCGTGACCCCATGAACCATATCCCGCCAGGCCTTCCTGTCCTGGTTGTGTGTATCTTAGCCTTAATTGTTCTCTTAGCACAATTAGATATACAATTGTGTGTTTCTTAGCCTTAATTGTTCTCTTAACACAGCCCACATGCATGATTTAAAAATACAGAATAGAAAAGGCTATATTTAGAACAACTACTCAGACCCTAGGTAAACCAACAGACCTTTAACTTTAAACTTGGAGAGTTGCTCCCTCCCAACACTCAATCAGCCTTGCTTTACTATTTATATCATACAGCTAACAGCAACTTATCCTACAAGGTTGTTCTGAGAGAAAACAAATATATAAAGCTAATGTGGGAAGATTGCAGCTGCTGTTGAACTATAGACAACTCCCAGTGCTCCTCATTACTAGCCATAACTGGGGCGACTGAGAGTTCAGCAAAAAATCTGACAAGGCATAGGCTTCTGATACTTACTATAAAGCATATTGTTTTAAAGTAGTAATTACAGAAATCCATAATTAAAGAAACAACCCCATTTATAATTATAGAAACACTTGATTACAGAATAGGGCTGTTATATTAATTCTCTTAAATTATTGAGGTTCTTCAGTTATCAATGTAACAGTATCAACATCATCAACCAACATTAAATGTATTAATAGACATTTCCTAAGCCTTAAAAACGACAACCCTGTACCCAGAGATTCATCATACAGCTTATACCTATTCTAGACTATATCCATTAATAGAGCACAACCCCATCATTTTGAGCAAAACAATGTTTTTATGGAATGCAGATTTTTAAAAATAAAAGGCTGTTTAGGAAGAGGGTACTAATCCCTTAAAAAAATCTGTCAGAAAGAAGAATGTGTAGTTCTATTTCTTCCAAAATGAAGCTCTGGAATCTAGCCCTTGGTCCCAGGACTGTCAATCCAGTTTAGTAGGAAAATAAACATATGTCAGATAAGGGATGATACATTCTGAATCTGAAGAATAATGTTAATGGGGAATAAGAGGATCTGAGCAATGCAAAATACATTTTTTTTTTAAAGTTAAGAGTTTTTCTTGTAAAACTACTAGCAGTAAATCTAGGTAGACATGTCTATAGGAATGATGCCATTCCTTCTACATTAGAGCGAGAAGCTTGGTTTTCTTTTCCTAATACTCAGTTTGGTGTAGATCAGTCCACTGGTACTAGCTCCTGATGGCTCTCCCAGTTCACTGGCAACAGAAGCATTCAGGGTCAGATGCCAATTGCCATTCTGAAGAATAGCTGTATATTTGCATGTTTTAAAAAATCATTTTCTGTCAACTCAGATTCTTTGCTGTAATAAATGCTGCCCAGCTGAAGTTTCTTTTAATTCCATGAACATAATCCAACAAAGCTAAGCAAAGTTTTCAGTGTCCTCAGTTTCAACATGGGAGATTTAACCACTTGGCTAGCTCTTATCCTTTTAGATTCTGCCCACTGAAGATGGATGTATATGCTTAATTATTTTCCTGAATCTGAGCCTCTGGCTGTGCAATAACATTTCTCAGGCACTATATTCAATGCTGTAAGACAGCCTTCCTCCTCAAACCTCAAAATGTACTCAAATTTCTAAAGAAAGAAAATCTTTGCCTAATCCAAAAATGATTTTAACACTTATTCATAATCCATAAATTCATAATTGTGAGCATAACTACATCTCCATAACTACAGCAAAGAGTCTGGATATAGCTAGACAAGAGGAATAAAAAATGAAGGAAAACGTAAACAGAACCCACACCTGCAGTTTTGAAAGTATGGGGAATAAGACAGAAGACAGAGCCATTGATTAAAACCTTTAAAATGAAGCAGGCTATAAAAGAGACTGCACTGGGGAGTATTTTAATGAAGTTATTTCACTTGTGTGCAAAACATAAATGGTGCAGTGAAGAAGCTCAAGACCAGGTTGCCCAACTGAAGCACCATTATGAGAACAGCTCCTACTTTTCAGACACCGGAGGCAGAAGGTTTGAATAAGCCCAACATTCAGATAAGGAAATCTTTTTATAGCATCATACTCTTTTATTCTTAAGGACTATTTGCTTTGGACAAAACTTATGGATCAGCTTTTGAAGTTATTACCAGCATTCTTGTAGTTGAATAAAAATACAACTGTTATCACATTATGGTAGTTTAATGGGAAACAGATACTCCTTTTACTGTTCCACTTTTATCAGTGCGTGCATTCAGTAATGCTAAACAAGCATTATACTATCACCACTGACTGTTTTTTTTGGGGGGGATGCATCATTTCTCAAAATGAGATTCTGATGCTGTTTACCTGTACCTCCTTCAACATCAGTGTTATTGATGTAATGGTATTCAGAAGTATCTGATAAAAAAGGTTCTAGCTATCTAATGTCTAGACAGTATATACCTAGTATATCGTTTGATTGATTCCCCTACCCAGCCCCACTCCTCAAAAAAAGAAATACACCACAGAGACACAAGCATAACCAGGTCAGAAGAAGAAGCAAGCAATGAAAAATTGCTTGGTTTGTTCATACAACTCTGCATGTGACTAAAAACATTCTCTTTGTTGACATGATGCAGTAAGTTCAACCAGGCAACAGTTGATCAAACAGAACAGATACTGCAAAGAAATTGTTGGATAAAATGTGTAATAAAAGAAATTAAGTAAGCTATAGTCTTCTAGAGGAGAAACCTGTTACCCTGAGACTTGATGTACAATGATTCTGTCATATGTGTTTGTGGAACAATAAAAAACAGAGAATCTTCCTTACTAAAGGGACAATTGCTACATCAAGAACTACACAGAGTGCTAAATCTTAATAAATAGCCGCGGTAAAGCTGTAACAAGCTGCCAAAATAATTTCAAATGCTTAGAACATGACTTTTCACTGATAATCCTCCTTTCACATTAACCATTTTGCAGAAACTGCTCTGAAGAAAGCATGGAGAATCAAATTAACTCTCCCGCATGATATTTATACACATACAAAATGGCTGCTGCTTTGATTACAAAGCTTTGGCTACTATTTTGCCTGTTTTGACTCCCCCCCCCCACCCAGGTCGCTGCTGTGTAGAAATTTAGAAGGAACTGAATATAATTATGAACGTTTTTTCTGTAGAATTAGCTGAAACTGTTTTTCATTTTAAGAAACTGTAGAAATGTTACTTCAAAATGCTTCTTTTATGTTCAACCTATTTTTACTGCTTGTTGAAGAAAGCTAGCTGGAGCAAACAAGATGGTTAGTACAATTAAAAGGTGGTGAAGGATGCATCAATGCCAAAAATACTGTCCAAATATCCACCATAGTTAATTGAACTGGAGCTCATTCAGTGCCTAATAATTTCACCAGCATACAGCTACGTGTTTGGTATTAAGATCAACATTCTGTTTTGATTAAAATTATTCTGAAAAACATTTAAATAATTACTTTGCATGGTTATGTACAGTACCTTATAAAAATGAAATCTATACTGAAGAACTGAGTCCTGAAGAATGTATGTTCAAGTTATGTTATACTGTATAGCAAGAAGGCATTTTTCTTGGAAATGATGAGTTTAGAAACTTTTTGACTACTGAATAAATTATGATTTAAATAATTATGCTGGGTCTTCTTGATGAATGATTCAAGTCACTATTTAAATTGTTTACTTGTTGAATAATAATTATTTTTTCTTTATTGGTGGTGATTTTTATGTGTGTTTGGCAATGGATTAATAAAAACTATTCAATTTTTTTAAAAAAGATTTATTTAAATTAATTCCACCTTCATTCTTGTATCAGCTCCCTACTGTGCAGAGGGTAAAAGACTTGCAAGTGTTAGATATCTCTAAATCAGAGCTTCACAAGCTGAGGCCCTAGAGATCCATGCAAACTTTAAATGCAGACTCTATAGACTTCCAAAAGTTAGCTCATTTCTAAAAGTGTTTTTATACTCCTTTCATAAAAAAGCCCAAAGCAGTTTACAATGCTATTATTCCAGGAAAAAAAAACCTCACATAGTATAAATCGAGATTAAACTGGAGAATGGTATAAATAAGGTGAAAAAAGAATACAGGAAGATCTCCAAGTCAAGCTTGGCACATGATCATATCCAGGTTATTTTCTTCACAATAATATGGAAGTGATTACTATTGCTGTCTTACAGGTTGTTCTTTATTTCCCAGGCTAAGTCTCCAACTCTGGAATATCCAGTAATTTCCCATTCATATACTAACCGGGTCTGACCCTATTTATCTTTTTCCGTACGAATCAAAGTAATTTAAGTGAGAAAAAACAATCACTACAATAGAACCATTAGGAAATTTTGTGGCTGGAGAAAGCCAACATAAACTGGGGAAATTATAGCTCCTTCAGCTCCAATAACTTCAGGGAACATTAGAAAGCAGATACCTAGCAAGCTATAATTCTAAAAAAGAAGATCTGGAATATAATACTAATAATTTATTTTATTTTATTCTATCAATCAATCAATCAATCAACCAAATTTGTCACTGCCCATTTCATTAAAAAACAACTCTGGGTGGTTTACAGAGAAGTTAAAATCAATTAAAAATACAATGTAAAATGGTCCTGAATAAATAGTAAATATAGTCCAAGAATAGATGTTAATTGGCAAGTAGCTCGGAGAACGTCATCAGGGCGCCAGTCACCCCCAGAATTGGGTAACATTCTGCTTGCCCCACGCAAGCTGGCAAAGCCAGGTCTTCAGTCCTTTCCGGAAAGCTGGGAGGGCACCGTGCCTCTGAGGGGAGAATATTCCAAAGGGCAGGGGCAACAGCAGAGAAGGCTCTCCTCCCGAGCCCCGCCAGCCGACATTCTCTCACTGATGGGGTCCGTAACATGCCCTCTCTGCCTGACCAGGTGGGATGGGTTGATGTGATGGGGTGAGATGGTCCCTCAGGTAACCTGGACCCATGCCATGTAGGGCTTTAAAGGTAATAACCAACACCTTGAATTGGACCCAGAAGCAAACTGGAACCCAATGCAGCTCCCGCAGTAAAGGTGTTATATGTGCCATTCTTGGGGCACGCAAGATTGTCTGCACAGCCACATTTTGAACCAGCTGTAGCTTGTGGATACTCTTCAAGGATAGCTCCATATACAGCACATTGCATAGTCTAACCGAGAGACGACCAGGGCGTGAGTGACTGACTGGAGAGCCTCCTGATCTAGGAAAGGGCATAACTGGCGCACCACACGAAGTTGGGCAAAGGCCCTCCTGGCCATGACTGCCACCTGCTCCTCGAGCAGGAATCGTGAGTCCAGGAGGACCCCAATTATTCACTGGATCTGTCTGGGGCAGTGCAACCCCATCCATAACCAAAGACGGTAAATCCTTGGATACAAGGGGCCTCCAATCCATAGCTACTCTGTCTTATCAGGGTTCAGCTGAAGCCTGTGGCACCCCATCCAGACAACCACAGCCTCCAGGCACTGTGAAAGGGTGGTCATGGCATCACTCACGTCACCTGGGATGGAGATGTACAACTGGGTATCATCTGCATATTGATGATACTTCATCCCATGGAGGTGGATGATCTCACCCAGTGGTTTCATGTAGATGTTAAAAAGGAGTGGAGAGAGTACTGAACCCTGCAGCACCCCAACTATAACTTTAATTAGAATGGAAAAATGAATTCTGTACAAAAACGGCATCATTTAGGGACTACTTCAATTTGAGTATCTAATGAAATTCTAGCTTTTGATTGAATTTTCATTAGATTGCTTTGTACGTGTAATTAAAAATACTGTGTGTTTAGAACATCAGAAAAATGTGACCATAGTTAAAGTTGATGAAAAAGGGTAGGAATCCTCCAGAGGTATTTGTGAGAGTTATCCACAGTAAGTCTCCCAATACAATTCTATTGATTCATCTCCATTGCTATCAACAGGGTTTCTGTGGGTCGAGTATCTGCCAATCTACTTAAAATAGTGCCAAACTGACTGATGATTCTGTACCACAGCCAAAGAGGAGAAGACTGCTACAAGGAACTCAGGAAAAAAAAAAGTCTGCATTGAAAGCTTACAAAACAAAAAGTCTGCCCTAGTCTAGAAAGCCATTTTCCAGGGCTCCATAAATATTTTCTTAAATGGAAAGAGATCAACATTCTTCACAAAACATACAATAAAAACTGTGTAAGTTATCTGCCGGCAATTGAAAAGAGTGCATGTAGAGTCCATGTATTGCTAAGTTCAGTATGGATTTACAATGGGAAGGATTGTGAAAAGGAAATGCTGCATAACACAAAGATTCCTTGACCTAGATTTAGTGAAGCATAACAAGGTACAGTATAGTTATTTCAAAAAGTTGGGACAACATAATTTTAAGTTGAACACGTTGGCTGCTACAATGCCAATTTAAACTATCACTTTCTATTTAAGAGAAATGTAAGAAATATTCTCTCCTGATTTAGGCATTCAACAGAAAACAAATGTTTAAGTTGCTCCATTAGCAGCTGTAACAGTATTTAAAGTTGCAGCCATGCCTGCTCAAAAGGGATGAAAAGCATTTTGCAAGACGTGGCAGCAGATGCTATTTTTAAAACTCCAACCAAGGTTGCAACACATTTAATCACAATAATCAAGGACTGAGGGAATTAAAATATGAAATTATGTATCATAAGGGAAAGCTGAATCAGTTTTTTCTGCATTGTAAATAATTAAATGACCTATGCAAATAGAAAGCAGGTTTTCTACCCAATCCTTAACCAATAGATTACCTAATCTTTGCAAGATTATTATTTGGCCACAGATATAAATCTTCTAGAAATTGGCCCTTGGAAAACACATCCCTTAAACTTATATTTTGCATTCACCAATGAGCACAAAGGAAGGGGCTAACATACTGTTCTTTTTTATGAAATGAATCAGTTGCTTCACCTGGTCACTCACTAATGCACAAAACACTGTAACTTCGACAGATTGGAGAACAGTGGAGGGAAATGAAAGATAAACCTTACCCTCAAATCCTCCCTCCCTCCCTCCCAGTGCTTTAATAGGCACGACCACTGGCAGTCTGATTGTAAAAGGAACTCTGAGAACAGAACTGTCAGTTACTAAAACGAATAACCCCTCTGTTCTCCACCATGAGATTTTACATACAAGATTCAAGGATTTTTTCCCTATTTTTTTTAGCACAATTGTCCGATGCTATTCAATGCAGCATGCAGGCACTCATGAGAAGCTTCACTGCACTCCTATTACAATAGGAGGAGCTGAGGGAGCTGAAGAGGGTTAAGAGACGCCTAGAGCGCCGCTGGAGGAAGACAAGGATGGAATCCGACCAAACACGTGTTAGAGCCGCTATTAAGGCCTACATTGTGGCGATAAGGGCGGCGAAGCGGCAATACTTCTCCGCCCTTATTGCGTCTGCAGAGTGCCATCCGGCGGCCCTGTTTGGGATCACCAGGTCCCTCCTTGGTAAGGGGGATCTGGGGGTTCACTTGCAGGGCCGCACAGAGGAATTCGCAGAGCACCTGCAGGATAAAATCGCTTGGATTCATTCCAAGTTGGACTCCGAGCGTGGTGCAGGGTCTGGGGAGATACCAGGGGATCGTTCTTGCCTTGTTATCTGGGAACGGTTTGATCCTGTGGTTCCTGAGGAAGTGGACAGGATCCTCCGGACTGTGAGGGCCACCACTTGTCATCTGGACCCATGCCCCTCCTGGCTTGTGAAAGCAGCTCGGGAGGTGACATGTGGTTGGATCCAGTCGATGGTTAATGCATCCTTGCAGGAGGGAGTGTTCCTGGCACCCTTTAAAGAGGCGTTGGTGCACCCCCTCCTCAAGAAGCCCTCCCTGGATCCTACTGTACTGGACAACTTTCGTCCAGTCTCCCACCTCCCCTTTTTGGGGAAGGTGGTGGAGAAAGTGGTGGCTTCGCAGCTCCAAAGGGTCCTGGAGGAAACGGATTATCTGGACCCCTATCAGTCAGGTTTCAGGCCCGGCTATGGAATGGAAACAGCATTGGTCGCACTTATGATCTCTGGCGGGAGCGGGATGGTGGAAGTGCGACCATCCTTGCTCCCCTTGATCTCTCGGCGGCGTTCGATACCGTCGACCATGGTATCCTATTGGGATGGCTCAGGGATACGGGGGTGGGTGGCACGGTTTTGTGCTGGTTCACCTCCTTTCTCCGGGGCCGATCCCAATCGGTGGTGATAGGGAGTGAGAGGTCCCATCCTCGGCCCCTCCATTGTGGGGTGCCGCAGGGTTCGGTTCTCTCTCCGCTCCTTTTCAACATCTATATGAAACCGCTGGGCGAGATCATCCTCCATCATGGGATGAGGTATCATCAGTATGCTGATGATACTCAACTATATATCTCCATCCCTGGTGAGGTAAGTGATGCCGTGACCACCCTTTCGCAGTGCCTGGAGGCTGTGAGGGTCTGGATGGGGAACAGCAGGCTCCGGCTGAACCCTGGCAAGACGGAGTGGCTGTGGGTTAATGGCACCTCTGTATCCGGGACGTTGTCATCGTTGGTTCTGGATGGGGTGGCACTGCCCCAGACAGACCCAGTGTGTAATTTGGGGGTCCTCCTGGACTCACGGCTCCTGCTCAAAGAGCAGGTGGCAGCTGTGGCCAGGAGGGCTTTTGCACAGCTTCGGGTTGTGCACCAGTTACGCCCTTTCCTGGATTGGGATGCCCTACGTACAGTCACTCATGCCCTTGTTATCTCCCAGATAGACTACTGCAATGCGCTCTACATCGGGCTACCCTTGAAGAGTATCCGGAAGCTTCAGCTGGTCCAGAATGCGGCCGCGTGAGCAATTTTTGGGGCCCGAAGAAGGACCCATATAACAACTTTGCTCCGCGAGCTGCATTGGGTACTGGTTTGCTTCCGGGTCCAATTCAAGGTGTTGGTTATCACCTTTAAAGCCCTACATGGCATGGGGCCAGGTTACCTGAAGGACCGCCTCGCCCCCACGGCTTCAACCTGTCCCACCCAAACTCATAGAGAGGGCATGCTCCGGATCCCCGCGGTAAAAGAACTCCGACTAGCGGGGTCCAGAAGGCGCGCCTTCTCTGCTGTAGCCCCCGCCCTTTGGAACATCTTGCCCCTGGGGGTGAGACAGGCCCCCTCACTCCAGGCCTTTCGGAGGGAGTTGAAGACCTGGCTCTGCCATCTGGCCTGGGGCGGGGAGGGAGGATATCAGAAATGGGGTTGGCTGGCCCCTTAGCAGCCTGGTGGGGGCCTCTTGGCGTTTTTAGCTTTTTATTCTATTCTAGTTTTGTAAATTTCTAGTTTTATAACTTTTATAATTTTTAAACTTTTTATAATTTAATTATGTACTTTGATTTTAGTGACTGTAAGCCGCCCAGAGTCCCCCATTGTAGGGGAGATGGGCGGGGACAAATCAAATCAAATAAATAAATAAATAACTGAAAGCTGACTTCTAGCCTAATCAGTACTACTTAATCTGACTGGCAGAGGCTCCCTATGGTTTTAAATGGAAGAAAATAGTAGCATGATCCATTTTGAACTGGAGACTAAACCTGAGACTTTTTCATATAAAACATGCGCTCCAAGTGAGCTATGCTTATTGTTCCACATACTGTTCCCCTTGTTCAAAGACCATATACTATTTGTACAGGAAACACTGTTACAGAGGACTAAAGTTATTAAGCAGCCAAGCTCTGAACCTAAAGTTATTAGAATGAAATCCTCCAATCTCTCTCTGCATATGGCTATAGTAAAGAAGGCTATGGAGATCTTTGAAGGGGTGTTTACTTCAACAGATTTTGAGTGAGACAGTTTTGAGGTGCCTCTATGAAATCCTGCAGTGTCCCACTTCTAGCTGGTACAGCAGTCATGGGCTTTGCTTGTCACCCTCACCTCAGCATCTTATCGAGATTGATCAACCATGATCTATACAGGCCTAACAGGAAACCTTCATAGTTCGGTAAATGAAAAGAGGTGGCAAATGTCAGAGTTAAATGAGACCCTTGAGATCACACTGGCCACTTTTCAGTAGTTATGATATCAAGAAACATTTTCTTCTGGAAATAAGATTTTTAAATTCAGAAAGGCAGAAAAAACCCTATCTGTTCCCTTGATCAGCTTCCAAGCCATTGCTGCCACTGCAGCACCATTAATGCCAGTGTGGCATAATCCAGGTTTGATGGGCTGATTTTGGTATGCCCTGGCTCCCTTACCTTGGATTATGTCCTTATCCATACAGGGACAGCAAGCAGGCAAAATACGTTGCAAGTAGGCTGACCAATCAAAGGAAATAGAAGCAGCCATTTTTGGAAATCACAGATGGATATTAACTTCTAGTTTTGAGAAAAAGCATCTCTTATCTCAGTGTTTTTCAAACCTGCCTACTTTAAGATGTGTGGACTTCAACTCCCAGAATTCCCCAGGCAGCAGGATTGAAGAAGGATTCACAACAAATGTTCTAATCAAAGCTGAGCTTTTCAGCCAGATCCACCACGCTGGCCAAGCACTGCTGCTAAAAGCACACTAAGTTTTTAAATACATGGCCCTTAGTAAAACCCTAAGACCACTTCTAAGAGATCCAGTCAGCCTCCTATTACAAAAAGCTAAAAATATTTGCTCTCACAAATGATGTTATAGTTGGCATGCTAAGTGTTGATTTGATGGTATAAGGCAAATTTTAGAATGAGATGGTTTACCCTCTTGGCATCAGGGAGACTGAATCGAACTAACTTTAGTAATTCCAATTAATTGTTCAGTAGATCAAGTCTGAAGCTTTTGAGGGCAAACAAAGGCAGCATTGACTATGATGGAAGCACCACTTCTGTTCATACTGTCCTTCCTCTGATTAGAACTGCCATTCCCAACATCCTTTCTAAAGCCTTTGAATGGAGAATATTTAATAGAAGGGAAAGAACATAAGGGCCTTTGGCAGCTCTCCTCCAATAACTAGAATGTAAGAACAGCAAATCCACTGCAGATAAACCCAGGAAATACCAAGATTTGTGCTCTTCCTCCAGTGCCTTTGAATGCTTCTTTAAGAAATAACATTTGTTGTTTTCTTGGTAGGAATAGAGTAAAGCCTCTCAAGCTTTTCATTCCTATGCAGGGACACCAGTAAAGTATGACTGCATGGCATTGCTTCACTTCACAGAACTGTCTAGACTCCAACTGCTAGAGCCAACTGAGACTATGCCAAAGGAAAGCATGGTGCCCCACCATGATGCTGCCAATTGACACGTTGAGGTGGACTGCTTAGCTTTGATGGAAATGCCTTCTTTGCACATGTACACAGAATACTATCAAACTCCAATGAAACAGCTGCCTTGTCTGGCAAGTCTCTTGTGACCACCTAGACACTTCATGTTGTAAAGCTGTGCCAAAGAGCACTGACAAAATCTGTTCTTTGTCCATTTACAAAACACTTGCAACCATACTTACTCATCTGCTCTGTTACAATTTGTTATTGAATTATACATAAGAAAGTGACAGCATAACAATATTCTGTGATTTACTGCCCAGTTGCCAATGTCATGTGCAAAGCACATCTTTTAATTTGCACACATCAAACAAAAGGTTTGAGAAGAATAGCCTGCAAAATCTATTGCAGTTTCAAATCAAATTACACAAACACTTTGCTAGGAAAATCAAGAAACAAATGCAGAAGAGTTAACCTGGCAGCTGAAGATTAATTTGATATGTGCCATCAAATCAGCATCAACTGTTAGCAATCAGATAGATAAGATTTTCTCCAGGACAAACTGTCCCCAATCTAGTTCTTTGGGTCTCCTAATGGTGCACCCACTGCCACTGTAATTGAGCCCATCTATCTTGCTGCTTCTCCTCTTCCTCTTCTTCTTCTTCCCCACCTTTCCCAGGATTATAGCCTCGTCTAGAGAATTAGTCTTTGCATAATGTGCATGCAGTATGATAATCTGAGCCTGGTCATTTGTGCCTTGAGCAAGACTCTGGGTTCATTCATTTGATTATTCATTTGTTTGTTTTCTTGGTTATCCACAGTATTCTCAGTCTCCTCCAACACCAAAGTGCAAATGTGTCAATGCTCTTTCTATTCTTCTTCAAAATCCAACTTTTGCTCCCGTGCAGTGTCACAGGGAAAACAATTGCCTGCACAATTCTGATCTCTGTAGGTACAGATACATCACACATCTCAATATATTTTCCAAGGCCTTCACTATTACTCTAGCACATGCTAGACTGCAGTATATTTCTTGACTGCTTGTTCCTTTACTATTTACTTAGTTGATCCTAAAAGGCAGAAATTATCTACCACTTCAGTATCTTCATTGTCAATTCTAAGGCTGGTTGCTGTACCTGCTGTCATCACTTTGGTCTTTTTTATATATCATCTTAACCCCATTTTTTCACTGTTCTCCTTGACTTTCATTACTAGAGCTTACAGATCATTTGCATTTTCAGCTATCAAAGTTTCATCAGCATAGCACAGGTTACTGATATTTCTTCCTCCAATTTTAAAACCATGCTCATTTTCTTCCAATGTAGCTTCCCACAATGTATGTTCCACATGTAGGTTAAATAAATAAGGGGACAGTATCCAGCCTTGTCTCATTCCTTTGCCTTCCTGGAGCCATTCTGTTTTGCCATGTTCCATTTGAACTGTGGCTTCCTAATCTGTGTATAGGTTTCGCATAAGGACAGTATGTTCTGGAATTCCAATTTTTCTAAATACATTCCACAGAGTGACATGACTGTCAGAATTGAAGGCCTTTCTATAATTAATGAACCACATATAGGCTTGTTTTTCATATTCTTGGGCTTTCTCAATTATTCAGCATGAATCAGTAATACTGTCTCTTGTTCCCTGGCCTCTTTTAAAGATGTCTGAACATCTGGCATCTCCCTTTCCATATAGGGCTGTAATCTGTGTTGGATGATCTGGAGCATTATTTTGCTGGCATGTGAAATTAAAGATACTGTATGATAATTTGCACACTCTGTAAAATCTCCTTTTCTTTGGTATTGGTATGTAGACTGACCACTTTCAATATGTTGGGCACTGTGCTGTTCTCCAGATTTGATGACATAGACTGGTTAGAACTGATTCTTCTTCTGTTGCTTGCCATATTTCTGTAGATTCTTGTAGCCTTCCAACTTGGTAATGACCAGACTGTTGATCTAACTTCATCTTCTAGTACTAGAAAATGATCTACTTAGAATCAGTTACTATATGTCCATTTGCATCCTTTAGCATACCAATTCAAGGCTGGAACCTACTTCTGGGTTCAAAGATCTTATCAACCTTTCCCCCCACAAAGTCTTAAAAATCTATTCTTTTCCATCAATCTGATAAGATACCTGACAGAAAACACTGCATGTTACAGGCTGAGTTTGATTTCTCAAACCCGGTTCAAGTGACACCTTTGTGTTTAGATCACAGCATATAAGGAGTGATGTGCAACCCCTCTCCTCTCTATGTTGTGCTGTAACATCAGTGAGAACCATGGGTGTGGCACTGTTTTCTGCAACAGAAAGCCTTTGGATACATATGATGGCTTCCTCATGAACTGGAACTCTATCTGCTGTTCTCAGATAGAATCTAGAATTATACAGTTGGAAGGGCTCTCAAAAGTCATTTAATCCAACCTTGTGATCAATGCAAGATCCACTAAAGCATTTCTGAAATGCTGAATTCTACATTGTCTGAACAGGACCTATGTTAACCAGAGATATGAAAGAGCTTCATGTACCTGCATGAAACTATGTTCCTCTTAACTTTGCAAAAATACCCTAGAAACTAGGGTTAACTATACCAACTTGGGAAATTCTTGGAAAATAAGGGTTTTATAACAAGCTGGGACAACAAGCCTTATTTAAAGCATGGTTTCATAGTCTGGCATTTTTGAGTTTCCAGGATCAGATGCAACTACAAGCTGTAATTTCTTGGCTTACTTTGCCACTCAGCTGAGAGGACAAGAAAAGTGTCTGTGTTTAGCTGCATGAAGGTAGTTCATCCCTAAGGGGAAGAAAATGATGGCACTTTGCAAGTTTAGAAAAGAGAATTATGATTGCAGGATAGGAAAACATTAAGAATCAAAAAGGAGTAAAAAAAAGAGTAGGCTGACAATCCTATTTAAGAAAATGAATAAGCCATCTGTATAATCTGCCACACAACTTAAAAGTGGCTGTGACCATTGGTAACTAACTAAGGAAAAACAGTTCTCTGAATTCAGCTTAGAACATCTCTGACTTGGATCTTCATCAGATATTCACCCAGTTCAAGTGTCCTGAATTGGGTTCTGCTGAAACTGTATCCCTATTGGATGTGTTCTTGTCTCTACAGGTACCTTCACCTACTAAGGAAAGGAAGAACAGGTCAAAGGATACTGACTTCCGAAACACATATGGAACTTCAAATACTTACAAAAATTAGCTACTGTCATTTCAATATTTTTAAATTTAGAAAACTGGAGACAAGAAAGAACATGTGTAACATAGTACCTGGCAGGAGCTGTTGGATAAATCACTTTTATATGTTGGAAAGACAAATCTTGCTTCAAAACTTGCTTGATCCAGTCTCTTACACCTTGACCAGTATCACCTGAATAATACAGAAATATAGCAACTGAATTAGACATCTATACAATGCACAACATGAGCTGTCTTATGAACCTCAGCATTCATCTTGTCCACACAACTCTCTCTTCCCAAACTTCACTTTAGAAAAGGTACAGCTGTTTGCTTATAGAAACTGAGCCTAATGTGCAACTGGTTTTCAAAAGTCAACGATAAATACACCCACCTCTGCTAAGAAAGCCAATCTGACCCCTTCATCAGACTAACTTCCAGAAAACTCAACTAGAGCATTCAACACTTATAGCCCCCAGAGTTCAGTAGGGTTTACTTCAGGCAAGGGAAGATAGGATTTCAACCAAAGATTCACCACTGTAAAAAAGGCCACAAAAACTAGTTAATAGCCTGTAATTAATTTTCCTAACTCCTCTGGATCTGAATACAGAACACCACCTCTTGTGCTACTGCCTGCTGAGTTTTGATGCTAGGCACCGAGGAACAGCAAATGCTCCCACTTTTCATCCTTCAGTTATTTCCTTACCTGGGGTTCAAAGCTACACAAATGGCAGGGCATCTTGCGGGCCAAAGAAGGCTGTCTGAATCAAACCAACAAATCACAAGCTACATCTACCTAAGTCACAGTGCATTACTCAAAGTCAAAGTCAGTGCATTAGCATCCAAGGCAGAAAATCTCATAAGTTACTTCTAACACATGGCAGTAAAAATAGAGTAAAAGCAAATTAAATTAAATTACTAAACTGGAAGAGGCCACTTAGGCTACTGAATTTAACTTCCTGCTCTAGAGGCGTTCATGGGGGGAGTCGAAGAAGTCAAGATGGCAGCCACACTGAATAGCTGCCTGTTTTTTTTTTTTACTGTCTGATACACATAAAAAAGAGGCAAGGCTTCAATTGTACAGTCACAGCTGCCATCTTGAAATTTATTTATTTATCAAATTTGTCACTGCCCATCTCGTTAAAAAACGACTCTGGGCGGTTTACAGAAAAGATAAATATTAATTAAAAATACAATAAAACAGTAGTTCTAAATAATTTTTTTAAATAATTTATCTCCCCTGCAGATGCCCCTGCCCTACTCAGTGCAAGAATCCTATTAATTAATTAATTAATTAAACTTGTATGCCGCCCATCTCCCCCAACAGGTGACTCTGGGTGGCTCACAATAACAAAAAAGGAAAAAACACCAATCCCTCCAACAATGGCTAAAATCCATAAATAATTAAAATAGAAACATACATTAAAAATGTCCTAAACCCCCCTATAAATTTTAGCCCTAAAACATTCAAGATGCTGGGGGGGGGAGCCAAACCCATCACCCCACCAGCCATCTCCACAGATGCGAGCCAATTATAAATTATAGAGTCCTTGTCAGTTTTCTTGCCTCTGCTTGAACGCATCCAATGAAGGAGAATATATTACCTCCCTGATAGCTGGTTGGTTCCCCAACCAAGCTGCTCTTACTATTTGGAATGTCTCCCTTAATGTTTAACTAGAATTTGCTTACCTGCAACTTAAGACCATAATTCCATGGTTTGCACTCTGGAATAACAGACAACTGATCTTGGCATTCTACTATGTGAGAGATTTTTGAAGACTGCTTTTAGTATATTTCAATTCCCGGTTATCTTTTCTTAAGGCTAAACATATCAAGCTCTGGAGTCCTTAGAGTTCTCTGAGCTTGGTTGTTTTCTTGCAAATGTTTTGTTACCCGGCTAGGTAACATCTTCAGTGCTAGAATGGAATGGGGTTTGTTCTCTGTAGCACTGAAGATGTTACCTACTGGGGTAACGAAACATTTGCAAGAAAAGAACCAAGCTCAGAGAACTCCAAGGACTCCACAGTACAACCGAGCTACACATATTCACCTCTATTGTTATCAAGTTCTCTGTCTCTCCTCATAGAAATTGGATTTCTAGTCCCAAGGTCATCTTTACTGCTCTTTTCTGATGCCATTCCAGTTTCTCTGAACCTTTCTTAATGTGTGATACACAGAACTAGACCAGTTAGGGTTTAATGAATATATGATGAACTACAACTTCTCATAATTTGGACCTTCTGCTTTGGTTCACACAGTTCTAAAACAGTGAAGCCCTAAAACTGTGCCTTTTTAAAAAATTATGCCAATCTACAAACGGTTGACCTCAACTATGATTGGTCTGGCTGTTAAAGGAAAAAGAAACTATTGATACTGCTTTTTACTGTAAAAGGGAAAACCTGGATGAATATTCCAATACTCGAGTAGCAAACACAAACCTTAAACAGTTCTCCAAATTGTTAGGAATGAAAGGAGGAACAATTCCATATTGTTATTAGTGAAGACTTGATCACTTCCCAACAGGGCAGTGTTGTCCAAACTTGGCCACTTTAAGATGAGTGGACTTCAACTCCCAGAATTCCCCAGCCAGCATGGGTGGCTGGGGAATTCTGGGAGTTGAAGTCCACTCATCTTAAAGTGGCCAAGTTTGGACAACACTGCAATAGGGGCTTACAGCATACGCCAATCAGGGAGCTATCTTCAACATAGCACAGACAGGGCAACAGGAGTGTCAGCTGTGGGGAATGTCAACTGCCAAGAGTCTCCTTGACTGTGGTGAGCATAATTTAAATCAATCAATTTTTCCAAGCAACAAGCATTGCTATTTGTACAGGTTAACACTAGTGCTACTTATTTTCAGCTACTCTGCTACGTGGAGAAATGTTTAATGTGAATTAAGGTTGTTTACCCTGGGGCTGCCACTGCTATTTGCAAGATCGTAACAATTTGTAAAAGGAAAGCCACAAATATGGGAGCATCTGTACAGATGCCTATGCAAATAGGAGGCTCATATGACTTTTTTTGTTGCTGCATACGTTAATCAATATGATGCAGAAGCACACTGGAAAAACGAAAGGTGCACATCTGTGTGAACAGGACCAGACACAAAAACACTATTTGGAAATCACAAAACCCCCGCAGTACGTTGTACATGTCTGAACCGGGCTTCAACTGCCCTAGGTGTAAGGGAAAGGCAATAACCTGATATTAGATTTGCAACTGCACTGGATTTAACAATGAGCAACTGCAGTTGCATTCATTTACAACTATGCCGCACAGAACACTTAATGCACAAGGAGTGAGAAGGCAGTTTTTTAAGAAAGGAAGAAAAACAGGGCAATAATCCTCCTCCCAGGGCAGCCTCTTCTTTCCCGGGTACCTCTCTGGGCGGGTTCACACATCTTGCTCAGCCACGGGTTTACTGAACAAACCACGAGGGCTGGCTTCATTCCACAGACAGTAAGCCCAAACGACCCGAACCACGTCAGGGGCTTAGCGCGTGAGTAACCTCTTCCGGCGAAGAGGCCCCACTAGCTAACCCAGAGATGCACGCGGCTGCCGCCCCCAGCAGACCATCTCGGGATCGGGAGCCTCCACCTGAGCCATGGAGGAAGATCACAGAAGCCGTGTGCCTCCCCGCGGCGCTCACCGCTACCGCGCTCTTCTGCCGCACCGCCTGAGCAGCCATATCGGCCGCTTCCTCCGGCCGCGGGGGAAAAGGAGGGCCGCCGTGTACAGCGCAGCCGCGTCTGGGAGGCGCGCAGAGCTGCTCGCTGCAAAGCGGATGGCGACTCCGCCTCCCCCGGCTTCAGCGCGGCTGGTCCGGGAGGGCGGAGCGGAGAGGCGCCGGCGCCTGTTGGTCGTCGGGATGGGAGGAGGCCCGAGACGGTGCCGTAGTGCTCCGGGCAGGGTCAGGTTAAGCCAGTTTTAACCCTCTGGAACAGGTGGCTGTAAGCTCGCTAAATTATGTGTGTTTGCATCTTTCAAGGAAATGCCGAGAGAAAAGAGCGTTAAAAAAATGAACCCCCGAACGCTGTACTTTGGAGAGAATGGCGTGGCACCCTTGCTTGCTTCGGTGTCTTTCTACCTGCGCTTTTCCGCACTCAGATTTTCCAAGAACCCACCGTCTGATAACCGACGCTGTTCTAAACGTGCCTGAGCCCTAATCCAAAATAAAGGCCGCGTTATTTTGAGAGAGTCAGTTCTGTTACAAATACTGGGATCCAATTCTGGGTGGGTAGAATCGTGCAATGATCGAACCTTGCAAGGGCAACGGGAAGATAGGAATTGGTAACAGAAAGGACGGTTAAATTATAACTGTTTTAGGATAATATTAATAGGATTTGAATTTATACAGAATTGCCATTCCATAGAAATAGGAATTTATTAATCATTTAAAGCTGGGGATGCCCCCTCATCTCAAAGTGTGTCCATTTCTTCCTTTTGTGCGCAGAATGCAGACTAGTACATTTTTCTCTCAGCACTTGCATCTAACTCCTGTGCGAGCTGTCACTTTTCTTCTTTGTCCTTGGGATGATCCTGATTCCTGATCCCTAGCCCTACTTAAGGCAGGCTTAAGCCATCCTTTGCTGCAACAGGGTTAAAGGCATGTTCTCCTTCTTCTGACACAGCTGTTGCCATGGATGCAATCTGACAGCTTCACTTCACTGCCTGTGCTTATCCCACCAACCCAAGAGCCTGGTGTGGGATCAGCACAGCTGGGTTTGTCAAGAGGTTTGTCTTTTTGCCTTCCGAGGTAGCCCGCTGTGTCAGAAGTAGTGGAAGATGCTTTCCCTTGGCCAGCACTGAAACAAGACCCAGCACTCATTTTGGTCCAAGGTATATGCGAGGGACCATCAGAATCTCCTGTCAGGCAGCAAAGTGTCTTGGCTGTTTTCGTAACTGCCTGATGCTATCCATAATTCTTCCTTCTTTCTCAGCTTCATTCAAACCTTTCTTGGCAACTCCCCACATCTCCTTAGGAAGGCCTGGTGCTCATTTTGAGCATCACTGCAATTTGTAGGAGGCATTTTAATCTCCTGCATATGTGGATGAATTCAGTAAACACAGTGAAGTAAACAATTATCCATCCCCTCCTTCCCCAATTCCATTTTTATACTGCTGGGGTCTCATGTTTATGGCTTCCATATTTTGCCTAATAAAGACGTAGGGTGGAGGTGTATTTTTCTCTCCAGTTTATGTGCTGCCACAATAGTAGCTTCCCATCCCATCCCACCCCTGCCCCCTGCCCCATTTTTTCATCACTGATTAGTTCGGCTCTCCAGCTGTTTGGCATCACTGCTGGGTGTGAAGGCATAATTCTGATGAGTTTACTTTGGTCCAGATCTATGGCATGTTGCATAGGTAAACATGTATCTTGTTCACATTTCCATTACAATATACTTATTTTTGCATGACAGCATCTGTCCGCATGGCACTAATAACACTGAAAATGTAGCATTTTTGCCAGGTCAAAATGATGTTTGGGGTAGCTTGCTTATAATTGGAACAAACTGACTGTCAACAAGAGGAAAATCAAACATGTTGGCTGAAGCATCAAATTCCTTGTTAACATCAGGCGTGACATCTCTTCCATAGAAAAAGACTTTACATGATTTTATTTAAAAGTGAAATATCCCTGGGTTATAGTTAAAAGCTTCTAGAACCATCTGGCAGAGAACACATAATGCCATATGTTATGGTTAGCCTCATTTGCAGTCACCACACTCCTGTGAAATAGATCATGTTGTCAGATGATAGCTTGCCCAAAGCCAAAAATTGATTCCTAGAGTCCTAGGCAAAATTACATTACCATCACCTCTTCCCGACATGCGCATATATGAGCATGCACGTGTACATCCACACATGCTTGGAGGTGGCTTGCTCAGACTTGGTCTAGAATACCCAATAGCAGCATCAATAATACCCTTAGTTTATTGGAGGTGATTTTTTTTTCTGGACTTAAGTGTCCTCTACAACCCAACTACAGCTTTACACTTGACCCAAGCTGGACTGTGAACCACACCCTCAGTTCAGCAGCTGATTTCCCAGAGACTGCGCATTCAACAGGTTTAGGTTCAGAAATTCTGAAACAAAAGCTTTGATGTTTTATGTTACTAAGAAATGTGTGACTGATGGGATGTGTGATCAACTGATGTCTCAGTGCAACAAGGGTCGACTAGCAGGGACATATTCTCTTCCCTCTGTCCACATATGCACTGAATGAACAGAGAATGGTTATCTGAAATGGAGTCTAATATTCTTCTGCAATATATCTGGAGGTTGGGGAAGATTGTCTACTTATGCCTCTCGCGCTACAATCCTTTAAAAAGAGGCAGTCTCCTTGGCAGATTTAGAACTCTGAGCTATTATACAGTGATGGTTACCGAAGGAGAGCTGGATCAGGGCCACTCCGGATTTGGTTTGTGTGATTTCCTATGAGTCACAGTATTTAGGAGTGGGAATATAAACAAAACTCACTAGCCCAGAAAAATCATAGAATACATTTTAAATGGCTTCTCTGGAGACTTCTCACATTCCATCCCTTTTGTTCCAAGAATCAATTTAACATCCATTCTCTTATGAGAAAATCTGGCCTTGAAAGGTTTCTCACATTTTTGTTAATATAATGGACCCAGGAAAATTCCTCAGGAGCTTTTTTTCCTTTTCTGAATAAATGCAGATAGATGATTTCTATTAACTTTGGTTAGCAAAACCCTGGAGTCACTTTCATAGATAAAAGATAAGTCTCTCCTTAACACCACACCTAAATTTGATTGTGGGAAAATAAAGTCAGTTGACTTTTGCTGGAGATTATCTGATAACGTGTTTATTAATAAGTAATTTCAGTAGTTTAGAATGTTTTTCCCAATAGAACAATAAGGCAAGTAATGCTATTTTCATTAAAAAGTCACTGGATGAAAATGCCTTCCAAGAATTGCAAACCCATGAATGGGTTTCATTATGTTCTGCGCCCATCCTAAACACAGCATGTATCACTCTGATTCCATCAAACTTCTTAGTCCTAGCCTACACTAATTCTGTTATCCACGGAGGTGAGTGCTGCAGGACATCAACTGCTTTTGTTTCCCATAATTCAGCCACATCAACCTGGTTTCTTTCAGATATAATGGACAGAAACCCCAACTAGCATGACAGAATCCTCCATTAGTCATGCTGGTTTGCAATTATCGGAGTTGCAGTCCATCACTTCTGAAGGGCACCATATTGGGGAAGGCTACAATAATGTTAGTTGCCTATGCATGTCTTGTTGAATTGATAGCTTGGCAATCAAGCCTGTATTGTTACCACTTTCATGGTCAGTATGTGTCAGTGTCTTAATTAGTCAGGAAGCTTAGTGTCTACATGACATTTTGCATGACTCAACTTTGAGACCAGCTGCATCACCCTGTGCCCTTCAGGACAGATTGACCTGTCACAGTGTGACACCCTGCTGAAGCTGTCTCCTTTTCATTTCCTGGATGGACGCCTATGTGCAAAAACACCTCATTATTTTTCTTTTGCTAGCAGCAGAAGAAACACCACATCTGAACAAAGATAATGCAAAGACCATGCAACTAAATAACTAAAATAAGGAACAGGATCTCCATGATAGAGGTTATTATAGGTCTCGTTGTAAAGAAGAAAAGTTGGCACTGTCTTGAAGCTGGAGAGAGGATTATCTATTTCCCTTTCTCTTTCTGTTCTCAATGTTTTGAGCCAAAGTTCTTTTTGTCCCTCCACCAACATTTGTTCACTGTTTTTCCTTATTTTTTTCCCAACAAATTCCTCCACATATCTTTTTAGATACATATTTCTCTAATGTCCTACTCTTTCAATAAAATAATTATTACCTAAGTGCACTTCTTTTTTAAAATGTAATTAATTTTTTAAATTTAAACTTTAGAGAACTGGAAAAACAAATGAGAATTGCATTCCAGTTGATTCAAGAATAGGCAACATGGTACTATGGGCCTCAATATGCTATGGACACCACCTTTGACTCCTATCAGGTTCCCTCTCCCAGTTGAATTTTTTAAAAATTACTTTTAAATTCAATTATTTAAAAATGTGCAAAAAAATTAGCATGTTGTAAACCATAATATCAGCTTTCAGGATCATATTTATTTGTGGGAATGCTTTGGGGTCCCCAGATGTTCTTCTAGGATGGCAGAAAGCATTCTGGGCCGGGAGCTAGTTCAGCATCTGGTAGATAGGTGTTCAGTGACTGACTAAGCCCATCACAGCAGCCAATTTGTAAATAGAGCAATTTTGAGTCTGCGCACAACATGCTCTTGAACTGCACCCTTAGTCTGCCTTTCTAGATTAAGAAAAACCTGGCCACACTAAGGTCCTCTGGCAGCAGCTTGCAACCAATTCAGTCTGGATTGCAGCCCATTGGACAATTCCCTTGCTTATGTGCCCTCCTATCTTTTTGCCCCAGGAAAGCAATTGCCAATCTCTTCCCTTGCTCCGGGAAGGCCTTACCGGACATTTCTAATATATATATACAGTATATATAGTGGGCATAGTGGATAGAACATTTACTTAACATGCATAGCATCCCCAGTTTGAAACTGATCAGGAACATAATCTTTTTTTTTTTTTTAAAGATTGTTGTTTTCTCTGTGTTACCTACTTTTCTCCTGCGTTTTATTTGTGGTGGCTGGAGGTAACTAGAAGATGACATTGAATCCTGCCCTCTAGAAACTGTTGGTGGCCTGTACTCAAGGCAAGGCAATCTGGCAGTGTTGATATGCCTGAACTGCTGTATTTGGAAAATGTAATTTTGTTGATTCATATTAACATATGAATTAAAGAAACTTTTCTCCATACATTGTTGAAGATTCCTCATTTATGTTTTATTTAAGAAAATCTTAAATTATCCCTTCCAACCCTACGATTCTATGATAATAGAAAGAGTGGTGGGAGAGCCAGCCAAACCATCAGATTTCTTTGAGTAACAGAAATCCTATGGCCTTGGAGTTAATGTAGAGATTTGTGCCTAATTCAACCTTCCCCGTCTTACTACTACAATCTATGTTTGTTATATTTTCTGTACAGTTGGGCCCATGTCCAAACAAAGCACCAGGCTATAGCCTTCACCATGTTTATTTTTGAAGCATGCTAGAGGAGTTTCTGGGGGGTCCAGGGGTATTTTTGCAATAAGGATTATGCTAGAGGCTGCCATTCAGCTTTGCAACAGGCTAGCTTCCCATGTCATTACATTAAAAGTCATTTGTTTAATTTTTACAACTTTTAAGAGTTAAATGACAAGTCAGATGAAAAAGCAGGAGCTGAGCTAAGTGATGTAGTCTACTCCTGTATCCACCTATACCATGTATAAGTTATAAGATAAGATTGGTAAAAATCTTTTTCTCTCTTTCAGTGCAGAGTTATGGACGGATTGGGGATTTTAGCACGTGTAATGTATATGCAATCCCTTGCCAGGTATAGCTTTCATTCCAGGTTAATTCATGTAAAATACAGGCTTTGTCATCTTGCATAAATATCATGTGAGAAAGATTAAGAGGTAATGAACATTCTCCATTATCCTTTTCCTCTGTTTCTTATTTTCTCATATTTATAGAAGAATGCTTTTCTATTTTGCCTTCTGTTCAAGACATAGGCCTCTTTATAAAGTGCTCATTGTTGTGTTGAAATATTTTTACAACTGAGCTTTCACTAATCCTGTTTCTACCTTTAATTTGATTCTTTTATTTAATATTTGGTTATGTTTGCACAGAACTCTGAGCCTTTTATGTGTGCAAGCATGTATGGTAATATAATACACATACACCTTCTATTTTTTCCTTCTATTTTAGTGCTCATAACATTCTTCACATTTCATTCTTGACCCAGTTACAATGGCCTATGCCTTACCTTCTCTTGATTAGACTGAATGGTGGGACAATTTCAACTACATCTTTTCTAAGAATTTCTTAAATATGTCCAACTTTTTCTTAATAACTTACCCAGTTACATAAAGTAGAGTCAGAAGTATCTTCTATTTTAATGTGGAGGCAGCTGCTTTATTTTGTTAACTGCTTCCAACTACTTCTGTACTGCTGCCAAAACAATTACATTAATACGTCCATGAAGTGACCAGTAGTCAAGTTTGACTTGAAGGAGATTTTACCTCTACTGAATAATGTTCACTCTGGAAATCTGGCAGGTAGTATTTCCCCTTTTCCTCTGCTCAGAACGGAAACATATACCTTAATTTATAGCTTTTCCCATCATTAGGGTGAAAGTGAGGATGAAGATAATTTGCTTCCATGATGAGGATGACGACAATGATATTAACTTTATACTATTTTGGGTCATTCTATTTTAAGGCTCCTTCTGTGAATAAGACTTTTATTCAATAATAGTACAGTGCAGAAACATTATCCTGCATATTTTACTACCAGTTCTTATTAAATTGAATAATAGAAAAACTGCTTTTGAAAGTTATTTTGGAAGGAAAAAAATCACTGAAAGTTTTAGGGATGGAGTATAGCATTCTTGCACTAAGAAGGCCTGTGCATATGAATGCCTCCTCTTTCATTGTGCAATATTCTTACAACTGGTTTATAGCCTTTTCGGTGTTCCATGCTTCACCTAAATCCAAGGAGAGGCATCATGGAGGGAACTTCTTTGATTTTGTTTTTCCAGGTTGGGAAATGTGGGCAGCCAGGAAAATGTCAGAATAATGGAAAGATGTCTAACAGAAGACATCAGCAGTAGCATTGTCCACCATCTTCAACAGTAAAGTAAATTAATAATCAAGAGAAAGTTGAAACACATTCTCAGGCAGCCTTAGAAGAAAGGCTTAAAAAAAACCTTTTTTGCAGTGCAAGAAAACTGATTTTGGCACAGTATTGTTCAATTATTTATTATATTTATTAAAATATTTGTATACTACTTCTATTAGAAGTATTAACAATGAAGATATGGTGGATAGCTTCTGCCAATCAACAATAAAGGTACCAGAAGTCAAGAAATATGCTGCAGGTTAACATTTGATAGTGCTGCCATGAAGGCCTTGGAGAAGGTGGGACTATACCTAGAAAGATCAGAACTGTGCAAGCAGTTGTATTCCCTGTGAAACTCTACGGAAGTGAAAGTTGGACTTTGAAAAGCCAGTTTGGTCTCATGGTTAAGGCACCAGGCTAGAAACCAGGAGACTGTGAATTCTAGTCCCGAGAAGTCATCCAACAGTAAGATGCATTGACTTGATTACTGAGGTGATGGGTGCACTGTTGGAAGATTTTAAGCCCCAGGTTGGGTAGAGATTATTTATTTATTTATTTATAAATGTTTTTATTTATTTATTCAATTTCTATGGATGCCCATCTCAGACAAATGACTCTGGATGGCAAACAATCATAAAATCAATTAAAAACTTGATACAATCACAATACAAAGAATAAATATATATAGCAGCAAGATAATCATAACCATAGATGTTAATATAACCAAGAAATGGGGCCCTTGACACACTTGGGATCCCAGGCCTGGGCATACAACCAGGTCTTCAAGGCCTTACAAAAGGCCAACAGGGTCGGGGTGATCCTAATCTCTGTAGGGAGAACGTTCCAGAGAGCGGGGGCTACAGCAGAGAAGGCACGTCTCCTAGTCCCTGTCAGCTGACATTCCTTGGCTGATGGGACCCAGAGCATGCCTATCCTGCTGGACTGAATTGGATGGATATAAACAACTGTGAGAAGATAGTCCCTCAGGTAACCCATTCCCAAACCATGAAGGGCTTTAAAGGTGACAACCAACACCTTGAATTGCACCCAGAAACACATTGGCAACTAATGCAGCTCCTGAAGCAGTGGTGTTACATGTGTCATATATCCAACACCATTTACTATCTGTGCAGCTGCATTCTGCATCAGCTGAAGCTTCCAAATGCTCTTCAAGAGCAGCCCCATGTAGAGCGGGTTGCAGTAATCCAGACAGGAGGTCATGAAGGCATGAGTGACTGTCAGCAGAGCCTCCCAGTCCAGGAATGGGTGCAACTGGCACACAACCCGAAGGTGCACAAAGACCCTGCTAGCCATGGCTGCCACTTGCTCTTCTAGCAGGAGCCATGAGTCCAAGAGGACTCCCAGATTGTGCATCGGGTCCATCTGTGGTAGTGCCACCCTATCCAGGACCAAAGGTGAAAAAGCTTGATACTGGAAGCGTCTTACTTGTGTTGAGCCAAAGCCCATTGCACCCCATCCAGGTCCCTATAGCCTCCAGGCACTGGGACAGTGTGATGGATAGCCTGAGTGGGGAAGATTCTGGAATGGAGCTTCAAGGTTGTCAGGAGGGGGGAGAGACATTCCAGGGGAAGCACCTCCTCAGCCCGTAACAAGACTGTGGGAAAACGAAGATGAGGCTGGCTCCTCCCTAGAGCCTCACGGAGTATATTCTATAGTAGCTGTAGATAAATTTAGTCTGGTGAGATTCTGTCTAATAGGTAATAGTCAGTAAAGGAACTGTACTGAACTGAAGGCCCTCGTCGTGGTTCTTGGGCTGAACCTGACAGACAGTACATTCACAGCATCACTCAGACAGCCTGGGGTGGAGATATAAAGCTGGGTATCATCAGCATACTGATGATACCTCACTTCAAACTGTTGGATCACCTCACCCTGTGGCCTCATGTAGATGTTAAATAAGGGGAGAGAGGACCAAGGCCTGTGGTACCCCACAAAGCAGGGGCTGGACCTTTCCTCCCCATCAACACTGAACACTGGCTGGAACTGATCCTGGAGGAAGGAGGAGAACCAGCACAACACAGTGCTGCCCACCCCAAACTCCCAAAGCCAGTCCAAAAGGATACCATGATTGATGGTACTGAAGGCCTCGTTGAACTCCACAATTATCCTCTCTCATCTCACAATTCCAAAAAAGCAGTACTGATGCTTACTTTTTGGGGAGTTTCAGAATGCTATAACAGTGTTTCTCAATCTTAGCAACTTTAAGATGTGTGGACTTCAACTCCTATCATTCCCTAGCCAGCATAGGAATTGAAGTCCATACATCTTAAAGTTGCTAAGGTTGCAAAAACACAGTGTTATAGCAATTACAGAGCTGCCTTTCCATGGTTAGCTATTCTTGCTGTAACAAAAGTCATGGATACATTTCACTGTGTGCCTTCTACATACAGTGCCATGAAATTAGTTGGCTCACTATCCCAACTTTTCTCCTGCCATGAAGCAAGTAGGTAAATTTATTTCATCCTCTGCTCCTTGCTTTCTGCTTCCAATTCTTGGATAACTGTGAGCCCCAACTAAGCAGCTGATGATCAAATGATTCTGTAAGGCAGTGCTTCTGAAATGTTTTCACTCTTCTCACCATGGTTTTAATCTTCTTCCTCCCATTCTCTTACAAAATTTTAGATAGGTTTTGAGGAATAAACTTTCAGTGCTATAAAATGCTAGAGAAATTTGCTCAGAGAAATTATAGAAATAGTATAATTCAGAGTATGATAAGGAAACATCTGGGGAACCTGTAGCAGTGGGAGGAACATCTTCAACAGGAGGAGAAGAGGGAGGACACACTGAAATTGGCAGTCAATCTTGATAAAAGCAACACATTTCAGCTCCAAGTGGCATGACCTTGATTTTACCCCCACACCCATGTGCAAAACCAATGTTGTGATGAAAGATATGGGAAAAGAGAAAAGGGGAGTATAAAAAGAAACAGCTACAGATTTACAGTGAAAGAAACTATAAAATCATAGAATGCGGTCTTGGGCTATACGCATATACAAAAAACACTCTCCATCCCCCCTGCACAACCAAGAAGTAAAGGTTGAATGAAGGTAACCCAGCGCTATTAAAATACAAGGGCTACATTTGAAAGATTTACATAATTTGATCTGGTATGTGCACTGAACCTGACACACTCTTTTCCATCACTGCATTTGACTTGGTGAATGAATCACAGGGTTTGACTGTGGAAAAAAGTATTGTTCTTATTATGACCATGCATAAACAGTACCCTCTTTCACACAGATAGCTGCAGGTTTATTTATTTCATAGTACATGTGAACTTGATTTGAAAGAGTTCTTTCTGCCAATTAGTGGGCACATGATACACAACAGTCATCTGGCCCTTTGGTGTACATTTGGTTCCAGTTGAGTTGTCTTCACTTGTAAGTGCACTGACTATAAGTATTCATTTACTATTTTAAAATGTCAGTCATTCAACAACCCAGTGAAAAGCAAATATTTTATACAGATATTTTCCCATAATTTAAGGGCTGCTGGAGAGTAAAATATACAGGGCTTCTGAAACGTTATTAACATCCAAAACAAAAGCCATACGTACAGTGAACAACAACATAATTAGTGAGCTTAGGTGGAAAGCAGCTGTATTTACTGACATCTGCCATTTTACATTTTATGTAATCCATTTCCCCCCTATATTTATAATTTCACTTCAACCTCTATTGAGCTTGAATATTTAACTTTGGTACACTCTTATTTATCTAAATAGCTTGCAGTAGGCTTGTGTAAAACGCTGAAGGGGCCCTGCAGTTTAATGGAGATTCAATCCAATCATCTTATCAAGGCCAGTTCATGAACAGAAGTGGGGACCCGCTAGATGGCTCAAATATTTGCTGTTTTTAAAATAGGACTGGAGACAGCAAGCTACAAATGCCACTTTCTGTGTGCCAGATTCTCTCTTTATGGACTTCCTATCTCGGTGTAATTGTATTTCATTGCACCAACCTGCTTCTGTTGCCTCTGCTAATGTCTAGTGCTGTACGCCACTGCCAAAAAGTTTGCTCAGATGTTTTGCCGGTGGATTCTTCCCAGCCTTGCACTGGACCACAGCTAGCAACAAGTGGGCCACTCCCAGGACAGCCCAAGCTTGCAGCCAGCTATGCCAACCTTCCTGACATCCCACAAAGCCCAGTGATCACTGGCAGCAAAGCACCTCACTCTGCAAGAGCAAGTCTGAGGGCATTCTTTGGTTACCTTCCCAGCCTAACACCCCAACAATCACCTAGAAAAGCAAAAACTTACTTTTTATAGCAGTTTTTAAAGGTGTTTATGTTTAGGTTGGAGTAGAGCATTTTCTGCAATGGTTCAGCCCAATGTAGGCTCTTTGTTGGACAATCTGAAGGCCAATTAGTAGTCATTTCCACTTTGTGTTATCTCTGCCTTAAAGGAGATGAAATAGAAATATTTAAAATAAATAATTACAATGGAGCCTATAGAAGTATCCAACTGATATTTGACAGGCTTCATATCTTATAAAGAGTCTACTATCCCTGCTATTTTCATCCCATTCTGTCAAAAACTGAAGCAGCTATTGACACTTTAATACCTCTCCATATGTTATGGATGAAGCCTGTTTTTTAAATCAAATCTCAAATTAAATAACAATGTGTTGATTTAAACCAGTTAATTGGTTCTTTTTCTATTTTCATAAGTGTCTTCCTTGACCAGACTAGTCAAGACGTTCTTTTGAACATGCCATTCTTTATTATAATTACCTCTGAAAATAACTTTTTTTGAAAAAAATGCTTTGTTCATTACCATATTTTCTCTGGCATCTTTTGAAATCTTACAGTAAAATGCTGAAAAAGTTCAGATTGGTCTGATGTATGACTAGAAATGTTTTGAGACAAAAAGAGTTCATTGTTATATTAGAAATGAGTAAACATCTTGGGTTAATGAGGAAATAATTAGAACTCTACAGACCCACCCTGCTTCTAGTGTTCTTCATAATGTTTTGAGGACATTGCCTCTGTAATTGTATATTCAAACTCAAGCCCAAACTAGTAGGGAGAATTATTGTGACAATAGAAATATATTAGGACTTCATCAATACATTTTTCTCTCATGACTAAATTTATTCTTTCCAACCCAAAAGAAAGTTGGAAAGAAATTGTGTAAAAAGGCTTAGAACTCTATCAGCTCGGTACTTCTCCATATTAGAATAAATCTGGACCAAATTTGGTGTAGGGGGGGAAGAAGACAGAAGAAAGGGAAGGGAAGGGAAGGGAAGGGAAGGGAAGGGAAGGGAAGGGAAGGGAAGGGAAGGGAAGGGTGAGAGTCAGGACGAGAGGGATCAAGAACGTACTCTCATCACCAGAGCAACGGGGAGGAGTTAAGAAGATGAGACTGGCCCCTCCCTAAGGAATGCAAGGGAGGTTGAGAGGGTGACCCTGGAAATTACTCTCACTCTGAGAAGATTTCTGTAACGGGACTGAAGCCAATAAACCTTGCTGAATTGAGTCTGTACTGTCTCCTGGAGTTTCCTGGGCTAATCCTGACAGAAAGGAAAGGAAAGGGGCTGGAGTTGCTGGAGGACATAATTCATTTTTATTCATAATTCATAATTATTTCAGGAAGAATTAATTCCTGAAAAAATTCCCCAATGCATCCCTGTGAGAGAAGCAGTTGGATGGTGGTTTGGAAAGCTGCCAGGTCTTCTATTCTATGCCCCCTCTGTCCTCCTTCCTGCCGGCATGGCCCAGAATGAACAGATGCAGCCCATTTTGCACCTCTTTCCAGAACAGAGGTAGAAGATGAAGGGAGAGCAGAAACACACAGAGAGATGTATTACATTAGTACATTACATAGAAAATACCGACATCTCTCGTGGCTCTTGCTGAAAAGAATTCCAGAAGCCATATTCTACATGCTTTCTCTACCTTGGCCTTTTTTGGTTGGCTTAACCCCATGCCTCAATTATATACTAGGTACTATATACTACTTTCAATAGAGACTTCCACTTGTCCAATGGGGTCCTTTTTTTCTTTTCTTCCTATGTATGCCCCTTATTGTAGAGAAGTACAGAGATAACTTTGAAGAATGAATGCAAGAGCTGTTGTGTAAACATCTGCTTAGCCCTAAAACAAAGGAGAAGGTGAGAGAGAGAAAAAAAAACCCTCAAGAATGCCCCACCTTAATTCTCTTTAGTATTGGGGGAGGGAGAAAATCTGCCAAGCTTTCAAGTTTCTGTTATTATACCCTATAACTGTTTCTCAACCTTAACAACTTTGAGATGTGAGGACATTAACTCCCAGAACTCCCCAGCCAGGAACCTCACTTGGGAATTCTGGGAGTTGAAGTCCTCACATCTTAAAGGTGCCAAGGTTGAGAAACACTACCCTATAACAATAAAGTAGAGTTCCCGTAGTTCTTATGATAATCTGTTTCCCAACTTGGCGAACCTCAAAGAACTGACACTTATATTCCTTCAGATCCAGTACTGACTGAGGGTACCCCAACTCTCTGGAGCATAATTGGATAAGGTATTGAGTGACTATAGAGAAATAGGAAAACTCCGTGCTACCTGTGGTACCCATTCTTCTGGGTATCAGTGGTTTTGCAAAAACCTAATAATACATAAATATAGGTATGAGGGTTATCTGTGTTATATGCACGTGTATGTGTGTGCTTGTGTATGTTACAATTTCCCCAGGTACCAAAATAGCCCTTGCTATCCACTATCTCAGAGGAGATGAGAGGGCAAGAATAATTCTAAAGCTAATAAACATCCAAAACCATTTATTTCAATAGCTAATAATCACAGCATGATGATTTACAAAAATTGTCTGCTCTCTGTTTAGCTAAGGTTTTTGCCTGTGATCACTGTAACCAATTCTACCATTTTAAAGCGATGCCTGCTTGCACAGCTTGAAACGTTTAATATGTCTCAAGCTGGGCTCTGGCCCAGCTAACAGTATGTCATGTGTGTATGACCGTTAATCTTGTGAGCTTCTGCCCCTCATCTATCCCATCACTTTAAAATTGGTTGATAAGGTTATCTTTTTGTCCACATTTTTTGACACATTACTTCTTCCATGTCAAATTTCCAGTACAAAGTCCATAATCCTCAAGTAGTTAACCCCATTTTTTCAGGGTTTGTAGTAATGTGTAGCTTTTCTGTAGGCTTTGAGTATCACTCTGCAGTACTATTTATTTATTACAGCTGCCATGCTCCTAAGCATAGTTAGAAGGACATAAATCCTTTTGAACTCAATAATAATCAAGGAATCATGTGAAAGTCCATCTCTGAAAGGTTTAAACCACTCTGTCTGCAAAAGATCTGCGTAGGTGGTAACATTTCTGTTTTTTAAAGAACATATTAACGAAAAATCTTTATTAGTGAACATATTACTGAAAAAATAGAGTGAAGCCTGGCATAAATGCAAAGACAACTCAAACAATTCTTGGGATCCCAAGTGACTGCTCATGCTCCCTGACCTTTTACCTTTAACCATTTTTTCCAGCCATCCAATCAGCATTAAGCAGCTGAGGCTTGAAGCCATCATTCTAATTTCCCCCAAGTGTAAAGGAAAGGGTGCATCAGTCAGGGGGTGGAGGGGGTACAACTCAACTTTCTGGAGGACTCAACCAGTTGCACTGTGACATCACCAAAATAAGATAAACTGAATGCTTTGGGCCCTTTTTGGGGGACTCCTTTGGGGTGAGAATGGGAAGCCTCCCAAAGACAATGGCTCCCATTTCTATACTTAAAACTGTCCAAAACCCTGGAATATGAGCTAAAATCTCAGCATTGAGATTTGGCTATTGTACAGCTATCTTAGGGCAGCACTTGGTGTGCTGAGGTGGCTACACCCCTTAATATAGAAAAGGACATAGATCATGAAAATGGTGGCCCAAGTGATAGCCCTCTTTAGATTTTTGCATTTAGCCATGGTAACCAAATAGGGAGTGCACCAGTGAGGCTCTTGGGCAGCCACTAAACCAAGACATGGTCCTAAATAGGATGTAGTATCAGGGTACTTATTCATGGACTCTTTTTCATGGTTCACTATTCTGAATGTTGCTACACGACCAAAATTAATATAAAAATCTATTTTATATGTAAATATACAGTATATAAAATGTATTGTTTAAGTATTGTTTGTACAGGGTTCTGTGGAAAGGGATTAAAAATAACATGAGTACTGGGTATTTTAAAACTATGGATTACATTGTAAGGGGAAGAAAATGGACGTATATATACTGTATATATGTGAAGACATACAAAACTGGAATGGGATGGAAAACAGAGCATCCCATCCATTTCATTTCTGCTCTTCAGCAAGCCGTTCTTTTCTGCCTATATTCACCATTGCCATTTGCTGCCTCAGGATGTTTGCTTGTGAATTGACTTTGGCTGAACATACAGCACAATAACAAAAATAGACTTTCTTCCATCCGGTACCCTTCAGGTGCGCTCGATCACATATCTAGAAAGTACTGGGTTGGCAAGGCAGGCAATCCAAAGTAAGTATGCTATTTAGAAGGACTTTCAATGTAGAGATCGGAACCCATTGTAGATGCTCAGTAGAGCTGCACAATCTGTGTAATTGTTCTTCATTATACTCTGAAGCAGAGTGGCTACCTAGTTCACTTGATAGAATTTAATTTAATTTCTCCTATTCAAAGAGCGCTCTTGTCCAAATCCAGTTTAAAGATAAAACCCAATAAGGAGGAACAGCAGGAGCTATGAAATTTCCCATCAAAACTGAACATTTCTGCAACAGGCTGAGCAAGCATTCAGATGTGTTACCTTCCTGCTTGAATTATAGTCTGAATTCTAAGTCTACATGCATGCGTGCAGATAAAAGTGTGCGTATGTAACGTGTCTCTCTTGCAAATGCTATATAAATCTGTTTAAGGAAATACATGTCCTCTATTCTGGCAATGTGTAAATGAGTACTCTGTTACACTAAGGAAATACGTTGCAGGAAAACTCTTAAAGACTGAGGTTAATGTACAATCTCCATGAGAGAAAGGTGGTCAAAGAAATAAAAGAGATGGAACATATAAAAATATGAACAGTGTTTTAATTATCTTTTGCATTTAAACAAAAATCAGTGAGAACAGCAGGAACAAAGGGGTTTTATTTCCAGGTAATTAATTTTTCACATAGACAGTGAATCCTAAGAGAAATTATTCATGTATCTGTAATATTCCCATTTTGGTGACTGGATTTTCATATGGCTCAACAAACCAAAACATCACTCAGATAGTCAAGAAATGAGTTCACATTGCCTGAAAAGACTGAGAGTTAATATAACGTTGCCTATGGGCTGCTGTCCAGAAGCCAGAGGACTTCACAATTAGTATCTTATTTCTTATCATGATGTACACTATTAATTGGGACTAGCCAGAGCAGTGGTTGTAGTCAGATTTTTTCAGCTACAAGTGATCAAAGTATAACTTCAAAGAAACTGCAAATCCTTTTGAAATAGAGTATTCAATGATGAAATAGCTAGTGTTCATATTAAAGAAGGAAAAAGAAGAAAAACTGGGGCAACACAATGGCTCATAATATTCTATAATGAAAACAGCTATAGAGTGAATAAGAAATTGAAAACAAAAGTAATTTAGGGTCTTTTGAGGGACTTTAAGTCTTATACCACCAAGGCAACTCAAATAAGTTTTAGATGCATCATTAAATGGAATAGATAATTTATGGAAGAGTGATCTAGGAAACAAGGGATTAATTTCTCAAAACATTGTCAAGACACCTCCCTTTCTGTGTAAACAAAAAAGGATGGACTGAAATGTCCTTTTCAGAGTAAGGCAGAATGTCCAGTTCACTTACAAACACGGTTGAAGATATGTTATCTCTTAAGCTGCAAATGTGTTCTTGTGCAATACGTGAATCATTTGTTTCTCCTTTCTGTGTTTATGTGTTCCCCACTATCCATGGATACAACAAGTAAGAATTTGCAGCTAACAGGAAAGAGCATCTCAGCCCTGTCCTGTCCTGAAAAGCTTTGCAACTGCATAGAAAGATCCTGGAAAAAGAGAGTGTGGGGGTGCCGTAATGTTCAAAGAGGGATATGAAATATGATGTCCATGGGCAGCGATACAGTGCCAAATAACTTTCTTATTGTCTCTCTAACTCCCTGCCCTATCTGGCATTTTTAAAAAGAAAGCTTACTTTAAAAGAAAAGTAACTATATAGAAGGTTAGCATGCTGCAAAGCAAAACATCAGCCTCTAGCATTATATTTACTAACAGGAATGGCTTTGGACTAATAAAAGTCCCACTGGGATGATAGAAATAATCTTATTGTGAGGGCTACAGTATTCACCTTCTGATAAATGTATGCTTTCTGATTAGCCATGCCCACTGTAGCATAAATATGGCTCAATTTTTTAATAGTAATTTCACTGAACATTATAATTACAAACAGTAAAAACTAGTACAAACTGAAAAAAATAGAAGAATAAAGTGAAAGAGTGGAAAGTGCAGAAAAGAAATAAGAAAAGGGGAAAAATAAAAAAAAGAAACAAAAGAAAGAATAAGAATACAGTAAAGGAAAATAAATATATAAAGAAGTGAGTTCCCACCTTTATCACAGCAAGTATACACAGTTTTAGTAACAGATCACCTTCTCTTAAAATACAACAAATGATCTCTTCTTCCCATATCCCATCTCTTCTCTATAAACGAAACCATAAAGTATTGTAATTTCAGTCCTGATGTCAGCAAAAGTCCATTAAAGGTTACCAGAGATAACAACATATCTATTTTAACCTTGATCAAATAAACCAACTTTATATTCCTTCCTTTTACTTCTAACAATCTTAACCTTTAGTCCTGTCAAATAATGTCATAGAACTTTTCATTTTTTATTTGTTCCTGCTCACAAAATTCTTCAAAACTTTAAGAAGCCTCTTTTGTAAATCCAGTATAGGAAAATTATCCAGGTCACTCTCCTGGTTTGTTGTTTGTATATCCCTTTTAATTATTAAGACATCAGCCGGGTTTTTTTTTTTTTTGTAAGTCCAGTGTAACATCTTTTTCCATGTCACTTTTGATCTTGTCAGGTTGAACTTGTTCCTCTTCTATAACTTTTAGGCACAGTCTATCTATAGAGGCAGACAGTCTTAAAATTAACTTCTGGGTCCATTGTTCAACAATATCCTTCAGTATGTATGTCCAATGTTAAAATATTTTCATTATTCTGTAATTGTAAGTCAGATTTAAGTGTTCTTCTGCTTTGATTGTAGTCTTTAGTTCCTTCTAGTTCCCTATAGTGTCCAATTTTTAAAATCTTATTATCTATTTAAATTAAAAACAAAAGCATTTTCCCATAGAAAGGATTATTTATAATTAATTCCAAAATCTTATTTCAAATTTATCTGCACCCTTAGTCCATTTGTAGCTTTCTAAAATAAAAGTTTTAACCACCCTTTTGCTGTTTATTAATTTTTTAAAAAGTTTTTAAACTTGTAGTTAAAACTTCTTTCATTAAGGATTGAAGAAAACTCACCCAGTGCTGTCGAACCTGTTGATCCAAAGGTTCCAAATAGCTGAAAAGCAGTTAACAAACAATTTCTGGAAGTGATTAGAAAAGGAACTATGTGAATGTTGTTCCTTTCAAAGGTGCTGACTATGGTTTGAGCAAGATGGCTATTCTCTCGTCTCCCAGAGCTCTAAATCCGCCAGAGACCACTATCTTGCGGTCTCCTTGTGAGGAGCACTTGGTGGTGATCTCAAGTCCTGTCCTTGTCTGGAGAGCAATTATTGAAGAGCTGATCTACTTGCCAGCTCTTCATTCCACTGCGGTTGTCAGCTCTGCTTTTTGGAGCCATCTTCAGTCCTCCATTTCTTCCCCAGAAGTCCAAATATGACTCAATTATTTTTCCTTGTACTGTACTCTGCATCTGTACATTCCTGTTCTCTTGTATCACTAATAAAGTTTGTAACAGTGATGGGCAAAGTTTTCTAAATTAACTATGATGTGTATCACCAACAAGGAGAATGTTTAGGGGAAAAATCCTAAAGCCCACTCTCCAATTTATTTTCCCCCAAACTCATAAATTAACACATAGTTTTAATCACATTGTCTTAAGCTTTTTCAACCAACCAACCAACCAACCAACCAACCAAATCGTAGACAATATTTAGAGCTCAAACAGAGTTAAACAATGATTTCTAAACTACATTTTTAAAGGATCCAGGCCATAATTCTGAAAGCTATGTGAGAAAAATTATTTGCTTACTCTGACATAACTGATCAACTCTGCCGGGAAGAAAACATAAGTTGATGATACAGCAGGAGACTTTGCTTGCAGAAATTCCCAGGTTCAATCCTCTCCATTAAAAAAAATCAGAAGTAACTATTACTACTGGAGTAGCAAGTGATAGAAAAGATCTCTGTCTTATGCCACAGAATGCAGCAGCCAATTGGAAAATATTCCTCTGCTAGGAGAAGTAATCTTGCTGTAAAGTAGCTTCATTATGTTCCAAGTATTGGGAAACCCCAATCCAATCTGATTATATATTTTTTTACTATTACTACTACCACTACTGCCGCTGCTGCTACCAGGGAAATGCCTTATAGCAAATCTAATCATTGTTGCATCTACAGCAGTACTGTCAAAAATGACAGCAGGAACTCTGCAGGTTTTCACATTGGACACTTCTCAACCATACTTAAAGATGACAGGGAACATTTCCACACTTGCAGTTTAGAGCTTCACCTAAGCCATTGCTATGGTGATAAATCTCTAACGTAGTCCAGCTTTATAGAATCACAGCAATGACTGAGTAATGTTACAAATTGCTAGTGCTGAAATGCTCCAGGAATGAACTCAGGACATTTTGCATACAGAAAATCTACCAATATATCTTTTCTTATTAACATTTTATTTACAAAGCAAGTCAAAGTCCAACAAAACATTAGAAGCTTTAGAAATAGCCAACTGTGGAAGGCGGTGGAGAGGTAGGAGGTGGGAATCCAATGTTAGTTTTTCCCTTCAAAGGTCTGAACTCTCCCTCCAACCTCTCTAGTGACTAGTCCAATAATTCCTGTGGCCTATGGGCTGCTGTCCAGAAGCCAGAGGATTGCTGACTTATATTTTGGAAACATCCTTTTACATCAGTCAGATGATTTATGGTACCTCTTACAAACAATAAAATATAATGCTTTAAAATCAGTAAATGAAAATGGATTAAAAAATGTACTTAAAAAAAAAGCTGGATCTTTGAAAAACAAAGAATGGGATTAATTACTAAATGCTTTGTAGTAACAAAATGTTTTATCAGCTGCCTAGCAAACAGTAAGGTGTGAGCCAAGCTACCTCCCTGAAACCGGAGTTCCACAACCAAAGCCTCCAAGCTCTGACTTGAGTCTCACCGACTTCACCTCTCTTAGAAGAGCCAGGACGTAGGAAAGATGATGAATAGAGACCCCAGGCCAACTCATATGGGAAGGTTGGTATTTCTGATACCCTGACCCCAAGCTATTTAATGTGTTACAGATAAACATTCCCCTTTTATATTGGGCTTGAAAATGCTTTAGAAACATTTCTAAAGTACAGATGATGACAGATTTCCACTGGAGAAACCTTACCCTTCAAAATCAGTAGTTTACAACAGGGTTCCTCAACCTCAGCAACTTTAAGATGGGTGAACTTCAACTCCCAGAATTCCCCAGCCAGCCATGCTGGCTAGGGAATTCTGGGACTTAGTCCACCCATCTTAAAGTTGCAGAGGTTGAGGAACCCTGGTTTACAACCAATTTGAAAGAGCGAATAAACATATTGAGGAAAATCTGAATTCTTGGGGCTGTAGAATATCAGCCTATGTATACGGAATTGCATCTTTATGATTAATCATTCTTATAAGAACTCCCCAAAGACTAAAAGAGTCAGTTCTTCCCAAATAAGCAGATTTTAAATCTATACATATTGCAGGGATGGGGTGGGGGAATAAAAATATGTGATATTAATATAGAATTTGAAATACTACAATCCCAGGAACTCTATCATCTGTTTCGTCTTAAACTGTAGATCTCTTTGACAGTCTGGTGCAAACTTCCCACTGACCAGGCAAACAGAGTCAGGTCATTTCTAGTTTTATAAAAATAAATAAGTGAGCTTGACAGTTCTGTCACACAAAATATGCTACAGTAGCAGAAATGATATAATATATTGAGGAATACCAAATATCCTGGATACAGTCTTGAAATTAAATTCATTTCTTCCAATTGTGTGGGTGGTGGCCATATCTGTGTCCTTAAAGGAGACACAAGGAAACTTAATTTCTCAACCCCATTCTTAGCTGCCAGAAAATTGAGAGCCTCCTGCTGTGTAAAGGAGACCATGGCATCAGATTGAGGAAGAAATGGGGGGTTGTGGAAAAATCTGAAAGAGGCAGCAAGAGTTGACTTTGTAATCCTCCCTCAACCCTCCTCCGATGCCACAGCATTTTCAAGGGAGTCTGGGAATAACAAGATTCAGAGAAGATCAGTTTGTGCCTGAAACTTTTCGTTATGAGAACAGCATTGCTGTTCCATGTGGACTGCAGGACTTTAAATTCTATTACTGTCAGCAGAATGAAAGCTGCTCAGACACTTCTGAGTAAAATAAATAAATAATGTAGGGAGTTATCTGAGTCCAGCACTATATATTTCTAACATTTATAGAATCATAGAGTTGGAAAGCACAGTTCAAGTTCCTGTTGGGATATTGTGAAATCTACTCATCTGAACCACTGGTGATAAAATACTATAGTGAGCCTTCGTTCTTCTAATACAGTCTTCATAGCATCTATTTGGCATCCTTATGGTTAGTTGTTTCTTTGTTTAGAAGGACAGTACTTCATAATTGCCACAGGGGGAACTGTTGGCCTAATTTTGCATTTGCAAATCTCTGCCACTGAATTTACTGAACTAATAATTCATGGCCTTCTGATCAAACCATCTCTTGCATTTTTGTAAATTCAGGACTCTTCATGACTACAGAGCTTTTTAGATGGCTTCTTATTTTACTTGTCTTTCTGTATAGTTTATATATCATATCAGATATTCACAAACCACTGATTGCTAAAGAGAATTTTTTTAAAAAAATCCTGCAAGTTCTAAATTAACCACTGTTCTGCTGTAGATAATTTTTTAAATTTCAAGTGACACTGGACAATGGATGTCAACACTAACTTAAATTAATGCTAGTTTCTGGTTTTAAAATAGTGGAAAATTTAAGTCTTCCTTTTTAAAAAAAGGTTCTATGACGGCATCACTTTGGAGCTATGAATTCAACCATTTTCCCCTTATGATATTTCTCTTTAGGCCATCTGAAGGATTCAAATTGTGCTTAAAGAGTCCAGTGTTTGCATGTGTAATTTATGTGTGCTGCTATATATGAATTATTTTGCTTAGCTGAGAGTTGATTTATTTTTATATAAGTGCAGCTTTAATAAGTCAGAGAGCTGCTAAGAACCTTACAGTGCAAGATTATGTAAGAACATGGAAAAATAAATATCAAATGATAGGAATTTTGCTTACTTGTTTTATGTTCTTTTAGAGCTGTGTCCAAGTGCCTGCTCAAAATTCTCTAAACCAGTATTTCTCAACCTTGGCAACTTTAAGCTGTGTGGACTGTAACTCCCAGAATTCCCCAGCCAGCAGTCTGGCTGGGGAATTCTGGGAGTTGCAGCCCATACAGCTTAAAGTTGCTAAGGTTGAGAAACACTCTTCTAACCTATTTCAGCTATTTATGTGCAGGGAAACATGCAAGTTCTGCAATTGTGTGTGTGTGTGTGTGGGGGGGGTATCATTACTACAAATTCTGCTTCCCCCCCCCTCCCCCCGTGATTTTCTTGTCTTTTGCTGTTACAAGAGACAAAGCAACATCTGTGATTACAGCCTGCTTACGATTTTGAATCCCTCACAATACTCTCAGGGGAATTATAGGATGGTTTAGAGCAGAGGAAAAGATAGCTACCAGCAACAATTGTGAACCATCTCCAAGAATTATAAAACCTTCAGTTAAAAAAAAAAATTTCTCTAAACCTTCTGAAGAGGTTTTTTTTTATAAACTGCTGCCTTGGGATTTCTTATTAGTCTCCCATCCACACACTAACCAGGCATGACCCTGCCACCTACTGTAACCATTTCAAATAAGCAGCCTTAATATCCTGTTCTGAAAAACATTTCTGATCCTATTCAGGGTCTTACATGGTTTCCTTAATGAAAATAAACTGACCTGTCTGTTCTTTGCTTTTCAGAGAACTACAGTTGAAGTATGCAGATGTAGAGACCTGTCTTGAGTATGACTGCATTATTGCCTTTACTGATTGATTCAGTAGTATTACTTACAGGTAGCCCTTGCTTACCAACTGCCTCATTCAGTGACCATTCAAAGTTACAACAGTGTAAAAAAAAAAGCTTTGCGACCAATCCTCACATTTATGACTATTGCTTTTGGTCATGTGATCATCATTTGTCTGCTTTGCAACTGGCTTGTGACAAGCAGAGTTAATAGAGGAGGCAGAAGTAAAAATGCAAGTCATGGTCATGTGATGTTTTGCTTAGCAATCGTAGCACTTAGCAATGGAGTTGCCGGTCCCAATTGTGGTCGCTAAGTGAGGACTACCTGTATTGTGAGCCAGTTTGGTATAGTAGTTAAGGCATCAGGCTGGAAACCGGGAGACTGTGAGTTCTAGTTCTGCCTTAGGCATGAAAGCCAGCTGGGTGACCTTGGGCCAGTCACTCTCTCTCAGCCTTAGGAAGGAGGCAGGCAATGGCAAACCACTTCTGAAAAACCTTGCCAAGAAAACTGCAGGAACTAGTCCAGGCAGTTTTCTTGGCAGGTTTTTGGTGCCAGGAGTCAAAAGGTGATTCAAAGTCACCAAAAAAAAAAAAAAAGGCAACCCCCCCCACACCTTACTATTGTCTTATTATGTTTGCTAGATGTAAAAATTGGGGCAGTTTTTGCCAATGATTGATATACACTCAAAATAAACTTAAATAAAAATAAAACAAAACAAAATAAAATAAAATAAAAAATACATAATTTCATAATCTTATTTAGAATGAGATTCCTCTCAAAAGAGCATTATAGGTAATAGCCTCTCTGGAGAACTAGCAGCTTTCCAAACAGCTTTTATGTGCCTGTAAAAAAAGGAAAGAAATGTTTTTCTTAAAAAATAGATTTACTGGAAATTCCTCGTGTGTTTTAAGCCATTTCAGAGCTGTCAGGAGAGAACTGTATAAAGATGTCTCTCATGAGACACGAGGTGTTTCACTGCATTTTGCCAAGCAATAAAATTGCTTTTTGAGAGGACTGTGTAAAATTGTATATTTAAAAATAACAATTTACAAATGCATTACTCGTTTCAAGTATGGTTTTTTTTATGTAACATCAGCTGTGACTATATAATGGAACTTCCCTGCTTTATAGCTGTAAGTGCCTCTGCTCTATTGCGGAATATAATGGGTGATGAAGTAAATAAGGTCTTAAGCAGCTTTTACATCTATAAAAGTTGTAAGAGTTGAAAAGATTGAAATGAAATGGGAGACAGGTTACCATATTTTCCACACTCACCTCACTGAAGTATAGAAATGCTTGCAGTTCACTCTGCTTTTGATAACGCTGGAGAAAATCTGTATTTCACCAATAGATACAGTGCTATTGCTAGCAGTCCTTGCATGACACAGCTGTGATTCAATCTAAGTTGGAGTTTTGAGATTTGAAGAAGACAAGTTTGTACTTCAAGGTTTAGGGCATACAGGTTTGATCTGGGAAACACCCCCCCCCCCCCCCCCCCCATTCATAGGCTATAATGGGGAAACCTCAGGACACTCACTGCTATTTCATTGTTTAGCACAATAGGGTGAGAATAGCAGGGAATGTAGACTCTTCAGATGAGATTCTCCTGTCAGGTTTCAGCTGAATATATTCCATGATTTCACTGCAATCGATTTTTGAAATATTACCCCATACCTCTTTTTAAGGGTGGAGATATAGAAAGGAATGTACAACAGTTTCTAACTTATTCAGCAGTGAACCAATGCAAAATGTCCTCGTCCAACTTAAAAAACTTTCAGAAGCTATGAAAATTATGTTATTTTGCCTTTTGCTTTGCTGCCTCTGATTATAGCATTTGATGGAGTGCCAAGAGCATTGCCCTAGTGAGTTGGCAATGGCCCCTCCTGGAAGGCTCCCTCATCATTGGCTTCAGTGGGGTGCCAGACTGGGCAGGGCCTAATGGCCAGGCTCAGCCTCTTCTGGTTAGTGATTGCTGGCAATGCTGTATACTAATTAGATGGTTAGCAGAGAATCTGGCAGACAGACGGAGGTACAATGGCACAGAGATAAGCAGGTCACAATCTGGCATAGAGGAAGAGGCATTTGTAGCCTTATCCCCTCAGAACTCCAAAACAGTAAACACTTGAGTAACACCTAGAATGATTAACCAAACTCCCATTCATTCTTAAACCTACTCTAGTCGTGCAGAATTTAAAAGTAAGGCTTGACCCAAGAGTGCACACTGGGTTGGAATCAAGGACAGCTTCAGTCTCAGAGTTAAAATCCCCATTATGTTGGCAGGAATAACACAGAAGTAAAAGCTTGTGGCTGGCCACAGTAATAACAACAACAACAAACAACAACAACAACTGAAAGCTAAGAGAGTAAAGGAAGCCCAAAGCAATGCCACCCTTGTCATCCCAAAAGAGCTCTGATAGGCAAAGGGAGTTCAATATTACTCATCTGTTATGCCACCTGCCCCTATTCAAAGGTGTACCAGCAACTTGAAGTAGAATCCTATGTCTCTGCAAAACTAGCCTCTCCTCCATGTCCTCTCCATCTGAGAACCTCCATGCCGCCCATGCTGTCAGTGGATTAGGGGTAAATTTTGAAGCATGGGAGTTGCTATTTACTTTCTTATCTAATCTGGAGATATAATTTCCCATTAGAGTCTTTAGTTTGTCTATTTATTGGCTTCCAAGAGCTGATCAAATATATCAATGACTGCTTGAGCTGTTAAAAGACAGTTCTTGGCAACCAGATCCAAGTCTCCTTTAATGTTGCTCTTAGTATTGTCCATATCCTCCCCTCTATCTCCTGTTACAGCCTCATTTTCAGCAGAAAGGCAATCATCCACATCCCATCCAGTGAGGAATAAGAATTATTAACGGAGGTTACAAGGGAAGAAGAAAAAAGGAAAGGAGACTTACTTACAGTATCCATTGGCTGGAACAAATCCTTTATCTTTGGTTGCCTAAAAGTCATCGCAGCCTTGTCTTGTTTAGGATTTCCTCTTGGCCGTGTCTCCAGTTTGTGCCTCCTTTTGAACGTTCAAGTTCTTTTTTGTTTTTGTTTTCTGATTTTGCATCCTTGGGTGGTATTCAGGATTGTAAATCGTACTCTCACTTTGTCAACAGGTGTCTGAAGCTGACAGGTTCCAGAGTCCAAAATCTGAAATCCTAATCCTATCTAATCCTAAATCTAAATTCCTAAAATGACTAATCCTAATAAAAGAGACTAAAATTACTAAGATCACTAATTGATATTAGATAAAAATGAGCTATCTTAAAACTATATATAAAAGGTAACTAAAATAGGAGGATCAGGAGCTCACTAAAAAAGCTGTCACTCAGTGGCCATCTTGTTCCGCCCCCCGATAGGCAAAGGGTTTAAATGAAGTGATAAAAGTCATTGCTTGGCTCCACAGGTTAATGTCAGAGGGCTCATTATGCCACTTGACCCCCTTTAGCATTCTCCATATAAGGAAGTGAATTGCAAAACTGTACATTCTGTACTAACCCCAGAATTAGCAGAAAATCCATTAAATCAGCAAAGCTCTTTGCAGCCACCTGATCTGAGTCACAGCATCTGCTTTGATTCCAAATCTGCTTTGATGGGGAGATACAATCAAAGCTTGATCAAACTGGAGCTTTGCACAGCCCTTGTCACAAAGTAAGTATGTAAGCTCATTGCTAATCTGGATGTGATGGCTTCCTTGGGCAACATGTTTTCACTTACTGAACCCACCTGCTCCGTTTTTCCATTGCCCATTCTTATGTTCCTTCCCCTCTGGACCTAATAGGCACAATTTGCCAGAGAGAATACTGGAGAGAGACAGAAAGGATAAAGAAAGCAGGGCTAGTTGCTCTTTCTCACTGTAATGAACTGACAACCGTGAGAAGCAGCTACAGCAAACCTGTAGGAAATGGATGATTGGCACTTGGCTGCTTGAGAGATTATATTTCTCCTCCACAGGCTGCTTGAGTAGTTATATTTCTCCTCCAGAAGATGTTTATGATGGAGATTGCCAACATCTTCAACCCCTCAACTCCAAACTTGGAGGAGTGTTTGCATAAGTCATCCAAATTTAAATAAATATTTCTTCTTCTGATTCAAATACGTAAGTGATGCAGGCAGCCTTGACTGAGCATGTTTTGCTTTGCCCTCAGCAATTCTTCTATCCCATTGGTTAAGTGAGTAAAGGTAGAAGCCATACACACTGGTATAAAGGCTGCCGAGGAGGATGATCCCGCTATCTTAATTTCTCAGGTTGGTTTGACATTTTCATCTGTGTTATCTGCTACCTTCCTCCTTTCTGAATTGGTTCTTTTTCACCCTTCTGGATCTTTCATAGTATTTGGCGTCATGGTGCTACTTTTGTTTCCCTTCTATTCTTAGTTCTTAGCGTAGGAGAGTCAATGCTAGGAAGCAGAGAAGAGCATAGCAGGTTCCTATGCAGGTGCCTCATTGTGTCAGATCGTAGCATTGGCCCTCAAAAGCACACAACACTATGAATCTTTCATCCAATGTACACCACCCCAGAGCAAGACTGTGCACTTCTACTTTAGCAGATGCATTGATAAAAACCTACACTTAAGCTACACTCAGTCACAGAACCAAACCAAAACCAAAATCTTTACTGGATGATCTCAACTACCTTGAGAGACTATCACTGCCCTTTGAAGAGAGCAATTCCTCAAGAAATAAATATGAGAAACCCTATTTATGCTGCTTACGGGTCCCTGAAAGAGACACAAAATAAAACCAGAACAAATAAATCTTATTGTATTCTACTGCATTTATTTAATCATTCTATCCCACCAAACCAAGTAAATTCTCATGGATCTCTCTTTCTATCTCCCTTCTATCTCTGTCATGTGTCGCTTCCCCCAAGCCAAAGAGAGATCAGGTTGATCAATCTATTTGGCTGAGAAGGAAAAGCTCAGGACATTTGTTCCATCTGCCACTGTTAAGTGCTTAACCAAGTTGAATGAGATATAAACCCTTGCTGTTCCTTACTTTGTTCTGACCTTGAAGAACTATTCTCTCTTCTCTCCCTTTTCTTTGTGTCTCCTCTTCCTACTTTTTAAACCTAATGAAAGAATCTGTTAATCTTCTTTATTGATATGAATTGACTTTGGGGAAAAAATAAGTACCTGAAAAGAGGATGAAAATGTGGCAACCAATTAACTAAGTAACTAACCCAGCATTAAAAAATCCTCCCTCCCTCCCTCCCTCCCTCCCTCCCTCCCTCCCTCCCTCCCTCTTTCTTTCTTTCTTTCTTTCTTTCTTTCTTTCTTTCTTCCTTCCTTCCTTCCTTCCTTCCTTCCTTCCTTCCTTCCTTCCTTCCTTCCTTCCTTCCTTCCTTCCTTCCTTTCTTTCTTTCTTTCTTTCTTTCTTTCTTTCTTTCTTTCTTTCTTTCTTTCTTTCTTTCTTTCTTTCTTTCTTTCTTTCTTTTTCCCTTTCAGTCATCATTGACTCCTGGCAACTCCCTGGACTAGTTCCTGTAGTTATTTTGGCAAGGTTTTTCAGAAGTGGTTTGCCATTTGCTGCTTCCTGGGGCTGAGAGAGAGTGACTGGCCCAAGGTCACCCAGCTGGCTTTGTGCCTATGGCAGGACTAGAACTCACTATCTCCCAGTTTCTAGCCAGGTGCCTTAACCACTACACCAAACTGGCTCCTGTATTTGACAAAAATGACATTAATTTTGCATTGGTTGAAAAGGGAGGCATTATAATATGATATCAGGAAACTAATGTGTGGGCTTCTTTCCATGAAATTCTGAAGTGGCAGCTTCTACTACGGTTGTGCATGTCAATGTCTTTTTTATTAGATTTCCTATGTTAATTATCTACTGTACTTTATTAAATAACTTGGTCTAAAAGCTTTTCTTCATACCAGGTGTCCTAACTATGTAATTAACTATCTGTTTACCTAGTCTTATAATTATTCAGTATAAAATGAAAGTGTAATTGAATCAATGCTATTGTTACTCTTTTTCCAATAAGCTTCTCATCTTCAACAGTTACATTCAGAAAAAAATCAGAATAAATGTCTCCATATTGAAAGCAGTTATAGCTGTTGATCTGGCCAATGCAGATAGTTAGAATTTTGCCTGTCTTTTTTAACCTACCAAAATATGCAACGTGTCATTGAAACACTGGTGGTTTAAAAAATAAAATGTTGCAGAAAGCAATGTCTATTCCAAGTCATTAGTGGCTCTCAACTGTTCTTCCTTTCTATAAAATCTTTTACTTCAATCAAAAGAAGAAAAGGGCTGCTTAGAATGTCTTCCTTCCTGTCACTGGATCAAAGTAACTCCACTGCTGCTGGGTAGGGTCAACAGACTTTCCCATCCTGATGCTCCCAGATATGTTAAGCTTCAACTCCCAACATCTCCAACAATCACGACTGCTAGGAGCTGTGATCAACACATCTGGAGGGCATTAGTCTGGGGAAAGCTGACAACACTCTTTGTGTTATTGACATAGGATAATGTATCATTCTTTGTATTCAGCTTCCTTGTGTATCAGCACTGCCTCAAGCTTTCCTTTCTCCGTGTAACTTTGGTTGAGCTTTTCCTGTTTCTTTGTTGGTTAAGTTCCCACCATCACTTAATGATGTGTCATCAGCAAGTGTATCTTTTGAAGTTGCACTTTTGCACTCCTCAAGGCCATTCATAAACACGGGTAAACCAAACCTGGATCTCAATATTGACCTTTCCAGTCACACCACTCATTACCTCTTCCTAGTCTCAAGTCTTCACTTTTGCTAATGCCTTCTGTTTCCTGTCGGTAAACCAATTTTTTATATTGACAATATTTATATAGTTGTCATGCACGTGGGTTCCTGAGGGCAAATTATTTCTGGCTTTCATGTGGATTTGGAGGAGGAGAAGTAAAGAGTACAGTAGGCCTTCAACTCTTGCTCTAATATCTTTATGCCTTAAAAGGCGCAAGAGGTGACTAATATACATTATTAAAGTCCTTAGGAGAGGGATAAAAACTGAAAAAAAAAAAAAGTCTTACCCATCCCAAGTTAGATTAAAACACATTAAAATCTGTTGGAGAAATTATCAATTACTATTTTTAAGTCCAACTGAGAGGATCTCTTTTAAGGATATTTAACTCTGGATGGATTAATATTTTGAATGCTTTGTAAACAACCAATATTATTATGTTATAATTAGGACTACAGTGTAGTTTAATCAGTTAATCAATAAATCATTGACTAAAAATATATCTCTGATTAACTGGCTAACCTTCCATTTTTTCCTTTGGTTTTCCTGCTTTAAGATAACTATTTATAAAAATTACAGATGTGAAGCATCATTTTAGAACAGACACATAGACGTTGTCTAAAACTAAAGTGTGCCTTTGCCTTCAAAAACAGTGTTTTACATAGAAATTAATGCATGTTCAATTAATCAAATATTATTTTTTTCACTGAGAGATAGTTCATTATTGAAGATCCTTTCCCAAGAAAGAAGAATTCTCTACAGAACTTTTTTAAGAAAGAAAAATTACACTCCTAAAAAGGAATCCAAAGGGACCCATCCAGGAGCTCCAGGTCTCCTTCTGTGAACAAAACTCCATTCTATGAGCAAAACAAACATTCAGGCCAAGTATTCATAATATGAGGAATGGAAAGAATCTATTAACAAACCATTTTAAGTAATACATTCAATACCTAAAATATTCTGGTAAGAGGTATCAGTAAACAGTGTAATCTTTAGAAGCTTGGAGAATAAAAGTTCACAAATATTTTCTAAAACACTGTTATTTCTCTCCAGAGTATAATTAGGAAGGCTGTTGGGCATTGGTTGGACTAGTGTTAATGGCACAAAGAAAGCAGCACTGATTGCATACTGCAGATATCCTATACAGATGTTATATATTCAATTTCCACTTCCATTAAGGTGTTATATGCACACTTAAAAAAAGCTATGTTATACTACCTGCCTGTCTGATTATAGTTGTATTTACAACTGTAAAGTATTTTATTTTGCATGGAACTAATGCTTTTCAGTAATTATTTGTGTTTTGGGGTATATATGAGTAGATCTAGACTGAATCTAGGATCCAGTCCTCAAGTATATTTTTTTTCTAGCTGAATATATCTATGAGGCACACTTTAATTTTAAAAAGTGCTATCTGAAATCATCCTTTGACCATTTGGCTATATGTTGGGGAGTTGATTACATTTATTCTGTGGTAAGCTGATGGCATACAGCATATGCTTTCAGATGCTACCTTATTCCTTCACACGTGGAACTGATCCTTAGAGCCCAAAATTAATTCCAGGGATATATTTAGGGCGCATCTATGCAGCCTACTTGCCCTGGCACAAGGATAGCCCACTAACCATTTCTCAAGCACAGGTCTACATGCCTCTACCTGTACCTCAGTGTCTTTCCACAGCTGGAACGGCCTAAGAATGGAGGGAGCTGCATTCTGCAAGTGATGTTTTTCTAATGACCTGCTTCAAGATGGTGGGTGCAAGAAATTTAAGGAATGTGGAGAAGTGGCCTGAAATGATCTGCTCTGTGTGGCCATCTTGTGGTTCCAACTGGTTCTGCCAGTTTCCTATGGCACCATCCCCTTCAGTCTGGTCACTTTAAGCTTCTTTCTTAAATGTATTGGTCAACTGGTTGACTAATTAATCTATAGAGTGTGAAGCCTTGAAATTGACCAGCCTTTACCTAGCTTAACATATGTACAGGTAGTCCTCACTTAGCGACCACAATTGGGACTGGCAGCTCCGACACTAAGTGATGCAGTTGCTAAGCAAAACATCATGCGAATGCGATAGACTTACAGTGTCACTTCCCATTCTGTCATTAAGCGAGTCACTGTGGGTTGTTAAGTGAGACATCACATGGCTACAACTTGCAATTTTACTGCTGGCTTCGCCATTGATTCTGCTTGTCAGAAGCCAATTGTGAAGCACATAAATGGTGATCACATGATTGCAGGATGCTGCGATGGTTGTAAATGCCTGCCCGTTGGGAAGCGCCCAAATGTTGATCACGTGGCCATGGGGACACTGAGGACTGGTTGTAAAGTTACTTTTTCAGCACTGTTGTAACTTCGAATGGTTGCTAAACAGGATAGTTATTAAGTGAGGTCTACCAGTAACTGGTACACAATTGAAAGAATTTTGCTCTTGCCTGGCCAGGAATCCCCTTCCCAGTGGCTCCTGCTCCCACAGAAGCCCCAGGTCCTTGCTCCTTCTCCTCACCTTGTGTTCTTAGGGTAATTTACAGCTCCCATACTGATCTCCATAGCTAACATATTTCTCAGAGTCCAGCTCTTCAATAAACCATATCACTAACTGTGCCTTGGCTGCACAAATCCGGATGACCACCAGATGGCATGTAAGAGATACAAATAGCCTTGCTCTAGGTCAGACTGTGAACAGTTGACCCATAATTTCAGAGGAATTAAAAATAAAGTTCAAATGGTTCACAGTATAACAGCAAAGAAAAAAAGAAGCAGATGACAATGCTTGGAGTAGCCATAGCATTGTGTCTGCGAATTGGAAGAGGCTGTTCATGTGCTGGAGGTTTGGGGTAGGGCTTTGAAAATGTTTGGAGTTTCAGATGAGAAGGAAACCATCTATCACATCCTTTAGAATATTGCAGATTAAAGTTAGATCAAAATAACTATGTTAAGACATGGAATGAAGTTTAAAAAGACATGTTAAGATGGGACAAACTACAATTGTCACTGCTGGGGAAAATTTCTGTGATAAAAATGAACGTCTTGCCTAGAATGATGGTTTTGTTTCAGACAGTACCCGTTTTGGCAACTGATGCAGCATTTAAATGGTGGCAAAAGGGTGTATCTAAATTTGTGTGGCAGGGGAAAAAAAACACAAGTTAAATATAAAGTGTTATAAGATGCAAAGGAAAGAGGAGGATTGGGTCTACCTGATTTGAAATTGTATTTTGCAGCTTGCTGCTTGATTTGGATGAAAGAGTGGGTGCTGCTGAGAAATAGAAGGCTTTGAGAGTTAGAAGGACATGGCCTGAGATTTCGGTGGCATGGATATCTGTGGTACGATAAAGTCAAGGTTAATGTGGATTTTAAAAATCAATATGTTAGACATGCCACATTGTGAATATGGAATAGATACAAACCCAGGTTGTGCCCGAAAACACCTTTGTGGATCTCAGCACAAGAAGCATTTTATAGATGAGAAAAAACAGGCAAACACAAATGGCTAACTTATCATGAGATAATAGAATTTTGTCAAGGGGAATAAAAAATAAAACCAAGAGAAGAACTGGTGGCAGAGGGATATAGTTGGCAGTGGTTTTCTTATTTACAGTTATTAGAAAGATTTAAAGTAGACAAAAGAGTTTATGGTTTTGAACATTGTAAGAATGAGTTTGAAATACTATTGTGTACAAATAATAAACATGTGGTTGCTAAAATGTATAAACTTTTATTGAAATTTGAAACAGAAGAAGTTAAAGAATGTATGATAAAGTGGACAAAAATTTTGGTTATAACATACAGATGGAACAATGGGAAAATATGTGGTTGAAAGGATTGAAATTTATGTTATGTTATAATCTTAAAGAGAATTTTTATAAAATGATGTACCGTTGGCATATGTCACCAGAGAAATTGTCTAGAATGTATAAACGCACTTCAAATTTATGTTGGAAATGTGAACAAGAAGTAGTGACATTTTATCATGCTTGGTGGCCATGTAAAAAAGCTGGAAAATTGTGGATTCAAATACATACACTGATTCAGAGGATTTTCAAGATTGAGATCAGAGGTTTTTCTTTTGGGATTGATGGACAAACAGTTGGAAAAAACTTCATGGAACTTTGTTTTTGTATATGATAACTGGTGAGATTATTGTATGCACAAAGATGGAAAGATTTGGGAATACCTACAATGGATGAATGATTGGTGAAGATGATGGAACTTGCTGAGATGGCTAAATTGACTTATTTGATCAGAGAAAAGGCAGTATCTACGTTTATTGCTGACTGGAAGCTCCTTATGGACTTTTTGTGTAGAACAGAAAAAAATAAACTTATGATTTATGGTTTTGATGATTAGACAGGATAGATTATAGAAAGAAGAGAGTCATGTTGTAACTTTAGAGAAAAAAGTAAATTTATAATTGTATTTATAACTACTGTGAAGAAGATCAGGAGCCACTTCTTTGTATCTTTTTTCTTTCTTTTTTTCTTTTCTTGCACTGTTAGCTCTTCTTTTTCTTTTTTCTTCCTAACTTTATATTACTTTGTATTAGTTTTTATCTTCCTTTTTAAAACTTTTAACAAAATTATATATATAAAAAAAGATTTAACCACATTTAGAAAAACACAGTTTCATCTACATAATTAAGTCCCAACTTTTATTTTATACCGTAAGTTGAGCATAGCTAAAACCACTCAAATTGCCTCTATTCCTTGTTTGAAACTGCTGAGTGTTACAGATGGACTTTCTCTACACTGGGTAGCGTATTTTCTTATCTACTGAGTGATCTTCAGCATAGAAGACCTCACAGAAGAGAAACATTGATGAAAAGCACTCATGGCAATAAATGTGCTGTTCTGTCAAAAAAAAAAAAAAAATGTTGGGCAGAATCCCAAAGCAAAAAGGACCTCCTTTTCAAAAATACAACTGTTCTTTAACTAGAAAGCTGACATAGAAATCATCTTACCTCAAGAAACATCTACTCTCTAAAAAAAATTTCTGACATACTGTATATGGAACAATTTAAGAATATATGTACACTGAAACAATTTTTTTAATGGAAAGAAATGAGAAAGACTTATAACAATCCACACCAAAAATGAATGAAATCCAATGAGTTTCTGTGCTACCTTTACAGGGATGAGCAGTTGCAGAGACTTACAGAGTGATGGCAAGGAAGATCCAAGACTGGATTATCCCAAACAAGGAAAGTCAAAGTTCTGTCTTCGGGCTTGGAGGATGGAAACCTAGCAGGCCTAGGGCCTTTGAAATGCAGTCCAAAGAACCATGGAAGTATACTGTTAGTTATTTATATTTCAATCAAACACGTGGGGCAGAAATTGATATTGAATGATGCAGAGTCCTCCCTTGATGTTACAGTTATGGTGTGAAAAAAATACACCTGTTATGGTGTGGAAAAAATACATCTTTCATCTCCCAGAAAGTGATCCTGGATAGATCTCTTGGATGCTATGAAAATAGTCTGGATGATTTGAAGTCCTGGGGGATTACATTGCCATTGGTAAAGAATACTAGTTAGGAATAGAAAAATGTTCTTGCCTAGGAATAGCATGGATATCACATTTCACTACCACTACCCCTTTCCTTGACTGTGCAACCTCAGTAGAATGTGGGGGTATTACAGTGTGAAAAATATGTGAGTGATACCACAGAAATAGAAGAGGCTAGCTCTGTCGGGTATAAAATCTTATTTTTTCTCTCTCGGGCCTAGTTATAAGTCACCATGGGGGCGGCGGGGGGGAGGGGGAAATCCCCAGGCAAAAATAAACAATAAGCAACTGTAAGATCACTGTCAGGGTACCTTCTGATGACCATTCTTCAGATTTTGGCCACCAATTCCCATGCTCTGTTGCTCTGTTCCTGAGAAAGAATACCTGCATCCAATGGGAGAGAGTAGAAGGAATGTAAGTTAGAGGTGAAATAGGGAAATATATGGGAGATGAAACAAATGAGGTATTCTGTGCCCTGTCATCGTGAAAAGTCTTTAAACATGCACACACACACACATGCACACACACACATGGACAAAATCAAAGCAACCAATCTTTCAGACTGGAGGAGCATGTCCTTCAGATGTATTCTAAGAATTCAGAGTATCAACAAAACTCATCTGAAGCAAAAAGCTGTATAAATTCCTGCTATCCAGATCTCCCTTTCTGCTTATGCATTTCTTCAAATATTTTTCATTCTTCATTATCTAATGCTAGAGCTACAAAGTTTGGTTTTGATGAAGAAAGCCACCCAGGAGTTTGAATGTTTATCTGATGTTGGCCCAGATTAACTGGTTCTTTGGGAGCCAATTTCTGCTTTGCTATATAAATCCATGGAAGTGAATGATCTTGATTTGCTGTATTTTACTGTACTTTTTTGGTGCTAGAAACAGCTTCCATGTGAGAAGAAAACATTGTACTGAATATGAATTCGTTATTACTTTTGATAGGAGGACTGGAAATATGAAGGGTACTACCAAATATGTATACAAAAATATAATAATGAATTGTATTACTTTTCTATTGCACGTAATCTATCAATGTAGTATATATAGGTTGTATCAGACACTTAGTAGGCTAAGCCTACTGTACTTTGCTTCAAGAAACATTTTGAACCATGCTCTGCAACCTTCATTTGGCTTCTAAACCAAAATACTTTCATGCAGCATTGTATCAACACACAACTGCTTACCAGTGACCTGAAGATGGTAGACGAAAGGGGCAAGTGGTCTGAAAGAACTGAAAGTTGTGGTAAGCTGGGCATGCAGAAGTCTTTGTACAAAATGTCGGGGGGAAAAAATAATCCGAAGGAAACAAAGGAGAATTGTTAAAATGTCAATTTGTTTTGGAAACCAGACCAGGTGAATTCAAAACCTCAAAACACAGGGACTGATTTGGATGAAAGGAACCTGAAAAGTATCCAAACACTTCAGTGTGTATATATTTTTTGAATGGTCAGGGATATATGTTAATTATACTGAGAATTGTTTTGATAATTCCTACAATTGTTGTCAACATTCTGTTTGCAGGCTCATTACGAATCCTGTCATTCTTAAAGGTCTGGTCAACAAAGAGCCACTCAGGGGAAGTTATCACAGAGATTTGCTTGTGGTGCCAGTCTCTGGCTTTTCTTTGTGCTATTTTTCAACATTGTGATGTTTTTTATTAAGATTTTTGGCATATAGAATATTCTTTACTCTTCAATGTTTTTTCTCCAGTAGGATTTCTTCTTCTGTATAGTTCCTATTTGTGCATATTCTTGTGGTTTCTTGCTCTACTGTTAATAGCATTAATGGACATCAACTCCTGCATCTTTAAAGCTTTTTGAAAACAGGTTTCTATCTCAATTTCCCTTTTTCTAAAAATTGTTTGCATTTCCCAGCACCCTAATAATAGGGTGTCCCACGATGCCAGGAAATATTTACTTGCATTCAGACAAATGCAAGTTCGCCTCCTTGTCAGGCCTCCAATTGAGTATATGGAAGCAGGGACATCCACTCTGTGTATGTAAAAAAAGGTCAAGATGGTAACTACCTCTGTGTAATCTAAATTCAGCCCCTTTATTCATGTGTTGTACGTGCCGCATATGTGAAAAAGAGAAGGAGCTTTGGTAACATGATCTTCGCTGCCATCTTGACTTTTTTGACCCCTTCCATGTGGGTACCCCCGCATGGAAATCAAGAAAATGAGGGGGCAGGCCAGCATAGATATTTCATTCTCTACTGATGCAGTGTCATCTGCACATCTGTCTCAACACGTGAATAAATGTTTATGAAAGCAAATGTTCTAAGGTATAAATGTAGGGATAAGAGTTTTGTTAGATCAAGTTAACAATTAAGTAGAAATGTTATTTCTGTTTTATTTATTTAATTCTGACTATTTTTGTTCTGGTTTTAAGGCATGTCTAGGACACAAATGTGTGAAATATAAATGGAGTTAATTTGTATGTTGGAAAGAACAATGCTGTATTTTAATTCCCTAGCAGACATCTAGGTGCCATGTGATGCAAAGCCACTGTCATCATTTACTCAGAGGCAGGAATTCAAAAAAACTATGGGCCAGGACATCATATGAGCCCACTTCTGAATCTGAGTCATGGTTGTTATGTTTTGTGTGCTCTCCCCCTCTCCTGGCCCATAGTTTTAAATTGTTATTGTGCTGTTTTAACCTTTGTAAGGAGTCATGTATGAGTGGGTGGCTGGCAAAGGTGAATTTATAAACCACAGACACATAGACAAACTGATGTCAAAAAGTTAAGCAGGGTTGGCATGGATAGCACCTGAATGGGAGACCACTAGGAGATACCAGGACTCCAGGCTAGACTGCAAAGTTGAAAGAACGTCTAAGAAACAGGCAATGGGGAATTGCTTCTATTTTGTCATCAAGAAAACTACATGGATACACCCATGTAGTCACCCGGAATAAAGCGTTATGTAAAAGAGTCTTTACTTTCAAATGCACATAGGTTTCCCCTTCAGCTTGTTATCCAACATACCAAAATCTGGGAATAGATCCAGCAGGGACTAGGATGTTGCAGTATGTCAGTGCATTCAGTCCCTCCCTTCCCACTTACATGGAAGTTTAGGAATGTAATTTCTGCATAGGGGTACAGAATTTTTTATTTTCAGGGGTGTCAGTAATTCATGTTCAAGAGTCCTGAATATTTATAAGGATATTATCAAGAAGACATGAAAAATTAAGCCCAGTTGGAGAAACTACTTTATTCTTATAAACGTCTTCTGGAGTAATAAAACCATTTGTTGAAGGGGAAAAAAGGCAAAAGAAAACCAGTACAGAAAAATGGCATTAAACTTAAATTCCTGACTGCAGCAAAATCCTCCAGCCAAGCTGTTCAAGTGGGCAGCCAAGCAAAAGGAAATGGTAACATATTTTTGCAGAATTTACACTTTTCCTGCTATTGAGGGAACACAGAGTTACGTGAATAGATTACTGGAGCAGGGCACTGAAGTCAGTAATATTCCATGGAGACAGGCAAATGGAATAACTTCCATGGTGTAACTTTTGAATGCAGAATTTTATCCATAAAATGAATTAGGCACAGTGTCAGTACTGAAGTATCGCTCCACTCCACTTAAGTCATATGTTTGTACTAGGAATAGTTTGGTTTAGTTTCGTTTATATGCTGCTTTTCCACTGTAGGCTGTGCCCAAAGTGGCTTGAAAGAAACATCACCTTTGGAAAAATAAGACAAAGAATTCAATAGATATGAAAATAAATGATACATTTCAATAAGTTAATCTACATTTACACTGAAAAAGGACAATGCAACACTGAAATTAACACACCAAAAAGCTACTCCTTAGGACGAGCACTTGACTTGCTGTACTCAGAGCAGCTACATAGCCTGGCTTAAATACAGTTTAGGGAAGGGTGGGCTCTTCTTGCTAGCCTAGATGATTCACTATTGGCTGCCTTGTCTGTACTCTAGGGGGGATTGGCAGCAGTAAGAGGAAAATGCTGGAGAATAAGCATGGTAGTAAGTCCTCTTCCATCTTCCAGGTGTTCCAGCAGCTGGAATACTTTCCTATATTTTTCCCACCTAATATTTTGTTGCTTCGCCCCAGACCCTCAGCTGGAACAAATAATCCATGCTTTTGTCAGACACACCCTAACTGGGCTGCAAAAATCCAGACAACTAGTTATCATTTGGATTTTTGCTCCTGGATGTGGCGGGCCTAATTTGGGTCACCTCAGAACTCAATTTAGTCATTATTAGATGCTGCGTCTTTAAATATCTGATTATCACAAGCATTGACATGGGATTGGATTCTGCCCCCATTCCTGCCATTTGCCAAACATCTATCCAATCCTCTTTCTGCATGCAGTGTTTACCTAGAAATCAAACTTTTCCTCAAGTTCACAGCTTCTTACTGAAAAATTGTTATGTAAATATTTCTGAGTCTCACCTACAAAGAAGTACTCAATATATCTTTCACACAGGATTGGTCTAGGGCAGTGTTGTCCAAACTTGGCCACTTTAAGATGAGTGGACTTCAACTCCCAGAATTCCCCAGCCAGCATGGCTGGCTGGGGAATTCTGGGAGTTGAAGTCCACTCATCTTAAAGTGGCCAAGTTTGGACAACACTGGTCTAGGGCATTTTAATTCTTAGGAGGGCAAGATGATGCCTCCCCTCCCATTCTCAGCGGCAGAAATGGCTGATTAAGATTGTACTGTTGTCCAATCAAAAATATTATCTTGCATATCAACAAGCAGAACCTCCCCCCCCTTTTTTTTTTCAGAATACAAAAAACAGGGGATCAAAAGCATTTTCCTTAATCCCATATTCCAGAAGTTACTCTTCTTAATCCATTCTCTTGTAGATTTGTTTCTATCTTTGTAATCATGAGTTGATGTTCTTTTGTAGGATTCTCTATAGAAGGCAGAGTTCATGCTTCTTTTAATGGAGGCAAGTCATACAGATCCCGAGGTAGTAAAATATCCCCAAACTATGACATTGCCACCTCTACACTCGATAGTTGGTATAAGGTTCTTATTGTGGAATGCAGGGCTTGGTTTCCCCCAAATATAAGAACACCCATAATCAAAACATGTCCACTTTTGACTCATCTGTCCATAGAACATTACTCAAGCAGCTGGAGAGTCATCCAGGTGGTTTTTAGCAAACTTGAGATGAGCATCAATGCCCTTCTTAACAAGCAATGGTTTCTGCCTTTTTAGTCTCCCACAAAACACATTGGTATGCATTGTTTTTCTTCCCAGCTTCATCTCAAACTCCAAATCAGTTCCAAAGGTGAACTGGTTGATTCTGGTTGCTGCAAAAGTGATGCCATCTGTGTGGCTTTTCATCAAATGAGTGATGCCTGAATTTGACATGGTTTGTGTGTTGTTATTTTATGATATGGCATCCTCAGTCTCTTGTATAAATTTGTTTTGAGACACACTCCATTTAATTCACAAAGAGGCAGATGCATAAGTTGTAGCATTACTGTAACTTTAGAAAGATTAAGGTGCACAGGATATTTTTTGTTCACAGCTAGCATGGAAAAGCAGCTAACTAGTATTAATGAATCACCAGTTATATGATGGAGCCATCCTTCTAACTCTACCAAAACACAAGGATGATTTAATTTGTACTGAAGTCTATATTTTTATGGAACAATTTTTTTAATATCAGTGTCTATTTAATGTTTCTTTTGAAAAACCCTTCAAAATCTTATGGAAGACAAGGTTAAGCTTCTCTCTTTCCTAACAAAAACAAAGTATTTGTTCAGAGTCAGTAATATGTAAACTTTGGAGCAAAATAAGTGCTTTTTGTTAGTGTAACCACTGAAATTATTTTGCTCTAATGTGATCTATTTTGCAATTGGATTTTATTACTAGAGCAGTAAGAAGCCATTTTAGCAAATCATCTGATGGTAGTATATAATCTATCTGAGTTCTTCTTTAGTGAACATTTCAATTTCAGATAGGCTGTTCTTTAAAACACTCCTCCAACCTTGGACTAAAGTAGGGGATGCATCATGATCATCATCATTAAAGCCACAGTTGATCTTGGAGTTTGGGATTGCCCTCTTAAGATTTAATTTACTTCACATGTATTAAGTAAGTTTATTTTCCTGTCCCATTAAAGATACAACTTAGTGGCAACTTTTGGAGAGAATCTAGGGAGGGTATGAAGTTTCTGAGGGCTGCCGAAGGCTTTGGGGTAATGATCATGCAATGCTGGACAAAAGGGGAAGTTTGTAGCTTGATGGCTGAGCAAATGCTTTGTACATCAAAGGTTCCATGTTCAATTCTCAGCATCTTTGTAAAGGTCTGGAAAAACTCCCTCCAGAAATCCTGGGGTTTTGTTTCCGCTCAGTGTCACCAATTTGGATTTCATGGACCAATGGATGTATTTCTAAAAGCCTTGCATCTCAGCCAGCTCCAAAGCATCCCCCCTGCCCTGGAATAGAAAGGAACCAGAGAAATCGTGGGACAGAGAAGCTATTCTTCTTCAAAGGAAGAAATAAAATTCTTTCCCAGAATGCTTCACTTCTCAAACCGCAAAATTCCCCCTCTTCCTCCTCCTTTTCTTCTCTCTTCCTCTCATTTCAGAAACCAATTTTACAAGCCTGATCCTAGTCAACCACTGATATATCACTACCTATAATGATCTGTGACCTTGGGAGACAGGGGAAGAAACACAGCCAGGGGAACAATTGGATAAGAGGCAGCTTAGCCCACAGAAGGAATGTGGGCATGGCAAACGTCTCAAAAGAGACCCCCCTCCCAGTTTCTTGGGCTATAAAGTTGATGGGGGAGAAATGCACTTTTGGACTTGCAAGATTCTGTTAATGTAACCTTATAATAAAGTAGAATTAGTTCATTTGGGCATGCTTCCTGTCTGGACTACCTCGCTTGGCTGACACTACCACTACCACTAAGTGAACTCACAGTTCTGGTTTTGATGTCTATTTCAGTCCAAGCAATTTCAGGTAAGTTATCTTGTGCTCTCAAAAGAAAGGTGAAATATAAATGCAAAAATAAATAAAGTTTCCCTACAACAGGTAAAATAATCACCTTTTCAGACTGACCTCTTTCTTGAAAGTTAGATATAACTCTAGAGCCTTTCTGTACCCAGTTACTAGAAGAGGACAAACAGTGCAGGAGGAAATGACATAATACCCGGTTTGTTGACTCTCCTGAAGAACTGAGTTCCTGAAAAGTTCTGCATAATTTTCCTCCCTGTCTTTCTTCAACCCTCTCTGGGCATCCTGCTTATCCCATTACTCTGTAAAGTAGCGGGCAATCCACAGTCACAGGGCTACATGTGATTCCTGAGTTCCTTTTTTGCACATTCCCCCCAGATTGTGATTCCCAACATCCCAGTGGTGCCATTTCCTGCCATTTCAAGGCGGAAACACATGAAAACTATACTGTAAGCACTAAAAGTAGCCTAACACAGATTTTACAAATAATAATATATCCCCCCCCCACTCCCTTCCCCCAAAAGCAAGTGAAAAAAAGAAATTCCCAACATTGTTCTTATTTTGTCATGTGCCCCCCAAAACACTGTGTAGTACCAGCCACCAAAAGGAGGTCCACCACTACCCTGTAAAAAGTCTCAAGAATTTGCTTTTGCCTGCATACATTTTTCTTTCTTTTTATAACTAAAATATAAATAAAGTAATGAAACTCTTGTATATTTAATAGTTTCACGGAAGAAGGAATTCTGGACCCTTTCCCTTCTTCTGAGCTGCATCTGCTAAATCTAACAGGCTCATTTTCCCTTGCCCTCTGTTTCTCTTCCATTTAGCCCCTTCAATTTTGTCTCTGTCTCTCTTCCTCTCCAGCAAATTGTCTCTCTTGCATCAATTATGTGCAAATAGATGATACAATAGAACCTTTCGTTACAATGCCCTTTGTATTTAAACAAAATTCCTAGGGGGGGCCGACCACAAATTACATGCAAATGTATATAAAGGAACACTGATTTTTATGTTTTTAAAAATGAAAAGCAGATTTGGAAGATTGTGTTTTCTGAGCCCTGGGCAAATCAGTTAGTATTTTCCACTTGGCAATGACTGAAAATTGCTGTTGACCAAAAAAAAAAAAAAAAAAAAGTTCCTGGTCAATAAGCTCACTGAGATCAGGCTTTTGGGCAGGCATTCTGAGCTTTTCAGACCAATTTCTTTAGATTGCACTCTAATTATCATTTTCCATAGTTTGTAAGTGGAATGTGATTCAGTACGATAGCATATGATTTGATCAATTTGTGCTATATTGTACACTGGAAAAAACATTTGATGGTCTATAATGCTTAAGGAAGAGTTATTTTGTTGGGATAATTTCTTCTGTGTAAGGTAAGGAGGATATACAGGCAAATATTCAAGAAATTCTGGGTTCTTTTACTTGGAAGCGAGTATCATCAAATTCAGTGGGCTTACTTCTGAAATACAGGAATAGGTTACACTGTAAGACTGCAGTTTCATGTCCACAGATAGGGAAGGAAACTGTGTTGAGCTCAGTGTGAAGTACACAGTTTTGGATTACACTGTTAATCCTATTTCAGCTCATTTTTGAAGCTTCAATGACTTTTGGAACATGCTGATTATTACCTGAAACTGATGTGAATAATTCAGGTAGATTTCGAGCTCAGTAACATTGGTATAACACCACAATGGGCCATTCAGGGCTGAAAAGCCTTTCAAAGAACAAATGTGGAAATTAAAAAAAAAGCATAGTAAGGTTAACATATTCTTTATGAATGTGTTCAGGAGCTGCACTTTTCCCTTAAAGAACAGTTGTTAGTGGATTTCTACTTAGATACTTGTTAGATATAGTTTCTGGCCAGGTCTTGTGTAACATATAAGAGGGATTATCAAAACAAAAAATGACTCTGAACTTGAATTGATAGTTTCAGTCTAGTCTTAATTATAATAGCAAAGTTTTAATAGTTTCCTCCTCTCCATCATACCCTGCATTCTCACAAAGAATCCTGCAAAACGAAGTCTGGTAAAAGTTGTTGGGGGTTTTAGCATAGTTTCAGTAGAATGGTTAAGCTAAGCTCCAGAGAACTCAAAAGTTTGAATAGTATTTTGTGAGTTGGTCTCTTAAAGGTATTCCCCAATTAGGCCAATTTTCTTATCAATAACAGGGGCTATCCTAGCTTTTTGCAAAACTTTAAACAGGACCTTGATAAAAATTGTGTGTGATAAGACATGTAAACCTCTTAAGATCCTAAAACTGAAAATTTAAGATTTTCTTAATCTACAAACACAGGACAGTAAAATAGGTGGCAACTGTCTGTCTGTTTAAAATCTATCACCTGATGCAATTGTCTTATTCATCCCAGAGTTAAACAGACCCGAAATCCAAGTGGGCAAGAAATTCTCAGAAGTTAACCGCTGGTGCCCTGCAGAGGTGTGTTGGATTACAGTCCACACATTCCATGCTGGCTGGAGATGATAAGAATTGTAATCTGACACATTTGGAGGGCACTAGGTGGAAGCTGGCAGAGAAAGAAAGTAGTGCTGGCATACTGAGAATACTCTTGATAGAAGCATCCAACCCAGGGCACCATCGAGTCTTCATATTTTCTTTGGCTCTCAGCCTGTTCTCGGTTCTCTGACAAGTCATTAATTTCTGAAGGACCACCCGAGAAGGCACTCCTCTTTTATACAATCAGGACATGTTAACCTAAATTGTGCTGCTGTTGTTTCCTCTCCAAAGGATTGGAAAGGTTATATACGGTGTTTGCAAGGCATGCTGTAGCTCTCTGATTCCCAACCCAAGTTCCTGGTGTTTCCTACTTACATGACCTGAATTCACAATGATTTGCAAGTGAAAGGCTGTTTTGTATCAATTGTCAGTCATTTATTCCCCAGAATGTCTTGTGTTTCATACCAGCTATGCACTGGTTTTACCACTGGTTGGAAATGGTGCTTTTTGGGAAGGGAGAAACAAGTTCAAAATGATTTTAAGGTGGGTTTAAGGAAGACCCACCTGCTGACGAACTTGGAAAGCCATTTGGCATAATCACCCACTATCACCCACCTAGGGACCATCCCCATGGTACATAATTGATCTATGCAGAGGAAACATACCCCTGAATACCACAAAAGCTGAAGGGTGCTATTGCCTCCATTTTTGCTTACTGGATGTCTGCATGACCAGTCCTTCGGTCTGTTTCTGGCAATACTCTTTGCTTGTTCTGATATCTCAGCTATGCATTTCAGATATGTTGAACAATCACCTGCTCAGGCTGCTCATCGGGTTCAACCGTGTAAGTCAAATGCAACCAATACCTTTTGCCCTGCTGAAAGATCACACCGAGATAAGCAGCATTGGCTTGTATACTGAGAGGCCGTGAGTGGCAAGGATGCCGCTTATGGGATGCTATTGCCAATGAATGGGGAGAATGAGATTCATGCCTTTGCTACTGCAGCTTCCATCCCCAAGACGTACATGTCTACTCAAAAGTAAACCCTGTTGAGCTCAATGAAACTTATTCCCAGATAAGCATTGAGTAGAATTGCAGCCTTAGCTTTTAGGATGCTAAAGCATTATGCCATTTTCACTTTAAACCAATTTATGTTTAGAGTCTAAACAAAGGATATACAACCGTTTTAGCTTGGGGGCTGCACTATGGCAATTTACATTTATCCTGCCTGAAAGCTATAGTGCAACTGGCTGGTAATCTTGTGGCATCACCAGAGGATTGTGAGGAGGGTTCATTGGCAAAATAAGTGCCTTAAAACTTGCAGAAGCTTGCTACCCATTTAACCCTTTTCCTCAAATGGGAAAATCTGCCCTGGTTTCAGGCCATTGCAGTTGTTAAGTGGTTCAATGACTGCATCTCTCAAACCTCTGTAAGGCTCAAGACAGCCATCCTTCCCCTTCTTATTCTTCCTAAATCCCCCAAGCACAAAAAATATCCCAACATTTTCAGCCCTGCATATTCTGGGATGCCTTAGGGACTTTGAGGACCACAAATGGAGTGCTAGGTTGTATATAGCCAGGCTAGATACTAAGGGACTTAAAGCTTCTTCTCTCCAATCCTTCCTCAGATGGTGTTCCACAGTTATCAATTTCTCGATTCAAAAACTGATAGCTTAACCTCTCTTCAGTTTGAATCCAACTTTTCTTAATGGTACTCAGCATACTGCTAGCATTGGCACTGCAATGATACTTTTTCTATAGTACATCAGTGTTTTCAGACTTATGCATGTAACTCAATTGTACAAACACATTCTGGGCTGAATCTGTGGATATAGAATTTCAGCCCAGGGGATTTTGAAGCAAAGGCATAACATCATGGATTTCCTAATTGTAATACTTCTAGTGTTTGTGGGAAAGACTAAGTCTCACTTCCAGCTGTGTGACAATGGATAACACTCTTGTATGTTTGCATATACTCAGTGGAAAGAACACTGCCAAGTTGTTCTCTTCATTCTATGTATAAGCAGCTCCACACTGAAGTCAGCAGAAATGCTCATATATTAATGAAAACAGATTTTGACCCACTGCATTAATATATATGTATTGAAACACCATTGAAAGTGACTGAAATAACATTTGGCATGCTCTCCAATTCATCCTTGAAGGAGCAAAACAGCTAGTTCATAAACTTCCATGACATACTGTTTCGTTTCTTTTAAATAATAAAACAGGAAATTACTCTCTCAAAAGCAAACTTAAATGACACAGACTCGGATGCTAACACAGAAAAATGCAGAAGTTCAAAGCTACGGAAACAGTGCCTACCTCAAGGTATCTATCTCCCTGGAATCTATTTCTCTGTATTGAATTACCAGGGATATAAAAAGGGAGAAAAATCATTCACATGAATTCTGCTATGATGCCACCTAGGGAATGATGTTCTACTGTCCCTACAAAGGACAGAGCCTAAAGACCATTTTTTAAAATATCCTACTTTAGCATCCTTTTTGCCAAACAGAAAAGCGGGTGCCTTTTCATGGATGAGGGTTTTTATTATTTTTCACTGCTTCCTGAATTTGCTCCATGCTTCCAGTCTCCCATTTCTACCACTGATATCCACTTATCACATATTAGAGACAGTGGCTGTGTTCTTACTGAATGAAACCAATTTCCTGAGCTTGCAGAATACACTAAACCATCAACTAATTATACTACTGGGTTCACACAAGTTACAGAACCAAAAACTAGCTCTCCCATCCCATCCCATTAGCTTAATGTATTAGGTGAACCCAGTCAATAAGTGTCATTGCTTTGTTTGTAGCTAATGGCTGTCTGCCAAAAAGCACTAAAATTGCCTGTCTTGCATGATGGAGATATTATTTGAAAGTCAATAGTGTATAAGCAAAATGTATCCTTTTCAAATAAAACCAAGTTGTTCACCCATATGAAAATTCCAGACTGAATGCTGATTAGATTTCATCTAGTTAAGATTATGCTCAGTGGATAAAGTGTGATGAGATGGTGAGATGCTCTGTTTCTTTTCCGAGGGAGGTTTGGCATATTAGCCACTTTTTCCAGCCTCAGTATCCTTTGATTCAATCGTACCATTAGTGGCTGAAAAAGACTCATATTTAATATTAACTTAATTGTGTGCATATACAAGCATAGAGAGGACTAATTACATTAGGAGAATCTGCTGAATTATGATTGTCCCCAGGACTCTCTCCATCTTTTACATGGGTCATTACTACCAAAGGGCCATTAATTTAATGCATATGCTAAGACCTTCAGAATAGGAATTCATCTTACTTCTGGGATATCTGGTAGGTAAACTATAAGATCCACACCTATTCATTCCGGCCCACTTCACATTAATTCCTTTTTAAACTGCGGATGAATATGAACTTAAAGTCTCATGTATTTTGACTACATAAAACAGAAACTGTGCAACAATTGCTCTAAAATAACTCACAAGTCATAACTAAAAGTGCCTTTAAATTCATGTTTTTGAGCTTAACGGAGGCTGGATCACAGCAGTGTATTAATGAAAATAAATGCATCTTCTGCTCTTTCATAAATCTGTTAATACATGTTGTCACCATTATTCCTCTGATTTGCTGATGCATCAGTAGATTTTGTCTGAGCTTGAAAGGACATTTTCTTTCTTTCTTCTGCATTGATACACATGCAAATTCTCTTGAAAAGCTTGTTTGGTAAGACCTCTTGTTCTCTGATGCACAAAAATGCCTGGATTTAAAAACAATTGTGGAACCAAAAGACCATTTGGGAGCATTTTGTATCACATTAACATGCACACTAAAATGCATTCAGAACACTTTTGAAGCCCATTGCTGTGCACTAATTCACATTAGAGATGGATAATTACTCCCCCATCCACCCCCTCCTCCATTCTTTTTTGAATGTCCAATCAAATACTTGAAAAACCTCACGCATTGTGGGGATTTAAATACTTTTTGAAAAGTATTTTTTTACCCATCATACAGGACATTCCACCAGCTTATCTCCTTCCTCAAAGTAAAACATACACAATCAACATCTCTTCTTCCACAAGTTGTCATTATTCCCACAGAAATGTGAGGCAGTCTTGTTCTTTATTTGATAAAGTCACCATTTTCTCCAAAGTGCCTGATCTCATTCTTAATCCAGTCAATTCTAAAGGGTGGCCATAATAGTCCAAAACAGAAGTGAAATTACAGTCACTTTTCATTTTTCCTGCCACCATATTTTTGGGAGACTGGGGTATCAATAAAGAGATTCAATGGATCCCACCAATGCTGAGAGTCTTGATGAAATTTTCAGGGAATTGTCTTCAGTGAAGAAAGTGAACAATTGCTCTTAGTAACTGGCTCACAATCACCACATAATAATAGGAAATTCCTGTAGTATTGCCAAGAGTCCTCACACCTTCCCTTCCCTCAGCTAACAGTGCTGTTGGTGAGAATACACAGCCATAGTGTAAATGGAGATAGGAAACAATCTAGGGTGCTGGGCTCAAACTGCCTTCTCCTCCAAGAGAATGGATGTGGAAACAGCCAAGAAACAGAATCAAACCTCAGCTGCCAACCAGTATAGGCCACTAGCAAAAAAAAAAAAAAAAATCCTCTTTGCAAGTGGGACTATCACTGAGTAAGCTTTTACTCATGAGGAGGCCTGTAAAATTGTAGCCAGTAAAACTGTTATCCATGTGAGTCCTATAAAGCCAGACTAAAATGAAATTTGCAAAGATTTAGTTTGCACAATTTTCTTTGGTTAGAACCACAATATATAAACAGCCAATGGAAAGTTAAACATACAAGTGGTCTAATTTCACCCAAAGAGTGAAAACCAAAAGCCATCTTTTGCCCAAAGAAAAATATGCTGCTTTTTCTTGCAGCTTAATAACCAAGTCTTCTTCTGATTTCTTGAAATCCTGAGCTTCAATTATTCCTCTGCAGGCAATTCAGTTCTCCAGAACTATGCAATAACAGCATGTAGAATTTGCAGTTTGAAGTCCAAGGCCTGCAATAACAGTGTAAATAAACCAATAGCAAGGATACAGAAATGGATTCCTCATCATTTTATCATTCAGTCCTGACTTTTATTAGTTCAATTTTTCTTATTTAAGATGCTCGGAGCCCATCATGATTATATTAGAGTTTTCTAACATTCAGCTTTCCAGAAGAGCACCATTGTTTCCCTTCCACACTTCTCTTTGAATGATGACTCTTTTCTTACTGAGCTAAACAAAGCAGTTTGTAGGGTTTACACAACCACCATCATATGTACTTGCTGGTGCTCGATGGAGCGTTGGTGTTTCCCATTGCTTCTCTCTTGAGAATCAACAACTCCAATTTGATTGAAACTTTAGCTGTATCTCAGTGGCTGTCACAGGTTATATGGGGGAGGGCAGAAGCAAGGGGGACAGGTGGTGAAATGTGCATGATGACATCATCAAACAAATGCCACGATTTACATACTTTTGGCAGACATTGAGAAACAAGTATGTAATGGCCGCATTTGCAGCATGATATACCACAAGAGTCAATGTCATTTCAGCATTATTGTGGTTTGCTGAGGATATTGCTACTGTCCAGAGGAGACATGATACTGAATAAATAAATGCAAGTATTATAAATTGCTAATATATCTCCAGTGACCACATTTCAATAGAAATTAAGCTTGCAAAATTCTGCATCTTTGAGTCTTCTTTCCATTCACAGAAATGGGGTAAGCATAACAACTTCAAGAGGTGGCCTTCTGGTGCATTGATCCATATGCAGAAAAATACAGTAAAAGAAAAAGCCTTATGCATAAGTTTTCACAGTTTTTTTTAGTAATTGCTACTCATTATATTTAAATCCCACCTTTTCTCTAGTGAAGTCCAGAGAGAGATAATTCCCAAAACAGTCTATGGCCAAATCTAGCAGTGGTTCCCTGAGCATCATCTTGGAACCTATGAATTAGAAGAGATCAGATTAAGATTTGGGGTTTTGTTTTGAGTGTAGGAATTTTTCAGTAAAACTGCTGCAAAAAAATGGAAGAACTAGATATTTGTACAGCTGTCAAGTAAACCAGGTTTTTAAAACATACATACCCACCCACTCACACACACACACACAAGGAGCCTTAAAAATCTACAGTGCTATCTGAATGATGCTCACCACCTTGCTCTTTTCCAAGAAATACAAGAAGCTTTGCTATTCATCTTTCCATGCACAAATGAAACAGTCTTCACATTTTGCAACTAATTAAAAGCATTTTCTTTTATTAACCATAATAAACTGAAGTATTTTAAAAAAGAGACTCCACAAACTTCTTGTCTTGATACACTGAGTGTTGCCAGAGTATATTCTTAAGAACTCCATTGTTCATGAAAGTTATCTGAGTGGAAATTTGTGGTTTTGAACGTCTCCATTTCTAATATCCTTTGTCTGGGAAGCAATATAAAGACTGGTTAAGCAGCATGTTACAAAATTCTTTGTTCCATAGGCTCGTCCTTAACATTTTGGCTTCCTGTAGAATGTTGGTACCTGATCTGCCATTCAGTTTGTCCCAAAATTTAGAATTATTTTTGTGGAACTTGAGAGCTTCCCAGAAGCTTATCTTTTCCCCAACCAATAAAACACTTCTGATGTTCTTCATCAAGAATGTATTCTCAGGGTTACCTAACATAATAGTTTTGCCCCAACTGTTAAAAGACCCATACACACATACACACACACACACAGACAGACATATATACATACACATACACAGCTTATACACTCAAAATGTATTCTGGTAAAGCTGGGTATTCTGATTTTAAAAAGGAGTAAACAAGTTACTAGAATTTAGCTCATAGTTCCCCTGTTCATGGATGGGAAAGGGATGAGTGTTTATTTCTGTTTATTTTATATAGTTACATTAAAATATAAAATTCTAAAGGAACCCCACCCCCAAAAAAGCAGTAAAATAGACTAACCATAAACTAATCAGCAGTCATAAGCAAACAATAAAACAGCACTGAAATATTATCCACTAAAAGCTTAGGAGAATAAAACTGTCTTCACGTGCTGCTTAAAAGCTATTAAAGCGGGCACCTTGCCAATGACTCTGGGAAGAAGGCTTCACAACTGGGCCATGCCTATGAAGGAGGCTTTATCTTTACCCACATAACTTATGAAGGCAGGAACCCCTGATGAATACTTTCAGCAAAAGTGGGTCCTATGAGAGCAAGCAGCCTTTGAGTACCAAGCGGCAAGTCAGAGGCAAAGTGTTTTATTTCGGTCATTGACCAACCTTGACATTTCAGATCAAATCATATCCCTTGAATTGGACCCTTGGAACAAATTAAAGGCCAGACATGACTTTTTAAAAATATGGGCACAATGTGTTTCATGTAGTCTGTTTCAGCCAGGAATCTGGCCAACATAGGCTGAACCAAATGATGTCGCCAAGTAATCTTCACAGCCCCATGCAGCGTCAATTGCATTGTATGTTGCCAGGAGAGCAGGATTTTGGGGCAGCAATCCAGAATTCTGCTCTGTAAACAACAGAGCTGGATAAGTGAAATAATACAAATCATAATTTAAAAAGAGGAGGCCCTGGAAGATCATTTGATAGAAAGTCTTGGATTACCTTACTGCACCATGAGTATTACAATATACACGTTGGTTTGTCTAAGTCATAGGGTTTGGGCTAAAATAGAATAAAACAGTAAAAAAACCCTGTGCAATTACCATGCAGTGCCATAAAATAATAATGCATGATTGTCAATTATAGTCAAGCTTCTTTGAAACATCGTTTGCACCTCTGATTTTCTTCTGTTGCAGTATGGTCTTTTCTGGGGTATGCTGGAAGACAGATGTCGATTCAGGAAAATAGTGAGACCCAAGAGATCTGAAATAGTGAGACCCAGGAGATGTGTGCCTGATTTTATGTTCACAGATCATATCCCAAAATCCACTATAGTGTATTTTAAATTGTCCATGGCAGATTTATGGCAATTCCAGATTCCTGGAAGGTGAGTAGTTTCAAAACTGATGACTTCAGTGAGGTATCAAGTGGGATGCCAGCGGTTTGGTCCTGGTCCTGGTCCTCTTCAACATTTTATTAATGACTAGAACAAAAAGGTAGCAGAAATTCATATTAAATCTGCAGGTGCTACAAATCTGGGTGGGTTAGCTATATAAAATAGAAACAATATTTTAAATCAATGGTAGAGGATAGAGAAGTCAACTGAAAGTAATATAATAACTGTAACAAATACAAAAGCATAGGATGCAGTTTACCTGGTAAAAAGGGGATTTGGAGCATGGAATGGCATGAACATAACCCCTATCTTCAACTCCTTAAAGCAGAGGTGTGTTTTTCTGTACTATTGCCAGAAAATAGGTATTTGGCTTAAGGACTTGCAGACATGTACTACATTCATGCTGATGCACCTTCTGAAGCCCGTTTTTGCCTTCAGCTCTAGAGCACTGTGCAGCCCTATTCATTATGATGTAGCAGTGGGACATTGACACCCAAAAAGCAAATGCAGTTTTAGGCTGCATCAAAAGATGTAACCTTTCCGAATCATGGCAGCATTCATTCTATACTGAATTGGTCAGACTTAAGCGCAAATGCAGTATCTTGTACTGGTCACAATGATGTAAGGATTCAGACAATCTGGATCAACTGCAAAGGAGAATGAGGATGATCAGGGGAGTGAAAATTAAGTCCAGTGAGAAGAGACAGAGACTATTTACTCTTGAGAAAAGATTACCAAGACTATGACAGCACCCTTGAAATATCTAAAAGGATGTCATTTGGAAGGCCATGACCTCTCCTTAAGTCTTCCAGATTTTAGGACATGGAATAATAATTATAATTTTCAAGAAGCTTCCTAATGCTAAGAGAAGTTTGACAGTGGCACTAGTTATCAAGGGTGATGTTGAATTCTTCTTTGTTGAATATATTCAGACGGAAGGTAGTCAGCCATGTCAAAGGTGCTTTAATTTATACTCATGTATGAAATAGATTGAATTGCCTAAATGAGCCTTCCAGCTCGATGATTATATTATTCTAAGCTTATACCAATAGATCAGAATAGCTTTGCAAGTGATCGTTGTGGCAAAGTGTTCACATATGAAATGGTATTCTTGGCAGGAGTCATGAGAAATGGCTGCAAATATGCTGAGAAACAGAGTCGTCTGCAGGATTTGCAGCTTCTGTTAAAATGATGAAACCAGTGCCACAGTGTCATGTTGCAAACTCTACTCCTTTTGTACATGTGTGTGACATGTCATAGACACAAAAAGGGCAAAACTTGCATCATGACAAAACATGTGTCATGATGCAAATTCTGCCCCTTTTATACTGGCATCACAACATTGCACAGTATGCAAATACATATAGGCTAAAGTCCACATCATGATATCACAATGCACATTTTGTCATTTTGACAAAATCTTAGCTTGTTTTGGATGCTCCATCCACAGGCAGCTTGGATCTTTTTTGAACCTAGGTACACAATGCCCATCTTAGAATGGGCAGCACTTAGGGATGGGCTGATTTTGAAAGCTAAGTGTAGTCTGATTTTAGTTAGATGGGAAACATCTTGGGAATCCTGGTGCTAGAGGCCAGATTGAGAAGGAGAAAAAGATTCCAGAACGTGACAATGGAAAACTACTTCTGTAAAGCTGGCAAGAAAACTACATGTGGATGTAGTCACTAGGAGCTGAATTCTACTTGAGGGCCTTGTTACCTTTTTTACATAATGACCACTTAAGGAAATGTATTCATTTTACTGAGGTGAAGCTAGACTTTCCATTAAAACATTTTGGACTTGTGATCAAGCATGATGTCAGCAAACAACTGACTTGGGCAGCTACCAATGGCCTCTAGGTTTTGTTACTACCCCTTTCCCAGAGCTCCGCCTAGTGCGTTGTACAGGTACACAATGTGCTGCAATGTGGTCCTGCATCTGCAGAGCATTTTAGATGATTAAACAGAAACAGTATTTATGAGAGCAACTGAGACACTTGCTCTCATCTGCTGGTAAATCCACCCAACCTCTACTGACACACAGAGGTGTTGAACAAAAAGGGAGTTAGAGATTCAGGTCAAGTGGAGTCCCAATTCTTGACACTCCCAGTTCCCACAATGTAAGAGCAATAAAGAACTAAACCTTCAGGGCAAATGAGTAATGTATTATATATATATATCTATGTACATATTCATTACGCCATTTCTTCTAGGGTGAGCAGCATACAAAATTCCACAAAAGCGTAAGAACTGGTAAGCAAAATAAATTGGAGGCAGAAGAAAAGTAAGGGAAATCTAAATAAATCTAATTTATAAGGCTATCCTTCTCCATACTTTCCTACTGGTGCAAGCCATCCTTGCTTCCACCTTATCCACATCCTGATTTCACACATTGCCTTTTGCTCTTAAACTTTTCATTCTCTCTGAACCTCTTATCACTTCCATCCAAACACAACTTTCTCAGTTTTCCCCTTCCACTCAACCCATTCACTCTTCCTTCCTTTATTTATTTCACAATTTAGTTATTCCCTTATATGACCAAGCCACCTCAGCACCTTTATATGACAAAGCTACCTTCTTTCATACCTTATATTCAACCTACTTTCTTTCAGGAGCCATTTATTCTTTATTTACATGTTTCCTTTGCAAATCAATTCTCATTCATTCTCGCTCTGTAATCTAATCATATTAACATATTTCCTTCATACTGGTCACCAACTTTTTGTAATCCATAGTGATTCAGAATCCATTCATTTTTTTACTCATCTCTTGTTTTGCCACCCACACTTTTTAAGCACTCTATTCCTACTGGATTCAGTTTAATGTTTGTCCAGGCATATCTAGTTCTCACTTCCCTATAACAAAATGGGCAGAAATGCACTCTTATACACAGCTGTTCGTGTTTCTTTCAACTAAGATTCAGAAAGTTGGGACACAAACAGAAACTGGCACTGCCTTCACTTTTTATGCATTCCATCCACAAACCTATTGACAAATAGCAATGGTGGTGTGCAGCCAAAGTCATTAATGATGATGGTTTATAACTTTAAAAAAAGAAGGGAAATGTGATATAAAATTTTTACATATGCTGCTTGACTGTAAATATACTGAGATTCATGGGACTCTCTCCAAGTTTGTTCTTTGGTAGATTGCTATTTGCTTACATTTGAAATCTCTGTTGGCTACAGTTTTCACATTGTTCTTCCAAATCTAATCATTTCTTCCTTTTATCTGATCTCCTACAGTCTTGCTGTTTTCATCAATATTTGACAGCAATTCCCAAAGATCCAATATAGTCCACTCTAATATCCTTGTGTGTTCTCTTCTCTCCCTTTGAAATCCAATACCAAAGCAATGAAATAATTTATTGTGCTTTATTTAGGTTTTTATTTTTTGCATATGTTTTGATGCTGTCCCTTTGAAATCAAGGCTATTTGAAAATTTAAACCAACTGTTTATTTTTTTTTTTTTAAAGTTATGAAAGCATTCTGAAAAATCTTCTGTGTTTCCCCCCTCCCAAATATAACTCCTATAGTGTTAAAAAAATTAATATCACCAATAGCATGTATTTATTTATTTTTGCCACCTACCTGAAGATTACAGAAATAAGAACATATCTTGACTACTTTGGATTAAAACTCTGCTTTGGCTTATTTATAGTTTTTTTTTCCATGATGATGTTTATGAGTTATTGTTAGGTTTTTTGGGGTGGATAATTGTTATTATTAATGAGTGCTATTAACAGACGCTTTCTGCTTTTTAAATTTTTGTAAGTTCCCTTGATCCCTTATTAAGTGGTTTGAAAAATCCAAATGAAAAACAACAGCAAAAAGCAAATAAGCATCATATATCATAGCTATCCACTTTGGCTCTATATATTTGAATTCTAGCAACAAGGATAGTTATCCCGTTTTCCCCCATCCAGTGCTGTCACAGTCATACTAGGCTGGGCATTAATTTTTCCTACAGCCAGCACCATCTCAGGGGACATTTGGTCTGAAAGTTTTGGCATTAGGAAGAGAATCTAGCAGGAGATCTGCATGTGTCTATTGCTCCAAAGGAGGGAGAGAAACAAGGGTGGGCACTTTTTTGGTAACTGGAGGTATCTGGGGAGATGCCACAGGCTACAGATGATGGGATGATTATGCAAAGGGAGTGGGTTTGCATCATACACTTGAACAGGACTTTTTTCCCATTTGAAGGAAAGTAAGAGTTATTGTTGTTAAAAAACAACAAAATTGGCTGTGTTTTAGAGCTTATGCTGCCATTTTCATGCATTTCTCACTTTCAAAGCATGAGAAATTGCACCATCAAATTTCAGCAATTGCTGACCCAGCCCATTCTGTTTCTTGGCAACAGTTGTCATCCATGTTCTGGTGTATTCTCTGGCCTGATTTCTGGCTTTATTCCAAGCACAGATTCAAGGCAACTGTTTATGGCTGAGGTTTGGCACATGTCTCTCTCCAATTATCCTACCAGACAGTGGCTTATGGATGATAAGAACCAATACAGGTAGTCCTTGCTTAATGACCACAATTGGGACCAGCAATTCTGTTGCTAAGCGATGTGGTCATTAAGTGAGACATCACATGAACATGATGGACTTACAACCTCACTTCGGCTGCAGTCGTTAAGCGAATCACCTGTGGTTGTTAAGTGAGACATCACATGGCCACGACTTGTGATTTTACTGTCAGCTTCTCCATTAACTCTGCTTGTGAGAAGCTGGCTGTGAAGCACACAAATGGCAATCACGTGACTGCTGGATGCCCCAACAGACATAAGCACCCGATGGTTGTGAAATGCCCAAACCTCAGTCACATGACCATGGGGATGCTGTGATAGTTGTAAGTGTGAGGACCAGTCATAAAGTTATTTTTTCAGCACCATTGTAACTTTGAATGGTCACTAAACAGGACAGTCATTAAGTGAGGACTACCTGTACTCTGCAGATAAATAAATGATCACAATGGCTCTAAAATATGCCACCATGATTATTGAGGTCTTTGTGATGTTACCATCCATTGTTTCAATTCTCCAAGTAATACCTAGGTCAGCATTTCTCAATCTCAGCAACTTTAAGAGGTGTGGACTTCAACTCCCAGAATTCCCCAGTCCCAGTTTTCACCTCTTAAAGTTGAAGAAGATGGGAAACACTGACCTTGGTGAATGTCAATTCTTTATGGTAGCTCTATGAGTTATCTTCTTTTGTATGAACCAACCTGCTTTCTTCTTTTGGCTCATTGCTATAACATTTTAATAAATAACTGGAAGTTTGAGTGACTCTGAAGTGAGATTGGACTGTCCCTATTTCATAGTGTGTACTTGCTCATACTTACCTGCAGGTAGAAGCAAATTTCCAAACCAAGGAAATCATAAATGTATTTCTTCCTTATTCTCATTTGATTCCATAGTCTCATAATTCTAGAGCTTTTCCTTTCTACCGTTAGAGGAACTGGAAAGAATGGCAATGCTACTTCTGTGCTTCTCAACTTCCCTCAAAAGGAGATTGGAGAATGGAAGGAGGACTTCCTTATATCCCACATGATCCTTATATCCTCCTGATTGGTGAACATGTCATCTTATGTGATGCAGTCCATTTATTCTGATAGTGATAGCAAGTCAATCAAAGGTGGCTAAATGAACCTAGAAGTTTTTGTCCTGATTTTAAGGGTACGTTTTTACCTCAGTATGAAAAAGTATACTAGCGTATCTTTAATCATGTGGATACATTACAGCTGCATGGAACACATACAGAGAATTTTTGTTTGAAGCTTAATTAACATAATTCCCTCTGAGACTGAAACAGAATGTGAATAGAAGATCAAATCCTCACCTTCAAGCATAAACATGCTTTACTCTTAATGCTGAATCAAGCAACCTATTTAATCTGAATGTGCTGCGATTTTCAGCAGCAACTGAATCCCAGTCACCTTTCCCAGTTGGTGGAGAAATAAAACAAATGGAACTCTTACTAGCAAGGAAAAAGCAGGGAATAAGCCCTATTCAAAGTATTTAAAGAGAGAGAGAGAAAAAAAAGAGGACTGTTCATTTCACATTCTGTCTGGCTGTATCTTTGTTTAGGCCAAATTGTGCTGTGGACAGCTGAATGCATTTTTCTTATCTTTCTTAATCTTTTCCACAAAAAAGTTCCCCCCTCCCAACATGGTACATCACAACTATCCCTTCCATCTGCAAGCTAATATTATATTTAGCATCCCTGCTAAAGTACAACAATAAGTATCAAGTTCCTGATGGCATCTATCTACCTGAGAGTTCTTTAAAAAACTCAAATGTGAAATTGCTGATCTCCTAATAAAATTATGTAACTTGTCCCACTGACTGGGCTCAGTGTGAGAGGACTGGAATGTAACAGCCATTTTTAAAAAGAGACTTTTTAAAACCTTCATTCTTAGTGCTCCCACTGAGCAGCCTGGTTTTACTTCATTTAGTGTTGAATGATTTGTTCTTGCTCCAAAGTACTCTCAACAATTTTCCCCAGCACAATTCAAAGGTATCCGTTTTTCTCCATTCAGCCTTTCTCACAGTCCAGCTTTCTCAGACATGTTACAGCTAGGAAAACCTTGACCTTGACAAATCATGAGCTTTATTGCCAGTATGATGTCTCTGCACTTTAATAATTGGCCTTGATAGACTTTCTCCCTAGGAGCAGGCATCTCTTTTTTTCACGGCAACTTCACCATCCCTATGAATTTTTGACCCTGCTTCAACTTCATGTAAGTACACTGGGCTGGGTTGCCCTTTTATTTTTTATTTTAATATGGAGCAGGAGACTGGTTTTTGCATTTCTTCTTTAACTTTGAACAAGACATTCCATAAGTCTTCTTAGCTTCCATCCATCAAAGTGGTATCATCAGGGTATCTGAGATTGTTGAAGTTTCTTCCAGCAGTTTTAATTCCAACTAATTCCTGTTTCTTCAGTCCACCATTCCTCATGATATATTTTGCATGTATTTTGATTTAAATAGATAATGTGACAGTATACAATCTTGGAACATTCCTTTCCTAATTCTAAACCATTTAGTTGTTCCATACTCCATTCTAACTATTGTTTCCTGGATATCAGACAAAATCTCCAATAGGTAGATGAGGTCACCCAGTACATTCATGTTTTTAAGAAGTATTCACAATGTTGTGGTCTACACAGTCAAAAGTCATACTACTGTATAATAATCAATAAAGCAAAATAGAAATATTTTTTGGAACTCCCTTGTCTTTTCCATTATCCATCAGATGTTAGCAATGTAATTCCTCTGCCTCTTCTGAATCCAGCTTGTACATCTGGCAGTTCTCATTTCATCAAAAGCCAAAAGTGATTGTGGTCAAAACCAAAAGTGACTGTGAAGAGCTCCAGAAGAATCTCTTTAAACTGGGTGAATGGTCAACCAAATAGCAAATGCAGTTAAATTTAAGTAAGTATAAAGTGATTCACACTGTGGTAACCCCTTCTCCAACTTCATATATACCCTGATGGGTTTTGAGCTTGGGATCATAGTGGCTAACTAAATAAATGTGTTGACTCAGTGTGTGAAAGCCAAGATAAAAAGAAAATTGCATACCAGTGATAATCGGGAATGAGATTAAAAATGAAACTGCAAACATTGTAATGGTTGTATACAAGTCTATGATATACCTGTATCCAAAACTATGTGTATAATTCTAGTTGCCACATTTGTAAATTAAATTGTAGAGCTGCAAAAACACAGAAAAAAAGCAACAAAATGATTAGTGAGCACCTTCCTTTTGAGACAAGGTGAGCAATTTGGGACCCTTAACCCGGAAAAACGGTGACTGAAGTGGGCATGGGATTGAGGTGCTTAAAATCATGATAGCATGTTTCTTCCTCTCTCCAAACATTAAGACCAGAGGTCATCCAATAAAATCGATTGGAAAGAGATTTAAAACAGACAAAAGAAAGCACTTCTTCATGCAGCACATAATTAACATGTGGAGTTCATTATCCCAAGATGTGGTGATGTGGACAAGCCTATCAAGAACTATTAATCTTGAAGCCTCAGTGTTAACTCTGGGTTGGGGGCAGCGTGCCTCTAAATATCAGCTGCAGGCTCCCATTAGTGGGAGAGGAAGATGTCTCAACCTCAAGCAACTCAGAGGCTTCAGATTGTCCCCTGTGAGAAACAAAATACTGGACTAAGATGGGCCTTGGCCTGATCCAACAATCTTATGTTTGTTGAATCTTATGTTCAGCCATACAAAAGAATTATTTTATCTCTGTGCTCCTTAGCTTGGCATTTTATAAATTCTTGCTAGTCAAAATATGACCTCAGTTTTCTTCAATTTTATCTTAAAATGGTATTCTTCACCAAAAAAAAGGGCCACAAACAAACAAACAAACCCAACAATCCCAAACTAATAAACCAACCATAATTATTCCAGGATTCCAGCTGGCTTTGAACATATATAAAATCCGTGGCTAAGTCTAAAGAGCTTTGAAGTGCCATACACATGTGCAATCATGCACAGGCATGCACACAATATAGATACACATATGCATATACTGTACATGTATGTATGTATTTATGTGTGTATATATATATATATATATTTATACACACACACACACACACACACACATACATTCATACATATATATAAAGTATATATATGCACGCACACACACACACACACACACACGTAATTAGCAAATCCTAAGACTGCAGTTCAAATTGCTTTGGAATAATCCTCTCTTGTGCTCCTCACTGGTTTCACCGCTGTCATTCAGGATAGAAAGAACTAATTCACAGGTAGTGAATCATGGTTGCCTCTGGATCCCCACCCCAGAACGAAGGATGAAATCTCCAGGAAAATCCATCCAACAATTGCAAATGAGATAGTAGCAAAAGTTATTGACACCATATATCATCCCTGGGCTTATTATCTACACATGACTTATCAAGTTGCATTTTTAATTCTGAAGAGTGCTCTGGCATGTCATTCAAGTTTATAAACATAATGAGAGAAGATTTATGCCTCTATCTACTTTTGACAGATATTTCAGCATATGGAAATTCTTGGCACATAAATGTGTTTCGGGAGCAGTTATTGGTAACAAATACTAATTTCTACAGCACAGTTTAAACATGAGTGGGTTCTGGTAGAATTCATTTGAATTGTAAAAAAGAGTTTGAGAGGTCCCTAATTATGCATTTTCATTGTGCAGTCCTGACAAATGTTTTGATCAGCTTCCAAATGAATGAGCAAAGTTTTTCAATGGCTTTTACAAAATATCACAGGGGGTCTTTTGTGCAAATTTGTGCAACTGTATTTAACTCTTTAGTTCTTTCTTTCCTTATATTAATAATTGTGGGTGGGATCGAAGTGTTTTGGGGAAAAATAAAGAGTGATCCAATTTCAGTAGATACATTTTAACAATATGTATCTACTGAAAGCATTATTTAACTACCTACATAACTGGAAAGAGAAAAAAATACAAATTCATGCGATTATAAGGGAGACAATGACTTGGATTTGGCATATGAGATAAATAAATGCAAACACACAAAAATGCACACACGCACACATGCACACATACATGTATATACACCTATTACCCCCCAACTCCCTCCAATTTTCTCATGGGAAAACGAAGATACCTACACATGTGCAACAGCACTTCTATCAAGTCCATCCTGAAGTGAGAGAGCAGCATCTTTAACACAGTATTTGTTGATCAAAGAATCACATCAACAAACAGAGGGAAGCCCATAGATACTGGCTGATTACAACACAGAACAGCACGCAGCTGAGAGAAGTTAGCCAAAGGCCACTTACATACTTCTGTGGATGACGCCAATATTCTAAACCCAGCATAATATGGATCAGAGCCAGAATTTGGGACAGAAAACAACATTAGTGGTGCTGATGGACAATCTCCTGCTGTTCTTGGGTGGAGGGGAACTATTTTATTTGCATGCTCTCTGAAGAATCCCATACAGTTGGCTATGAGATGCTGTTCTCCCTTCTATGGGAAAAAGCAAGCATCGAAGGACATAAATCCAGCGCTGCTTACCTCTTATAGGGATCTACTAAAAGGGTTGTGCCCGGGCTCTAAAGGGTGAGCTCATTCAGCATTTGAATCCTGTGGCTTATCAACTGAGCACTGATTTATGCAAGACTTAGTTTAGGACTTATTTTCAATCCACTGTTCTATTCTTGAACCTGTAAATACCAAATTAGTTGCCTGGGCAAATATCTTATTCACTGAAACTCCTTGCAGGCATCAGATACTGGGATGTGTGCATCTGACAGAATATTCAGCAAAATGTGCAACTGTGGATACTTTCCGGAACAAGTGCTCTGCATGAACTGACAGCTAGGGTGGTGTAACAGGACTTGGAACAAGAGGGTATGCATTGAAAACATTGTTTTACATCATTTCTTTTTCTGTGCTAGCCATATACTTCAGGGTCCTTTTCATGAATGCACCACTCAGAAAGTTTCAATAATCCTGAATTCTGATGAGATGAAAACATTTTAAACCTCTTTCTTTTTACTTTTGAAATATTTGCTCTAAGCTTGGCTTTCTATGTCACTGGGAGCAAAATGTTTTATGTCTCTATAAAAATGTCAAATAATCTCTCTCTCTTTCAACTCCAAAAGATTGGAGAGTAAGTACGAAGATGATGTCCATACACAATTAAATATATATCAAGATACTTCAGAATATAGTGCAAGTGGATTGGGTAAGATGCCTGAAGCATCAAATACATTTTATTGTGCTCAGTTCAGAATACATACATGGAGCCATGAAAAAATTCAGCATAACTTACTGCAGTTAAGAGCTCTTCCTCACAGCTGAGTTAAAGTGACACCCCTTGCCCCTGAGCCAGCATAACATTTGTTGCTCCAACTGGCAATTTCTATCCTGCCACAGGCACAATGTCAGCAAATGGTGCTGTCTTTGTTTACAGCGTATAAGGCACATTAAGGACCAGGACTGGCTGATGTCTCCTCCATTCCAACATCACCAGTTGGTGAGAAAACATCCACAAATCTCCCTTCTTAATATGGGCTGGGACTGGGCAGGAGGTGAGTTCTGACAGGTAATACTAGTGGGTTTAGCCATCTGTCAAAATGCATTCTTGGTTTTACCTAAGGGTTTCCTGTTATCTCCAAATAGTTGGGCTTCTTTGGACATGGTTTCACTGCTATTCCAGAAGAGTGTTAAACCTGTGTTCAAAAGCAGCCTGGACAACAGCTGATGGGCATGGGAAAGCATTGTTATATAATAGTGGGGGGAGGGCAGATCAGATTTTTCTCTCCCAATTTCCCATGCAACTCCCTCCCACCACCACCACTGATCAGCTGTTGTTCAGGCTGACCCAGGTCTCTGATTGGAGTGTGAGCTCAGAGACCTGGCAGACATAATGGGGGAGCCTGTTTTGAAAGAATCAGAGTCACCCACTGTTCTGTTACCGTGGTGTTCAAGTGAAGTAATATTGTCACAGCAATTAAGGTGTGGTGAGTGTATACTGCAAAGTAACTGAATTTCTGCAAACAAAAAGACAGGGGGCAGGTAGGAAGCCGTCTAGTCTCGATCCTCTTTGAAGCCTTTACACTTCTTTCTCCTCTCTTTGCCCTTGTCAAAAGAAAAATAAAGTTAATGATCTTGATGAAGGGGAAAGCAAAAATAGTACCTTCCATTGATCCATGGATCTTCTTAAGTACTTTGGATCCTAATCCCCAAATGATGAAGTGTCTGCCACCTCTGGTATTCTTTCCTCCCCTCAAATAAGAGAAATACTTTTAAAAATGTTGCTCACTTTAAGAAGCTACTACCAGAAGATAGAAAACAGAATGCAGCAAATAATAGGACTCAGCACCCCTCCTACAAAGCAGGTATTTGACTGCTGGTATTTTCTATGCATGAAAAAGCAAAAGAACAGGGGTATGTGTGTGTGAGTGTGTGCGCGTGCATGCACATGCATGCACAGGCACTTTTTGGTAAGTGCATCAGAATGTTCACAAATCTTCCTAAGTATCCTGTTTAGGTTTGGCAGCTTTGGAGAATGTTCCATCTGCCTACTTGTACAGGTATCCTGTTCAGCTGAATGAAATGTGCATCCCTAATATGAGTTCCTCCACGCCACCTCCACAACCAACATTCAAAGAAACAAAACAAAAACATAGGAGGACTTCCAAAATGTATCACTGCATCTTACATTTCACAGAAACATTGATCTGAATATTAAACAAATGATACCAAGAGAGATAAGGCACAGCTACAGAGAGGTAAGTCATGAGTGTAATCAGAAAAACTCATACAAAGGAATATAAAAATGTGATTATGGCTTGCCCACCTTCCCTGCAAAAAATCCCAACCATTGTTTACTTTATGGATTTTCCATTGGCAGCTGACCAGTTCACAGCTTGACTCCATCTCAAGTTGCAGAAAGTGAATCATTTCTCCTCCTAAGAATATAATTTACGTCACGAGATTAGCAAGCATAAGATGGGTCAGGATGTTCCACTTTATAAAGTTAGAAGAACAAACTCAATGAAGGGAGCCTAGGCAGGCCAGTGCTATGTACTGGAATGATCTATATAGATGAGCAAGATTTAGCTCAAGGTATCTTCAGACACACTCACATAAAGAGATGTTGCACCCTAATAGTTCTCTTTACATGAAACAACCCAACTCATCCTTTGGATGCTGTGAAGCTGTTACTGCTTTACAAAATAACAGAATACCGTAACTGAGGATATCCTATACAAGGTACTATTCCGTTGTTAATGTTACAAGTGGCAGATGTATGATCAGTAACATAACACATAGAAATAGCAAGGCACCACTGACATTTTCTTTGGCTCCTACTAAGGCCTCTGCCCTTGGAATTTTAATAAATTAAGCAGTTTCCTTCTTTGGGGACTGAAAAGCAGCAACAGCCTTCTCTTCCTCCTCCATTCCCTCCACAAGACCCCTCTGTGGTCTGCATGGGTCCAGAGTAGTTGTGTAGTCAACTCTCCCTGGGACATCAACTAACGTCTCCCTCTTTCTTTCACTTTCTCTCTCCTTCTTTCCCTCTCTCTTGCTGGAGGAATATACCATCCCCATCACCACTGGCAGAGGACCAAGGGAGGGTCAGAGGAATGGAATGGGAATGGCCTTTCTCTTCACTCCTTCTTATTTTTTTAAAAAAAGACTTAGCTTACTTAACAAGTTAGTTAAAAGTGGCATTTATAGAGTCAGTTTTTCCCTTCCAATCAAACATCACCAGCTGCTGAGAAAACATGCACAAATCAGTTTGATGTAGTGGCTAAGGTGCTGGGCTAGAAACTGGGAAACGGTGAGTTCTAATCCTCCCTCAAGCATGAAAGCTGGCTGGGTGATTTTCTGCCAGTCACTCTCTCTCCGCTCAACCCACCTCACAGGGTTATCGTGGGGAAATTAGGAGCCAGGAGCATCATGTATGGAGCATTAGGTACTGTATGTACAGAGCTTTGAGTTGACCAAAACTAAATGCAGGATAAAAATTCATCATAAATACCAACAATTAATTAAATGAGTGGCAGAGTGGCAGAAAGACAGATTTAAGGGGAATGACCTTCCTATTAGAAGAGATTAATTCAGAGGTAATTTAAGGAAATTATGGTGCTCTTTAATAAAAGTGATGTTTTGTTAGAATAGACAGTCTTACTTTTTGCCATTATTGTTAATGCTGAATTTTGCAATTGACCACATTCATGGTAGCAATTTTGTGGACAGTATCCCTGACAAATATGCCCATAGGAACCAAACCATTAGCGACCCCAGGCATAAGCTTATCGCAATAACGATATCAATAACAGCAGTGTCTTCAGGGAGGGCAAATGAGGGCCAATGAGGAAAGCAGCATCATGTTGCCACAAAGCAAGCTTCCCCCCTTTGGCCTGTGCATTGTGACATCCCCCGCATGTATGAGAGGGACGAAGCTTGCATCATGATAGCATGACACTGCTTTTGTCATTTTGACAAAAATGCTGTGTCCTGTAGATGCCTTTAATCCACAGCAACAATATTTATTTCGGTCATAGACTGGCATAAGACAACATAAACTACAAAGCTACAACAGTCACAACTGTATCAACAGTATCCAAGAACTTAATATTACTAACATAATACTGTAAAACAATACCTTCTGTTCTCAGGAAACAATAAATTAGGTATCCTAGCTAGGCTAGCTTGCTGCGCAGTGTCCAGAGTTTAAAACTGCAGCATGAGAGAGTAGAGACTAGCCAGAGAAAACCATCAGAGTGCTAATTTCAGGATTAATGTTTTCACCCAGAGAAGTCCTTCAATAAAGGGAAATAAAAGGATCTCAGTAATGATCAGCCAGTGATCCTAATATCAATCACTGGAAAGAGATTGAAGTAGATTAAAATTGGGTCTTTTGTAAGTATCTTGAAAACTATGCCATGATTGCAAGAAGCCTACAAGGCTTTGTCAAAAATAAATGTGGGACAAACCTCATCTCCTTTTACAGGGTAACTATTCTAGTGGACAGGGGGAATGCTGTAGAGGTAATCTACCTTGATTTTACAAAGCTTGTAACAAGGTTTCACAGAACATTCTCATTGATAAGCTATTGAAATGTGACTTAGATGGTACTAAAGTAAGGTGGGTCCACAACTGGCCAGCTAACTGCACTCCAAGAGCATTCATGGCTGTGCATTGAGTTGGAAAGCAGTAACTAGCAGGGTTCTGCAAGGATTGCCTTTGGTTAAGTATTATTCAATGTTTTTATTAATGATGGGCTGCTTATCAAATTTGCAGATGACACAAAATTGAGAGGCTTCCTGTTGACTGGAGACATTAGCAGAATCAGAAGGCTTTTGTCAAAATAACAAATGCAATGTTGCAGCTTTGTAATGCAAGCTCCATTCTTTTTTGTTCAAATGCTGCTTTGGTCATTCACCTGTTCTTAGTTCCCCCTGCTTATGCCACTGCTGTTGACCTCTATTTGCCAAATAGCAAATCTGGTGCAATTATTCAGGCAGCAGATGCTGGATGGAATGGAAAGTCACAGATAGCAGCTTCTGACCTTTCCATTCTGCTGGAGGACTAGGATGCTAAATATTACAGGAAGCCTGGCCTACATCTAAGAAGCTGGACTGCTGCATTCTCAAGCATTGGAGGATGCTGTGTTATTACCACCACTGTCAAAGTGAAATTCAGCTGCAGATGAGATGGGAGCATTGCCTTCATCTCCAACAGCATTATGCCTGGCTCTGTCATCCCCAAAGCACTTTGGGGAAGTATATCCAATTCAGCCATATTCCACCATGACACACCCCTTTGGAGCAATTCTGTAGGTTCCTTAAGGTGAAACAGGACACTATGTAATGTGATCGGAGCAATCTTTTATGTAGTAATTGAATGCCCTATTGAAACAGGTGGAATATAAATCAAGTAACTAAATAAAGTGAACAGACATTATTATGTACATAACTAAACAATGCTATAAAATGCTGATTCACTTTGCTGAAAAGAGATTGCCCAGGCTGTCTTCGCCAATGGGTGGACTCAAGTTGCTTCAGGCTAGTTCTGCAAGAGAAGGCTTCTCTCAGCCTTCTCCTCCAGCGCTGGCCAAAGGACTTCCAGGCTGAATAGCTTTGGGACTGCTCACAGCTTTTTCTGAAGCTGTACAATGTCGAACTTCAGCAAGTACCAAGGAGGCTTGCCAGGTTGGTTGCTTTCAGTGTCATCTAGACTGGAAACACTTCAGCCTGTCTTGCAATAGGCTTCTCCCAGAGTTCTTCTTGAACAAGATCTTTCATTCCTACTGATGGGAGGAGCTAGAGGCAGGAAAGCCTGTGTTCTTCTCTATAGCTAGCCTCTTTTAACTACTCATTAGCTAGAAAGAAGTTAGGACATCTCAGCAGCATGAAAGAGCTCTGTTTGTTCTGATTGCCTCTCAACTATGTGAATGGCCTGGAGAAGGATTCCCTATACCTTGCAATGAAGCTACAAAGCCCGGATGATCCCTCCAGTAATGAAGAAGGTTCCTCTCAGTGTATCAGAAGAGCCAGACCATGAGTTCGGTGGGACAAGGCTAAGAGGGCTTAGAAGCAGACTGAAGCAAAGCAACGTGATTGCTTCTCTTCAGTCTTCGAAGCAAGGGGATCACTGTTGCTTTGTGCTGAGAAGGGATGCCTGATTCAAAGCTACATCCAAGCAATGCATTCCTCTGAAACTTCACATGGCCCTAATATTTTCCACATACAATTATCCCTAACAATAATATTCCCTTTGCTTTTTTAAAGCAACATTTTAGCTTTGAAAGTACTTAGTGTATCTGAAGTCTTCCTCAGCCTTGATAAGCCTCAGCTGAGTTCCCTGGGAAATCCTGTTAATTCATTCACACAGCTAAGGGTGGGATCTCCAGCTTAGTGCCCTTTGCAACTTTTCCCATTTTTGCTCAGGAGAAGAGTTCCAGCCATGTTTCCTGTTCCAGCTAAGCGAGCATTAGTCAGTTCTGTTCTTAATTAGGCCAGAAATGCTAAGATTATTTTAATAGTCTATTTCCTTTAGATGGACGTGGTTTACCCTGTAAAATCAGCAGTTCAGGAAACAGTTTTGCATAGCCTTGGCAATTTTATTATTTCCTATTAGTGAGTGCCATATCCTATGGTAACCCACAGAATTACCTAATTAACTGGAGAATTTCTCAGAATATAGATAATACTATTTAATTTTATGGAGAGATAGAACATTATTTTGCAATTTGTCATGAAGTGGTTAAGTACCCATAATTATAAATATGAAAGGAATATTCTTAAAATAAATCAGGCCACTGGCTCCATCTGGCTCCTTGCAGTTCTTTTGAGGGATTTAAGAATTTCATGCAATGTATGCATGTATAATTCAGTAGTGATATGTGTGATATGGCCACAATTTTTTTTTACATAGGTTACAAACTGATTCACATATCCCTGTTAATAATTTGAGAACTATCATTTCAAATTATCCCTCATTCTCTATCTCTGTTACTGGCACTATTGTACACCACTAGAAAAGGTACTGAAGTATTGAAACTTCACACACACACACGCACACGCACACACTCACACATGTTGTTGTTATTATTTATAATATACAAAAGGAAAAGATGAAGGCTGAAATCCAAAGCCATTTGTGAGCTCATGTTTTACTTGTTTGGTGGAACTTTATTATTTATTGTGCTTCTAGGCTGCTTGATAACCTCAGTTCTTTGGGGGATTTCCTAATCGGTTAAAACATATCATAAAAACACAATAAAAAGCAACATACACTATTGCACAACAGACACTAAAATCAACAGTAGCAATAACAGGAACTATAAATGTAGCACATGAAATCAGTAATAAAAACAATAATGACAGCATGTGAAATTCTAAAAGTATTAACGTGTTTTTAAATGCTTAGAAGAAGAATGTAGGGAAATCATGCAGAGCATGGCTTCTGAAATTATTTTTCACTCCTTTACAGGAATTGCCATAGGAGACCTTTCTTTTATGCAATAAAGTGAAGTGTTGAATTTTTGATTGTGTATGTGTATGTATGTAGAGAAAAGCCCCAGGTGAAGATCTTTAAATACAGGCACAGGTATTCTGGGAGTGGGACTTTTTCCTCTTGTCCTCTCTCTTGCAACCTTTCCATGCATCCTCATAATCTTCTCTAGATAAATAAGTGGGAGGGTCTAGGTCCTAGTCCCTGTCATGCAAGATGGTCTATCAATGGGGGTTGGGGGGAACCCATACTGGATTCTGTAGATCAAGGACAAATGACGCGATATCTTCCAAATGTTTTGGATCTCAGCTCCTATCACCCTCAGTCAGCATGAGGAAACTGTAGTCCAAAATACTGGAAGGATACCACACTGCCTACCTCTAGTACTGATTACTGTATACATTTCAAGCCGAGAGGAATGAAAAATGCAAAACCCTTACAACAAGCTTGTTTTGGAGGTGCTGTTTAGTCTTCTGGAAACATTAAACTGCCACCCACATGAAATAAAAGTCTGTGGTCAATGAATTCAAAGTCCCACGCTCAGTCCAAATATTTGGAACCATATACAATGTCTGCAGATGGAAATATGATCCATGCTGGATTTTTAATGTGTAAGTTGGAACATAATGGAACAATTCCTAAGGGTGTGTCAGCCTTATTAGTTAAGAGTTCACCAATATTAGAAATCACATGGCTCAATAGGAGAACCAGTTTAAACCAGAACACCTGGCCCCAGCAGGCATTGCAAAACAGCTTCCTACTCAGGAACTGCTTAACAAAGACAGCAAAATCATCATAATGAAGGGTAACCCAAGGATCCTGAAAAGCCATAAACTATCCATTATGTAAGCCCACAAGGCAGTTCATAGTTCACAGCAGAATTAGCAATGGAAATATCCAGCAAATAATAGACTTTCTCACTTCTGAAACATGTAACCCAAACCTAGGAAGCAACAAAGAGAGGAATAATACCTTACTGTATTGACGAGTTTATTCAAAGAGCCCACATGCTGAGGATTACTCAGAATATCCACAATATTAAAATAAAAACTGTAGACTTATTCATCTGCATGTAACTTAAAAGCTAGTAGCATTCTAGCCCCTGTTATTGTTTCAGCAGTTCCACTCATTTGTCTGTCTAGAAATGTATGTAGGTGCCAATATAGGGAAAATAAATCTATGTCTGTATCATATTCCACTCCCCATCCTTATGAGCTTTGTTTGAGAATACGTACTCCTATACATCTGATCACCCGAAACACCCTTCCCAACTTGGTGTCCACCAGATGTGTTGGATTGCAACTTTTTGACCATGCCAATTGGATTCCTAGATTATGGGATTATGGGATTTGAAGTCAAACACATCTGGAGGGCAACGGGCTCGGGAAAGCTGCCCTAAATACGCAACTTAAACTTTTGCTCCCAACAGGATCATCCCTTTTCAGAAATGCTTCTCGCTAAAAGACCATTTATTTCCAGGAACCATTTTCCAATCATTCTACCTCTTAACAGTCCATATATTTGCATGCAAGAATGATGATGAATTAGAGTTTGCCAGAAATAAATTGATAATTCGTAAATCTGGCATGTACATGACTGCCTTTTCCAGTATTTTTACAAGATGATTTTTTTCAGCCCAGAACTGATGTGGAAGAGTCATCCTGAAGTTTTAAACTGTAGTCATGTGAAATTCTGAGATCAGATTGAAATGCTACGGTATAAGTGTCACCCAAAATGATAGCACAGATCTAGCTCTTTCTCCAAAATACCTAATATATCTTATTCATAGCCTGTTATCACTGTGTTTCCTCTTCCTTCATCAGTAGCAACTAATGATGTGGAACTGAATAGCAGAAATGATAACTCTTTAGGTTAGCCTGGAGATATTGGCAGATGTTCTTGGAAAGCCAGCTAGGCCCAAACATCACCACCACCACTTTTACTATCATTATTATAATATCAAACCACAATAACCATGGCCCCAAGCTATAATAAAAATGAGAAATGTCAACTGAAAAAAACTGAAGAGTAAGATTTATTGACTACATGCAATTTTAAAAATTAGCAAGTTCCTAATCACTTTGTGCCTGAGATCCAAGTTGAACAAGCCTCCTTACTTTCCTCTCCTCCTTTTTCTGAATATTGTACTTTGCAGGAAATATTATAGAAGAGGCATTCAGAATAATCTGTGACAAATATCTGGGCAGCACTTGCATGCATATATTTTTAAATGTTCACAATTTCCTTAAATTGTGAGACATTTAAGTCCCTTGTGATAGAGATTGATTTCTTTTTAAAAAAGAATATATTAGACTTTTGGATGTCTTTGAAATAAGTACTCTATTTATAAATGTAAACTATTAAGACAGATACATTTCCATAACAGAGATAGGCAACTTGAGATCCAGGGCTCCATGTGGCCTCAAGCCCCTTCTATCTATCTTCTACAGAGATAGGCAACTTGAAATCCAGGGCTCCATTTGGCCTCAGGTCCCTTTTTCTGGCTTCCTTGAACTATCGTTGACCCTAATTGTTGAAAATTGGTTGCATACATTTTTAAACTTTCAAATTAAAAAATATATATATGGCCGCTCACTCTCCAAGTAACCTTGGATGGCTAATAAGCAACCCAAAAATACATTAGTAATAAAGATCCAACAAACCAGTAGAAAGACACATAGCACCTATATAGCACTGGTTGCAGCAATTCAGAAAACACATATTGACATACACTGATGGCTCATGCAACACCTAACCCAGTGCCCAAGGGAAAAGCTAGATCTACAGTGCCTTTGTAAAGGCCAGCAGAGTTGGGACCATCTGAATCTCAGGAGGATGCTGTTCTATAGGACAGGTACAGTGACAGGGAAGGCACACTTCCTGGGTCCTGCAAGATGGTAGTATTAAATAGATGGGACTCAGAGCATGCCAACCCTATATGATCTTTTTGGGCAGGTGGAAACAGGCAATCCTTCAAATATCCTGGTCCTGTGGATGAAAGAATTTATAGGTGACAACCAGTATCCTGGATTACACCAGAATCTGACCTGTAATCTTCACAGCTCATGGAACAGTGGTGTTACCAAGATGCATAACTACCCATGTTACTGCATTCTGGACCAGTTGTAGCTTCCAGTTTGTTTTGAAGGATAGCTCCATGTAAAGCACACTGCAGTCATGGTAAGAGCCTACTAAGGCATGAGTGACAATGAGTGGGCCCTCCAGGGCACAACTGGCACACACAATGGACTTGTACAAAAGTCCACCTAGCTGCAGTTTCCACCTGCTCCTCAAACAGGAGCTGCAAATCTAGGAGGATCCCACATTGTGCACCAGTTCTCACTGGGCCAACATAGTCCCATCCAGACCTAGAGATGGAACATTTCTGAGACTGGATAATCCCCTAATCCACAGCTACTCGGTCTTGCTAGGGTTAAGCCTGAATCTATTCCTTCCCATCCATACCCCCACAGCTTCAAGACATTCAAACAGAATTTTGACATTATCCTTTAGGTGACTAGAGATGTATAGCTGTGTAACCTCATATCATCAGTTGACCTTTGCTAAAGGCTTCATGTGGATATTAAATAGGAGAGAGGAGAGTGTTGAACCCCGCAACATCCTACAAAATAAGGTCCTTCTGACCATGCTGGTTGTAGCTGTAGTCTAACTGCATCTGAGGTAATCAGGTTGGGCAAGTCTGCTATGGATTATTTCTTTTGAAAGCCATACTCCAGGGCAAGAGGTGATTCGGTGTGAATGGGCAAAGTAATAAATACTTAGTATCTAATTGTGATCTAAAATAGTCAGAAGAAAGAAGGAAAGGAATAGTTCAACCTCTCAAGTCTGAGTTTTTAAAAAAGTTGTCCATTATTGTTTATTTGTTGGTATGAAATGCTGCTTCGTGCAAATGAAAGTGAAGCTCCATCTGATCCTCCAGAAACATTAATGGACTATGTCCATGATGTAGAGCACAACCACTTGGGGAATATGTTTCGGCAGGAATGCTAATTTAGTTATAGTTTTTAAGGCTGACTGCAAACAGATGGCTAGCATTAAATAGATCAGGGAAACAAGAAAGGTGGAGCAAAAGCTCAGGGACTGAGGCAGAGGGTTGCCAAAAGTATGGAACAGATTTGGGACTCCGAGAAATGAGTTATGGTTGGACCCACAATTTAGAATCATGGTGGTGTACTGTGGATTATCTATAGGACTTTCCAGCACATGCATGTACAACCAGATTTGTTGTGAACAATTTCTGTGGCTTGTGGCAGGCCTTGTGCCAGATCATCTTCCTGTGAAACAACAACACATATCCTTCTAAGCAGTATGTGCTGTAGGCTGGAATGAATAATATTTTGAATACCTCTTGACAAGAAGCAACAGCTATTTTGACAAGAGGCCACAGATATTCTTCCCTGGATATCATAACCCTTACTGAAGATTCATCCCCAGAGGACAAGAAGAGCTGGGGAGGCTTTGAAAGCAAATGAATGTATTGAACCAAGGCCTAGTATGGCAAGCAGCAAAATGTTAGCCTCTGTGAATATGGGACCTACAGCCCAGTCTGTGATCCAGATTCCTCAAATCAACTTCCAAGTGTTGTCAGGATAGCGCCAAAGATCAGAGAGGTGAAAAGTTTGCAAGGAAAAGCAAAATCCCTGGTAATAATGGTTTACTAAGGAATCGCTGTTGCTCCCAAGCAGATCTATTTCTAAGCTAAATTAGATGTATGCCGGCTGAATCACGGGTGCAGGCATGAAACCTTTGGAGTAGAGCTCCCCATTTCAAAATAAATCAGTGCTGGAAACAATGTCCATACTTTGTATGCTCTTGTGACCAATCGTCTTGAATCCTGTCCTAGATCTTCATTTTGACTTCTTAGTTTCTGACCCAATTTGTATTTTTACTTGATCCTTTGCTGTGCCTTCTGAATTATAGCTTTGAATAGCAGGCTTGATAGAATCTTGGATTGGATTTTCTCGACTGGATTTTCTGTGCAACCCTCTGGCTGCATGTTGGTTGCCTGGGAGAAAGTTTAGCCCACCCAACTACATCTGCTTCATCTGTGTAGCGCTCCCTGCCTGAGACAGGACCCCCAAGATACTGAGAAAATGGGACAGGACATCAGGCCTCATGCCCATGCATGGATTACAGATTAAATTAACATTCATAAATTAACAGTGGATGGGTTAAAGGATGGATGAATAGGTACACAAGGAACAGAACAAATCACTGAATGCAATGTGCAGATGTTTTTATTAATGGGTCTAAAATAGATATGAAAGAGAATTAAAACCTTTTCTCCTGTGTTGTGGTCATGGGAAAAAATATCTTCTCTGAAGCTAGTACAGGTAATCCTCCTTTGGCTCCAAATGGTAACCCCCCCCCCCCCCCAAAGTAAATGGCAGTTTCAGAAGATGAATTTTCCTCAGGGCAATACCAGGGAAGGAAAGCGATAAATTCTCTGCCTGGTTTAATTTCTTGTCAGACAAAATCTTCGCATCAAATGTAAAGATGCATTCTGTGTTCTGTGTAGCTTGGCCCTCAGAAAACTGTGGTGTGTGCTCTCGGCATTTGCTATACTTTACCTAGCAGACATTCAAGGCTTGTTCTCACATTTGCTTCGTGCAGAGTGAATGTGAAACAAACTCTGCCTTTGTTGATTTTAATCCACTTCTTACAGTGAGCCAATTCACTGTCCTCTTGAAAGAGTTTTGGCATACCACCACAGACCCATTCTCTCTTTTAGCATTTAAAATATCATGTAGTAGTATCATGCCAAATGCTGATAAATATGCATAGTGGGGAACAAACATAACCATTTTACCACAGGAGAATGTTGTCTAAGACTTAACAGGGTCAGAGTTTTTCTGTTGCCCTCACCCCCTGAGTGGATCTACGAATAAACAGGGAGTTTGTATTCATGTTGGAATGAACAGAAAACCAAACTAAATAGGCCTCATTTGGCACAATTTCAACTGGTATCAAAACATGAGTGTATGTGGGAGGAATATGGAAGACATCTCATGAATTGAAGGCATTTGCTTTCTCCTCCAGTGGCAGAACAAGCTGTCTGTCTTCTTCATTTTGCTTCTGATGTTTGGGAGTGTCTTCTGTGGCTGTTCTGGTGTCTACCATGTTGCTTTTCCTAACGTGTTCTGGGTTTTAGGTTTTGTGGAAAATTGGTGGGCAGTTGATGAAATCACCTTCTCCAGCCACTAACAGCAATAAAACAAAATTAATGGAAAAGAAAGAGGAGGAAAAAGAGAATTAAAACATGTATTATCAATACAAAACCATTAGTGATATAAAAATAAATGTTATCATAAGAAAGGACTTTTGGCATCTAAGAATCAGCAAATGTATTCTAACATGAGATTCTGTGAATCACAATCCATGAAAGCTTAGGCTAAAATAAATTTGTTAAAGTGTCATAAGGTTGTGGGTTTTGCTGCAAAACAAACAAAAAAACCCCGCAACCCTAGGACAGCTACTCCTCTGCAAACTTTCACAAGCAGAATGAGGCTTCCAGGAAGGAAAACAAAAAACTGTATCAAGAAATGGCATTGTGGAAAATATGCCTTGAAGAGAATATGTGTTCCTAGGTTATCCATTACAGCAGTAATTTTCTTATGATGGTCTAGTTGTATGAAATCACATATGTGATGTCAGCATCCTTTAATGGGGACGGGCTTATCAAAGGCTCAGTTCTTGATAATGTCCTACTCTATTGCTTCTGTAATCCAACATCATCATCCTGAAAAGTTCCAGGTATCTCTTTTTTGAGAACAAGGGAGACTTTTTGCTCCTGGTCAAGAGAAACATGCTAGCAGAAAGAAAACAGGAACCTTTTGCCTTGCACAAGAAAGCAGCTAACTAACTAAGCTAAATTTTTCCCCACCTCATAACCCTTACTCATTCATATTAAAACCCTGCAGTGATCATGGGGACCTGGGTTTCATCCCTCTTTGGATCTTTCAAAGAGAAGAGAGAACTAGTCTAGTTTAATGGTGTCACTAGAGCTGCAGAATTCAAGGTCCCATGTAACTAGGATCTTCTCTGAGTAAAATTAGGCTAATTGTCATGGCTCAGCCTAGCCTACTCCACAAGTTCAGTGTGAAGATAATGTGTATGTTAAGCAGGGGAGCATTGCCTAAATTGCTTGGAAGGATAGTAATAAGGCTTAGATAAATACAGCTGGCAATTTACAGTTTCAAGAAGTTACAGTTCCAAGAGTCCTGCTATAAGTTCTGAGTACTCTTATTTGCTTCTTCTCCATAGAATATTTTCTATGTGACATATACGTTGAGAAACACATATGGGTTTTTTTTTTCTGATACACAAATAAAAAAAATTAATATACACTCATGTCAACTGAGTAAAATAATAATCACCCAAAAATTGTGACTAATGCAGCTTCTAAGTAATACACAGTTTCATCAGAAGGAAGTTAGAAGGGAAGGATCTATAATTTTCAAAAAATCCATTCAATAACATCAGAGATAATCTGATTTGGAATTTCTATCTAATTTCAGTGGTTGAATATCTACAAACATTTACAGTCAGTTTTGGTGCAAATATTTATATTTTGGCTTCAGAATTTGATTCAAAAACAGTGCATTATACTAATTAATTAAGAAATAAAGCTACTCCAGTAGGCTTGAATTTGTCCAGCTCTTACCATCAATATTTAATGGACCCAGAAGCAACAATGTGCACAGTGCAATTCTATATTGGTTTTCTCTGAAGTAAGCCTCATTGATTAGGATATCAGCCTTGGAGAAAGAATGCCAGAGAATTAGGGATTAAGTGATAGGGGATCAAAAGTTTCAAAAATTGTGATGGAATGCCTGACAGACCTTGTGAAACAGGGATGTTAGAGAAGAGATTCTTGCCAAGCCTTGCAAGGCTGGCAGACTCAGAGAACAAGAACCACTTGGATTTCTAGAACAGTCTTTATTGCTAGTAGAGTAATGTAACAGATTTTTAAAAGCCTACCAAAGTGATTCTCCCACACAACTTATACCTAGTGTAATTACTGTGGGGTTACTTTATTTCTCATGCATCTTTTCTACCTGGACTCAAGAATTAGTTCTGTAATGGCCCTGTATCCTCCCTTAAATTGTCTTGATGTGTTCCCAAGTTCTGTTAGGCATTCCATCACAAAGATATCTTTTCATAGCAATTTTATATTATATATATTGATTAATGTGTTTAGTCCAACTAAACTAATTTAGTCTATGTTTCCCGATGAGTAAGGGCTAACTCTGTCATATATTATAGCATATCATGATCTTATTTTTCTAAATTACTGCATTCTTATTTTCCAGAATACTTTCATATAATAGAGAGTGGTATTTTGAAAAGTTGCCCAGATCAGATGATTATTTTCAAGCATATGATCTTATTTGCTTGAGTGAAAAAAGGATGGAAATACAATTGCTCATATTTTAAAGAATGGCCAGTCCATTTCTCCAGATGCTTTTTCTTTACACTGGGGTTAATGCTGTCTCATACCATTTTGCTACATGTACTGAAGACTCAGGACAGGAATGGGCAAGTTGTGCCCTCAAAATCTCCCCTGAAAACTTTGCTGAATTTTGATAGCACAGTTTATCATCATTTTGAAAAGGGAAAATCAGAAAAAGTAGTGTGAATCTTAAAATAGGCTTAACACAATTACAAATGGGGGAAAAAACCCAAAAGAAGTCTAAGAAAAATGGAAAATCCTGTCTTGCTAGATGAAACCTTGATGCTTTGCTTTCTCTGTTTCTTCTTTGTGATGCTGTCTGACCAAGTTTATTTACCCATGCACTTGGTAAGGCTGGCCTCGAATATAGCTCTGGTAAATCCATAAACCTTATAGTGAAAAGTAAGAGGAAGGAAGGAAGGAAGGAAGGAAGGAAGGAAGGAAGGAAGGAAGGAAGGAAGGAAGGAAGGAAGGAAGGAAGGAAGGAAGGGGAGGGTGGAAGGGGAGGGTGGAAGGGAAGGGAAGGGAAGGGAAGGGAAGAGGAAAATATTTGATTTTGCAGAATTGTAAGATGCTTTGAAAAATGTCACAAGTTGACAGAGCCTTTTTATTACTGCCAGTACAATTGCAAACATATTTATGTCCACTCAAGTGATCATTAAAATGGCAGCTGTTCAAGCTTCTAGGTCATACTCTGAACAGGATTTTATGAGCACAGGTGGAAGCTAGGTTTTGAAAATAGACTTTTCAGTTCAAGTGACCCAGAGCTGTGTCATCAAGAAATTCTGAAAGGGAAGACTGATTTTTCGCTGACTAGAGGAAAGAGCCACTGTTGTATTAAAGAACTTGCCAACAGGACAATAAATCATTTGTGCTGCCACTTCCGTGATACACTGGGCTGTTTGGAAGTAGAGACAAACAGGTTTAGATTTGGAGGCAAAAGGTCAACGGTTAAGGTTGGGCCTCATTATTACAGAGTCTTCCACAACAGCATTCTTACATGCCAAGAGACATTAGACTCACATGGGGTGTTTGTTAACATGAAACATTAAGCTGCAGGTGTTCTGCCCTATACAGAATCTTCAAAGATCACTCACAATTGTTTTTGTTACCAGAAAGAGGATTAAAAGGATTTTAAAACAGCGGCTCAGCCTGACTGATCGCACATTTGTTACAAGCAGAAAAGAAAGGATTTGTATCAGAAGAAAGATACGAGTCATTCAAGGTTATGGAGTCATACAGTTCCTCCTGGAAAGAATAGTGCTTTCAGTGGAATTTCATTCAGAATTTGTGAGGCAGAAAATGCTCAAGGCAATGAATGGAAAATTTCACCTTCAATAGCTAAACTTGAACTGCTGTACATATTGATCCTTAAAAATTACAGAAATAATCTAGTGGACAATACAGAAGGGTTCTGTGCACTGTAACTTCAGAGGACCCTCGCTCCCCCCATCTTTGCACAATTTGGCTTTACTGAAGTCTCTTTGTGTGCTGCAAGAATGTATGTGTTGACTGCAAGATCACACACAATACCATCCATCACTGTTCAGCAGGGATTTCCCTTTGTGTACTGAATGTCATACAGTATATCTTGAAGGAAGGGTGTTATAGAGTCATGCTTCATAACGCCTCACTTTAGGACCCTTTACACATACATATACATGTGTGTGGAACTCATCCATGTGAGAGAAAATCTTGATTGGCCCCAACTCTTGTGGATATCTTTCTCTCTATATAGATTAATATGTCTATAAAGCCCCTTCACATTTATGTATTACACATTAGAAGGGTAGGGTGGAATTTTTCAGTATAACTAAATTTAATGCAATGTTAATCCAGTGAATCTCCATAGTATATTTTAAGGGAGAAGAAACATTGATCTCTGAAGAGGATTTTTCTTATGATTCCTTCCCACTCTCTATACCTATGTTTTCCTCCTACTCTGGATCAGGATCTTCATGCAGTGTCAGGAAAACAGATAAGATTTATACCACATTTTTTTGAAAAAAAAATAAGCCATTTGCCTTCCACAGCATTCTAAAAGTAGCCAGAGGTACAAAAGTACGTTTTTGGACATTAAAATATTAATGCAGATCAAAAGTTTTGTGGATAGCTCATGATACCTGTGGTAAAATCTCTATGAAATGTTGTGTTCATCATTTTTTTAACACATAAAATCCTGATTTTAAAACATATATTCACCAAAGGATGAAAATCACCAAAGAATGTGGAGTTCCAGGGGTCAGAAAAAGTAAATTCTTCCTCTCTCTCAGATTTGCACAATACAGGAATTACAGCTGACTTATAAGTCAACCTTTGTTATCTGCTTCTGAAAATAAACATCTTTTTACCAAAATGGGATTCCATTCATCCAATTTCTTCACTACCTTCTTGAACACGTTGCTCTCTTGAGGTGTTAGAATTGCAATTCTCCAAACAAATGTACTTGCCAAGAATTTACGGAGTTGCTGTCCTAACTGTCTGGAGGATATCAGGTTGGGAAGTCTACTCTAGGTCTTTTCAGCATGTGCATTATCTTGGCCACATTTAGTATCTCAGGTCACTTTCAAACAACTCTGCCTTTTAATTCACATTTCTATCTCCATTCCAGGCTGATCAACACTGAAATATTCTGCAGCTTTTATGAATTTAAGGAATGTGGTGGTGAACCACAGGTTTCCCCCACCTACAGCTCCCCCTTTTACCTGCCAACTCCTTGTCAGACTGTAATTAATGAGAAAGTCACTGGTAGTTATTCATTTTGGGTTCTTTCTGTTTCCCACTAGAGAATTCTTAAACAGAATTCAGAATGTTGAACATACACTTTTTAAAATGTTCTTCCCTCTTAGCAGTCCCTGAGAAATGCTATTAGTTATGTTTTCTTGCATTCAAACTTCAGTCACTGGGAGGTAGTGCTAACCAATTAAAATAGTCAAGTGAGGCAACTTCCCCCGACATCCAACAGTGCAACAACTGAGAATAGTTCTCTTCATGAACTACAGAAATTATGAGTTCACCACTTATGGGGTCTACTGACCCAGACTCTGTAGTCATCATATTCATATAACAATTTAGAAGACAAGAAAAAGCTGGCTTTCTTAGTCCATTAAAAATAATCTAAACAGGAAAATGACATACTTTTAAGTCCCCCTTACTTATAAGTAAGTCCCCCACAAATTACAGGCAGAGGCCTGGAATTTGAGCACCTCAACAGGATAGTAACTATGTTCCATCAGAATGCTTGGATAAACCCTTAGCTACAGACTGAGAGGGCAGAAATGAAAGGGGAGATATGATTTGGTCTTGCTATCCTGTTTCTATTCCCAGTATCTAAAAATAAATCAACCAGTAACAAATTTTCATGGTTTGAAGTATTCTATGATGATGGGCTACTTGTAGATCCATGACAGCCAAAGCACCTTCCTTCTTATCCTGAGGTCTAGAGGATAGTGAGAAGACAAGAAGAGGAGATCAGTTTTCCCAAAGCCAGAGCTCTCCTTTGCACATCAAAGGGGGAAAACCCAAAAGCTCTCTGCAGACTATTATCACAATCCACATGCATAAAATATACCCTAAGAATTATCTATGTGTTAACTGGGTTTCTTGCAAGCATCCTTAGTAGTCCAAGTGCATTAAGGTTACAGCAAAAAATGCTGGAAAAAAACAATGCCCAGTCTCTTTTTAAAATCAGTAGTTTTTTCAAGTCTGAACCTATTCAGAACTCATGAATTCCTTATAAGACAACAATCTGAAGTGAAGAAAAAATGTGGCAGCCCTTGCTTTATCAACGGAGCTATCAATGGTACACTGTAGATAATGAAGAGAAACCCAAATGGGTTTAAGTGGAGGTGGGGGTGGGTGGGTGGAAGTGTGTCTCCCCTTTCACTCTTGGACAACATCCTAACATTAGGACATACTAACTTCTAGGATTCCTTCCCTGGGTAGCTGAACTTGGTAATCTATGAAGCAGAGAACAAAAGCTAAATCAGTAAAATATAACAGATATGATTACTTCCCAGATATTTATAACTAATATGAATATTTCCCAGATATTTAATAATTCTGCCTTTGTTGCATATAAGTACCAACATTAGAATTGCTCTGGGGGCTGCACTCAAGGTCTTTGAGGGGTACATTTGATGCTCAGTCTTCAGGTTATGTAGCCCTACTCTTAAGCTAGGAAAGTTTCAGGCTTGCTGAATTAGTTTTGGAACTAATCAACACTCATGGATCTCTTGCCAAGTTCTGATATAACCCACTTGGTAATTTATGTATGTTTTCTTGAAAATAAGCTCCATGATGTTCATTAGGATTTGCTTCCTTGAAAGTGTGCATCACATGGAAAAGTAACCTGAAAGGAGCATGGCCATTGCTTCCTTGTCCCAATGTGGTCAGTGCAACTAAAGGTTTTTTACTTTGGGTACAATTTAAATGCAATGAGTTTCTTGAATTACTACCTCAAGTTTGTCACACATTGTAAACGAGATTTCTACCTCACTTGAAATGATTGCACTAATTTCTTTCCAAAAGATCTGGAAATCTTCCAATATCCACTTTTCAACATTAGGCCTTTAAGTGTGTCTTTTACCTCTATTACTCAAGATTGAACACCAAGTTGCAAAGGCTCAGAAAGGCTCAGAAATCTGCAGAGCTACCATTTTGGTCCACCACTAGGATGTTAACTGTGTTGAACAAGAAAACATACTACCAATTGCTAACAGATAAATTGCTAAACTAAAAGGTTTTAAAATAAAAAGCTACTAGGAAAAAGGTCAGTTGAAATATTGCAACAGGAATGCTTGCTAAAGGTAACCCCAAGTGTATCATGGGACAAGGCAAACAGCAGGAAACCAGAAACAAGAACTGTGGTTAAAGGAGCTGCTAGAGCAAGACATATATGGTAAATATAGATTAGCTTGGGCGTTAGAATTGCTTATGTAATCAGAAATACGTCAAATGTAGCTGATTGCTAAAGAAAATAGCAAAACCAGCAGTTAGAGATCCCCATATAAGGAAAGGTCAAGCTGTGACCACAGGGAGTTAGGTTTGTGGTAATTGTACTATAAAGGACCACTGAACAACAAGGTGGTTACACAAGCTTTGAGAGATCTCCTTGTGTCCTTTCTCTGCACAGAAGAAAGTTTGCTTCACTCTCCACCTCAGTGTGTTTCTTTGGGCATTTAGCACACTGGCACCGAACCCAGGTTTGGGCTGGGACAACAACTGTAGGTAATACTAGAAAACAACTTTTTTTTTTTTTAGAAAAAATGGAACTGAGAAAAGGAGGAGGAGGAATTCTCCCTATCCGAACCTGGGTCTGGCCTTAGCTGATTCCTTTCCCACTAGCTTTTGTAGGTAAAGAGAAAACTGGCGCATTTTTTGAAACAATATTTATATTGGATAGCAATAAGAACTAAGCCTGTTCTAATAGGGTAAGATAGACAAGTTTGTTTACATGCATGATTTTTTTTAAAAAACAAATTGGCTGATCTCTCAATCATTTACTGAAGATAGCACCTTTTATACTAACTAAATGGGAGAGTTGTATTCCTCAGCATAGGTGAACAGTTCTTGAAAGTTATTAAAATGCAGCAATACAGCAGCTCTATTCTAAGTGATCCAGCAAAGTTCAGAAAGCATCTGTGTACTAGGGCTCAGAAAGCAGCACAAATGACATTTGGCGCCAGGCTCTAGGCCAGTGTTTCCCAACCTTGGCCGCTTGAAGATGTGAGGACTTCAACTCCCAGAATTCCCCAGCCAGCCATGCTGGCTGGGGAATTCTGGGAATTGAAGTCCACACATCTTCAAGCGGCCAAGGTTGGGAAACACTGCTGTAGGCATTAATAACCGAGAAGAACTGCAGAGGCCTTTCATCTGGGCTGTGACAGAGATTTCTTTTGCTAACCTACAGGAAAGGGTGGAGAAGATTCTATCAGAGCCCCATTTTGGTTCATTCCCCTCTAGTTCCTTTAATGTGAAAAAAGGGAGGTTATTTCCTTTTTAGAATTTTTGATGTGTAGTTCCCTAGCACAGATTTTGAAGTACCCTTCCCCTTGAGAACTGTCAGGCCCCTACTCTCCTGGCCTTCCAAAAAGCCTTGAAGGTCAGGCTTTTCCCACAAGTGTTGGGGTTATGCTGGAGCCTAGTGAAGTTTCTGGATATGAGGGATGTGTTGCCTTTGGGAGTGCAGGGATTTTTTATGCTGTTTTTTTACGCTTTTACTGTTTTTATTAGTGTTTGTAAGCCATTCATGGTTATGCTAAATAAAATAGGCGGCTATAGAAATCTTTTAAATAAATGAATGAAATAAAAGGAGATCTGAAATGACCCTGAACTGGGAGGGAGAGTGAGAAAGAATGTATAGGCCTTTCTGGAGAGGAATTACATACTTAAAAAAAAAAAGGAACATTAGTTGAAATCGACAAACCAATTACACTGAAGAATCCCACCCAGTCCCTTTCTTTGTGCCCTCCTAGAACATTTCACTCTGCTGAAATTTGGTAGCAAAATTATGGATTTCAAATGGGCTGGTTCCCCCCACACACAATTTTTTATCCTAAATAAAGGGCCAAATGGCTACATTCATTATTGGCAAAGTTTAATGCAGTTGTTTGACCTTTACACCTTTAGAACACCTTAGCTCCCCCAAAGAGGGGGATTTTAGAGGGGCTCCAAATCATCCTATGCAGATTTGATCCTCCATTTGCATTAGAGTGATTGTGCCCTACCTTAGAGTTAATGTACTGTAATTAGAAATTGAAGTTTGTGAAAAAAAAAAGTTCTGCCTTGCTTTAAATGGCTGTAAGCCAAAATAACTGTATTTGGGATGATTCAGAGAGCTCAGTCACCTCACTGTTCACCTCACTGAAGAATGAAGGCCTTTGATTCACCAGAGAGGGTTTTTCTATCTTTCTTTAGGGGATCCCTATAAATCTTTTTACATACCATTGGTTTGAAATAATAACAATAACACAATACGCCAGATTAAAATAACATACACACTTAACAGCACAATCCTATTTCAGCTGGGCCTGTAAAGGTCTTTTCTTTCAAAGACTCCCCAAGGAGGCTATAACCCTAGCTCAAGAAAAGGTCAGCAGAAGTCCTCTAAGCTCCTGAGGAAGCAGTGACTCATCATTTTATCAACCTTTTGGCTTTTATGTTTTCCAGAGATGATTCAGAAATGATGTTTCAGAGATCCCATGTTGGAAGTTAAGACAAAGGGTCTGCTGTTGATTCTTGCATTGCCAGAGGAGATGACCGGCTTTTATTTCTTCTCTGAAGAAAGAACATCTCTGTGTTGCTTTTCTTCTACCTTTTATGGTCTTTGTGTCCCAGTATTCTTGAAATCCAGTCATTCTTTATTACAGACCCAAGGGCAAATAATTAATTCCTTTTATCCAAAACGATTCTTAGAAAGATGATTCTACCAAGGTTATGGCTTCTGCAGCAAAGAAATGTATTTTTCCTCTCAATTCCTTTTGTTGTTGTTGTTGTTACTGCAGAATAATATATGGTAGAAATCGTAGAAACTGTTCCAAGCAGGCAGTGGGATTACTCCATCATCACATCCCTTTGCAAATAATGAGCTATACGGTGTCCAATTTGAGTTTGCAACTAATTTTAAAATACCTGTCCAATTTTATGAACTGAGAGGCAGACTTAAAATCCTTGATTTCAATAGGTTTTGATTATTTACTTCTCTGTAGAATGACTGGTTTACATCTTAATGTAATCCTACTTAACTGAACCTATTAGAAAATTGGAACAGCAAAAATCCACATTTTTTCTGAATTTTGTAATGCAATTTACAGCTCAAGATAGAGTACAGAAGTGTATATGTTGTGAGAAAACATACTCATACTAGTACACATTTTTTTTTTATCCTGTCTTTATTATTTTTATATAACTCAATGTGGCGAACATACCTAATACTCCTTCCTCCTCCTATTACATTACACACACTCACCCTGGATTTTATTGATTAGTCAGTTGACCTTATCAATACAGCAAAATAAAAAATATAAACAAAGCATAATTGGAACAATTAAAAGAATACAGGAGACATATGTGTATATGTGATCGCAGTACAAGGAGACAGTTATCAGATGAGAGAATCACCTTTACAGGATACCCCAATTTCTTCTATATAATGACATCTTAGAGCCCCAGCCTTCAGTATAAATATGGCAGTTCTGCGCACAATATATGCATTGGTGCCCTGGAGAAAATAAGACAATCTAAAATTCGCTCTGTTCTTTCCAGTAATGGGGATAAATATTTGAGCCTGATGGATGCATATAGTTGACAGTTAAACAGGATCTGAGAAATATTTTCGATGTCAGGCAAACCGCATATACAGGTTCTTTCATGAAATGGAATATTATAGAAGCATCCATATTTGGCCATTGAGTCCAATAGCTCAAATCTTGTTCTGGTAAAAGCCCTTCTTAAAAATTGAGGGAGACTCATAAATAGGTATTTTTCGGGGTGAAAATTTATTTTGTTAGTAGCCAACCACCTTAAAGATCTATTTTTAGCTATAAGTTCCAAATCAGTTTGGGCACTTACGTCCATAACTCTCTGCTTGAAAATTTCCCTTGCTTGGGGGCCCCTAAGTAATAGGTGCTAAATAGAAAGCCCATAACATGAGATAACGTCATAAAGTTGACAAACCCATGTGTTGGGCTGCAACATGCTTAGCTCTTCCATTAGGCAAATTTTAGGAAGTCTGTTGGGGTCCGTTGTTTGAATCTTCAGCCAATATGTAAAAACTTTAATCATTAAATGGCTGTATAGAGGGTAAAAGCCTAATTCCACTCTTACTGCTGGGGCAGACACATTCTTATCTGTTCCTAGAATATGTCTCAGGAAGCACGTTTGGATTTGTTCCAGTGGGGTAGCTTTGTTTAAGCCCCACAGTTCTGCTCCATAAGTCATAATTGGAATTATTTTGGCCCTAAAGACTTTCAAGATAGGTGTCAGGGTGCATGGTTCATTATGGTAAAATAATTTAAATAGCTTTTTAGTGCTTGCCTCAGTCCTCTTCGCACCTCTTCTAAAATGATTCATCCACGAACCATTGTTAGTGAAAGTCATGCCTAGATAAATATAAGGATTCACTTGTCAATGGATTCTCCATTTATTTGCCAATTATATTTCACATTTTTTTTACTAAATACCAGCACTTTGGATTTGTTTTTATTAATAATTAGAGAGTTAAGGACACAATAGGAACTTAGCGTTTGCAGCAATCGTCTTAAGCCTATTTGGGAGTGGACTAATAGGACCATGTCATCTGCATATAATAGAATATTGATAAATCTGTTATAGATTTTAGGCATGTGCATATTCGCCTCATTCAGAAAACCTGGTAAGTCATTGACATATAAATTGAAAGGCATAGGTGCTAAGACGCATCCCTGTCTAACCCCAACGTTGGTAGGTATGCTCTTAGTCAGGGATCCATCTACACCAGTACGAAAGTTCACCTGCATATTAGAATAAAGAACTTTAACCAGAAAAAAAAGTCTGGGGTCCATATTTAGATCCACCTATTTCCTCCACAAAATATTGCTATTTATTGAATCAAAGGCCGTGGTAAACAATTTCCCATCCATTTTTAAGTGCTTTGATAAAAGATGATATAAAATGAAGCAGTTATCTATGGTGGAATGCTCTGGTCTGAATCCTGCTTGTTCCTCCATCAAGATAATAAAAATAATAAAGACAGAATAAAGAGGTTTTTTATCCTGCTTTATTATTGTTATATAACTCAATGTGGCGAACATACCTAATACTCCTTCCTCCTCCTATTATGTTACACATTATCCTAGGATATGAAAAGGAATTGAAATTTCCAGGAAAAAGTTTATGCAAACTCTTTTTCAGAATGAGAAACACAAGCAGAAATCAGACACAATGAACTTATGGTTGAAAAAGAAAATATGAGAAACTGAGCAAAACTGAATTTGATCCCTTCAGATGTAGAGGGGACAAATTTTGACATAATTCAGAGTTGATGGAAGACATGAGCATAGGTCTCAAAGTTCTGCCTTTCATTGACAGCAACATTGTTCCCTCTGTGATGTTTTCAAAATCATAATCTTCTCCCCATGAAATTTATCCAAAAGCAACAAATACTATGTCTATGAGGAAGGCAAATTCTACCTACTTCTTCCAGGGTTTTGAATTAAAATGAATGTCCAAGCATGACCCTGAGAGCCAGGCCACTTTTTCTGAGCATGATTTCTAATAACAAAAGTTCCTTTAGGTATATTATGAGGTACATTGCATATTTCTGCTGAAATCTATAACCCTTATACGAGGCTGCTACTTTAGATCGGAGCTGGGGCTGATTAAAGTTAGCTTTATATTGTAGGCTAGTTTTTTTTTAATGGAGTCCATTTGATGATGCAGAGGATAATGCGTGGATTCAAAGATTGTCTATCTGGACAAGTGAAAGGATCTTTGGAAAACTGTGGTCCTTTGTTGGCTAGTATTACTGATACTTTGTTCAAGGCATGCAAAATATTAGATGGACTTGCAGTAGTTCAAAAAGCAAAATTTAACCTGTATGCATGTTGCCTATTTACAATCAGGCTCAAGTGATGCATCTGTTGCTGAACCACACCACTTCAGACTCCAGGTGAAGGATCAGATGTTTGACTCACCCATCATGCTAAGAGGGAAAACCCCTTCTTGTAGCCATAAAAGTAGACTATCAAGAACAGGGTAGTTATGCTTTAAAGTATTATTTTCCTGTCTGTGTGTTGGAATTCAAATATATGACTCAATTCCTCTCTTGCATCTTTCATGGTTACAATGATCGTGCATGCTTTTAACAAAGCTCTGTCCTCTGTTTGAAGGACACTCATTTTATGTCCCAATTTAAAACTAACAAACCATAAGTCAGGAGAAACAGGGCCTTAGGGATGCCCTTCCCTTGCTACCACTAACACAGAAAATTCAGCTATCAGTTAGAGTCTTCCCCCAAATGATGAAATGACTTATGGTCATTATTGTTAAGATTTTCTGTATTGAAAATAGTATATACATATTTCATGCCAGCCTGCGGTGTCTCCTGAACTAAGCTGATGATGTGCAAAGTATGCATGGCAGTCATCACCTTCTTATGGACCCTGGGACCCTGTAGCTCTTCCTGATGAAAAACAGCAAATAGAATTGCCTTCAGGGTGAACCTGAGAAGGCATGGCATGAGCAGCAATGCTGAACTGAATTGTTGTCTTCTCCTGTTCCTTCTTCATTCATTAAAGTAGTGAATTTCCAAAATAAATTCAGGAGTTGGAGAAGACACAGTTTCCTTATTCTGTTCTATTCTGTCCTGTCCCGTCCTGTCCCGTCCTATTCTTTCCTCTCCCAGATATGCAAAAAACAACAACAAACCCAAGTAGTTTTGTTATGTTGATAATTATGAATATAATGAACATACGAGGTTCCATATGATCATTTAAAATGCTACCTCAAAAAGCAATATTTATATATTTATGGCCATGAAAATTTCTAATGAGTAAGTTCCAATTCTGAAATAAAACAGCCAAATTCAAAACTCAAAAATCTGGAATGACTTTGTGAGGTATCCAGTTAGCATAATCTCTATATTCCTGAAGAGCTTGTCTCATAACTGTGGAGAAAGAATCTAAACGTTCCAATTAGAACCATAATTCCCCAATCAGCCCGGAGGAAGACTAGGTTACCTATCTTTCAGGTCCTTTCCCATTCTATTTCTACGATTCTATATGGATCCATTAAAACTTTTATCAGAGAAGGCAGAAAAAGAAAACATTATCATTTCACCCAGCCAGCAATGCCACCCACCAGGAAAGGGGAAAAATATTTCTGGTCCTCGCAGCAATCTGTTTACACCAGTCAAATTAAAAGAGCTTCTTAGTTCAAGTTCAGCACAGAAAGAATGCATGAAAATATGAAAACAAGATTAAGAGGGAAAACAAGGGGGAGGGAGAAAAGGAAGATGCCAAGATTTTTTTAAAGGGGTTTTTGTTTGTTAACTGATGGATTTAAGTGATTTTCAAATAGTTATTTGATAAAATGCAACAGAAAATTATTTCTTGTATTATATATACAGAATGAAAGACATAATTTTTTGCCATCCACAGGAGGTATTTAAATATGTAAGAGTTCTCTTAAAATGCTTGTTAATTAATCAATTTGCAGAGAATCAGAGAACTTGGAGTTGATGCATTCAACCATCTGCTCTCTGCAACACCCTTCATGAAAAATAGGAATTGCATTTGGAAAGTCTGGAAGCACTCCCACTTTATGCTTTTTTGTTGATTCTTAATATTGGTGTGCATTGAATGGAATATATTCTATTTGAGCTTTTCTGCCAAAATATGACAATTGAGGGAGAGCCACACAAGCATTTTAACCCCTCACTCTCCTGTCTTGCTCGTCCACTCATTCAATCACTATTTCTACTTGTGATTCTGGCTTTTTTCTCAACTTTTCTTAAAAGAAATTTCTTTTGGGTGATTGTGCTTTTCATTCTTGCAAGCAACTTTCAGGAGGGAAAGGAGAGAGGGGAGAAATGGGATGAACAAGGGACATCTATTCTGAACTTGATCTTGGCACAACAGAACTGGTGCTTATTTTCTCATTACGCTCCATAGTCCTGATGCCTGTCTCTGCCACACCCTAGATTTTGTGAGCTCTTGGTGATTTCTGCCCTTCACCTAACCTTTTAAAGTGACCTTAAGGTTTAAGTTGAGGTTGGCATTCTTTTGGTGTTAGGAGATGCAATTAGCATTTTGTGAGGAGTGTGCGCATTGCAGTGAGTATGGCAATGAGGCAAAGTGAGCAGAGCTGTCATATATTGATGGGCTGAATTTTCTGCGTTTTGTTGGGTTGGGGGATTAATGATTTTATTTTTCCATTCCCCAGTATAAAGTAGTGGTTTTGTTTGACTTAAATCAGAAGAGATCCAGATTCAAATCACCTATCAAAATGGAGGCCTTTGGGTAACTTTGGGCCAGCCACGTTCTCTCAATTGACCTTTGGGTGTTTGGGACATAAAATGAGAGGAAACCTATGGTGTTCACCACTCTGCACATTCAAGAGAAAAAGAAGGAAGGAAGGGAGGAAGGGAGGAAGGAAGGAAGGAGGGAAGGAAGGAAATATACAACCTAGTGTTCTTAAAATACTTGACCCAGCCTTCCATAATTTGGTGCCCTCCAGATGTATGTAGACTACAGCTCCCAGAATTCCCTGCCAGAAGGACAGTATTAAGGTGTAACAGTAAGAATAGCACTCTCAAATGAATGACAGAGGTCATCGATTTTCCTTCTCCCAGAAGATGAAGAAGAATATAATGCAAATCATCAGCATCTTTTGCTTTTGGAATCATATGCAGAGGACTCTGTGATCTCTTATGGTGCTGCTAATGGACTGTTGTGCATCCCTTTTTCAATTGCTTTAGTGAAGGCAAGTTTTATTATGGCTGCTACATTCCTCTTACCCAGTGACCCAGTTACCTTGCTTGTTAATATCTAGTCATAGTTTGTCTTGGGACAAAGTGGGCATTGAGGGATTCTGCCTTCTTTGTGTACTTGGTGAATAGCTTTTTAGCCTGAATGAGCAGTGAACCTTCAATTGCTTTTGTCTTTCTCCCTGATATAGCTTTTTATTATTCATAAATACCTCCCTCGCATTCTTGGCTGGCTGTAAGCATCCCCCTTTGCCCCCTGTTTGAATGTTGCCCATTCACATTTGTGTTTGAACAACACAGATTGAGAAGACGAGTTTCTGCTGCGCAGGTATTTTTTAATTCAGGGGTTAGTAGCATTTTTTAAACAAATTGGGAGTTGTGTTTTGTATTTGAGTTCAGTCTGTAAATTGCACTGTGATTGCTTTTGAAGAACAGCATATCCATTTAAGAAAGGATATTGACAATATTCAGAATCTAAGCAGCCATGCACTTTTGAACTGCACTCAGCTATCCATACCAGTGGGCCTAATCCAAACATCCCACTGGTCCAGTGAGCCTGCAGCGTTCTCTGCGTACTTTCTCTTCTGCATTAGGGACTGACTTGTGTGCATCCTCTTTGTAGGCACTGCACGTTCTCCAAGCAGAACAGAACAAGATACTCTTAAGTGACTGCACCCAGATCAGTTTTTTAGCTTAAAAAAAAAACAAAACCTCCCCCCACTTGATGTTTGCCAGAATTATTGAGATTACAATGGTCAGAATCCCCAGCATGCTCTCCCTCACAGAGGTGGAGGTACAGATCCTGTTTGTCAGAAGGGTTTGATAAATTGATAAATTCTGCTCACTGAAGTGGCATCTGTATGTGTATCTTTGTGTGTGTACACTAATCATTTTTTCAGAATCAAGGTGATAATGTCCATGAAGGAAGAAAGGGAAATGTGACCCTCTTTTAATGACAGTACTGTATGTTTTCCTGAAAAAAAATTAATTTTAGAAACCACATTAGCTTCTCATTTTGGAGAATTACAGCAGCATCAGCACATTTATCCCATATTTCTCAAGTGCCAATCTATACTCTTATTCTCCTTTACCTGGAAGATACCTCTATTCAAGAATAATACAATATGAGAAGCAGGTCTAGAAAAAAATGTAATGAAGAAACAAGGTAGTGAAAGCAAGAGAAACCTCTTTATTAGAAATGGTCAAAGGAGATGTCTGTATTTTCTTCTGGGTAATGATGGAATATGTTGCCTTTCTATGATGATATGTGTCTGTGTGTACCCACAAGGACTTATCAGGTTGTGTGCAGACATGTTGCCTGTGTGTTTGCATGTATACACATTTGTAAGGATCCCACACAACACAGATGTGTGGGAGAATTGAATTCAGCAGGAACTCTTGTTAGAGAATATACTCCTGAATGTAAGCAGAGTGCTAAAAGAATGCTGAGTAATTAAGAAGCAAGATGTCCTGAGGGGGAAAATTGCTCATAACCAAAAGGAATATAGTTGTCTTGAATGTATACTATGGACTACATATACACTATCCAGCTATCAATGAATAGTGGTTTGTTTCAATTTATATGGCCACCCATCTCAGATAAACAACTCTGGGTGACGAATATAGTTAAAATGTTAATATAATAATACATGATGAAAATGAAAAATATGAAAACACAAGAATAAGGCTGAGTGATTTGAAAGACATACATGAAGATAGGAAAGCCTCAGTTCTAGCTAAATGGCATCTTGAAGGCAGGTATGCACAGGAGAGAAAAAGAGGGACAAAAATTCCCTTTTGTCTTTTAAACACAGAGAGACACACAAAGGGACAGTGTGTGTAAACTCTCTCCCCTCATCTATCTCTTGCCATTTGTCCTAGTGGTCAAATAGGTGCAAAGAGATGATGCATTTTTCACAGGGCACATGGCTTATGTGTTTGTGCTTGTGTATAAGAGTCTAACTGCAACAACTGTTTGTGTGTTGCCTATGTGTATTTATGTTTGTGTGTGTGTGAGAGAGCGCTGATCTAATCCGGGTGGATGCACCTCTGTGGATGTGTATTTCTGCTTTCCCCTTTCGTGGCATCTGTATGTGTATCTTTGTGTGTGTACGCACTAGAATCACAGGGTGTGATGCATCCTCTCTGCTCTGGGTCACATGACCAGGAATGGAGGGAGAGAACTTAGAATGGAGGATGCAGCGACATTCTCAGCCGCTGCCTGAGTGCTTCTGCTATAGACACGCATTGGAATGTACTTTGCTTCCTTGAATTTTTTCTTTACAGCTGCCAGCCAGACCCACCCCATTTTTAAAACTTAATCTTTCTTTTGCTGGCTTCCCCGCCTCCCCCTGAAACCATGTTTGGCCCTATTTTGTTTTGGCTTCAGAGAATCATTGTGTTAACAGACAGAGAGACAGAGAGACAGATGGACAGGCAGAAAGCATCTTGTGGCTCTTTACATGTTTTCCCCTCAACATTCTGTTGGGTTGGAAAAATAAAAATGGGGATTAGGACAGAAGCTTCCTGCTCTCCCCATGCTTTCCTCTTGGATAATGAATTTACTGAGCATAATGCTAATTCATTCCTAGCATCACAGAATTGAATTTTCAATGAGTTATAAATATGCAGTATTGTTTCCTAAGAAATTGTTTCCTAAGTTTCTCAAGAAACAATGACAATGTGTGGAATATGTGGTGTGTTCAAATTAGATACAGTAATCTTTCTGTTCTGGAAAATACGTCTTTCAGAGAGGTCAGCTTTGACTGTGGGAACTCAGACCAAATTAAGATAAGAGTCTTAAAAATGAGATATTCAAGAAATGATATGCAAAGGCTTGATAATAATTAAAAGTGTTGTCAGTATGGAAGCTTCTGCATTCTTGATCAATTAGAAAGGGGATGTGGCATCCACATATAACATGCAGTAACAAATCAAACATTAAAAAGAGTTGGGCCTAGAAAGCATGGAGTAAAAGAGATTGGAGCAAAATGAGGCAGCAGGTTGAGATGAACCCACAGTAGGGTAAAAGAATGAAGATATTCTACTGGTAATACTCCAGACTCAAGCAAACAATTACCAGTCGAAACATTTTTTTTCTAGGATTCAGAGAGTTTTTTCCAGGAGTGAGGGAGCTGTAGTCCATCACATCTGGAGAGCACAAGCTTGGAGAAAGTTGGCATGGATCTTTTGATATATATTGTTTTTAAATCAGGACTCTCCAATCATTTGATATGCTAGCAGTTTCTGAAGAGAAGTAGTAAATTAACGTATACACATTCTCTATATTGTACTAATGCCCAAATTATTACAGGTAGTCCTCGTTGAATGACAACTTGTTCAGCAACCGTTCGAAGTTACGACGGCACTGACCAAGGGGTATTTACAACAGGTCCTTGTAGTTGCAGCCATTGCAGCATCCCTGCAGTCACATGATCACAATTCAGGCACTTAGCAACTGTCTTGCAATTATGATGTCACAGTGTCTCATGGTCATATAATCGCTATTTGTGACTTTCACTGCTGGCTTCTGACAAGCAAAATCAATGAGGAAGCTGGCAGGAGGTTGCAAATAGCGATCATGTGACTATAGGATGCTGCTATCGCATGGGATTTACATAACAACAGCAAGCAGGACTGCCAGTTGGCACAGTCATGTGATGTCATGCTGTACGACTGCATTGCTTAGCGACAGAGTTCCTGGTCCCAATTACTATCAGTAAGTGAGGACTACCTGTATCATGGGAAACAAAAATAGGACACTATGTAGTGACCTTCTATGGCTGCCCTTTCTTTCTTGCCCTTGCCATCTTTAAAACTCCCATGCACAAAGCAAAATTCAGAAATTAGCTCCTTGGCCAAAAGTAGCACAATTCAGAAATTAGCTCCCTGGCCTCAAAAGACTTTATCCCAGGTAATTGTGCAGAGGACTATAGTCCCAATGTGTCAAAAACAAGGCTTGGTGACAACATGTTTTCTCCCTTGCTACATTGGGGCACTGCATTCAGAGAACTACATTACATGAAAGTGCTTGATGGATGCATTTTTAACTCCATGCTGTTTGCTCTTATCTACCATTATCTGTGAAAAGTAACAGTTTGTCTGCTCCTATCGAGTCCAGCAAAGGAACAATATTGTGCTTGATGTATGCCTGACAAATTCTTGGTGAGGCCAGCACTGCATAAAGAGCCGGAAAGGCTGGGATTTTCCAAATCAGGTATTAACCAAAATGTCCTGATTCTTCCGAGCAGAAGGTTATCTCCTCTGGCACGACTGGCACGCACTGCTTAAACAGAAGCAGCCAGTTTCAGCATTCTTTCACAGTGATGCAAAGTTTGTGAACCACAACAGTGAACAACCTCTGGGTTCTTTTGAAAGTGCTTCCACAAAGATTGCTCACAAAATCCCCATAAATTAATGTTAATTCCACATCATGTCCTTCTGTAAAAAAAAAAAGGCCTTTAATCCAAAGGTTTTTTTTCCCCCTTACTGTTGTGAAGATTTTCTAAAAGGAGAAGAATATTTAGTATTTCTAGCTGTTAAACATGTGATGAATATGACAAAGCTAGATTAGCAGTAATGAATTAGCAGTGAATCCTGCTTCTACTTTCTTTGTTTTTCAAATGTAAAACAAATATCTTTCCCTCCAAAACAGCACATACAATGTTTTCAGTCAGAAAACAGTATTTCATCATTTCTCATCACAGGATAAAGAACTAGAAGGCTAAAAAGAATATTTACGTTTCCAAAATATTTAAGTTTTGTCAGCAAAACAACAATCTTGTGACACCTTAAAGACTAAGACATTGGTTCGCATGCCAGCTTTCACAGATCGCTGTCACTTCATTAGCTGCATGAGAGCTGTTTCTAGATTTCTGAGTTTCTTTTCCCACCATTTTTGATAAGTCAAATTGTGGAGGAATTTGGCAATCATAATACAAAGTTTACTAATATGATCTCCCACAATATTGTAAGCATCTCTATAATTTGGGGCAGGAGGTGATTATTATAACCTAGCATTTCTTGGTAAAACACCATATAACAGGACTTGTGACAGAACTATTTGTACTACAATTTCCTGTTGCTTGGTATTGTTTTATGTAGTAATTCAGAGATCACTTTTGAAACACAGATGAACTGATTATGGCCATCTTTGTATGCCTTGAAGGAAAAGCCAGTCATGATTCCTTGCCAAAAGACCTACATTTATATATCTTTATATAAGAGATGTAACATGTGTAACGTAATAATGTTTGACCTCATCAGATAGCAGAGGGCCTGAAAAATAAAATAAACATTTAAATATATGGCCAGAACCTTGTGAGATTGCCAAATCTTATGCAATCTCAGTGATCTCATCCTCCAAAACCATGCACCTGAAATTGTGTAAGAGTTTGTGTAACAATACCAAAATTGCTCAAGATGTTGATGTTCTTAAGAGATTTCAAACATATTTTGAGATTGCATGGAAAGCATGTGGGGTTTGGAAGGAATCTTAGCATACACAAATGTAACACACCCAACTCTTGATATAGATATATGTTGCATTCTTATTCTTAATATTTATACAAAAAATACTATTCATATTAAAGATTCACCATAAAAAAACAGACAAATTGTTAATAAAATCTCATAGTTCAGTTTATAAGGCATCACTAAAATCCTATACATGGTCACCTGGGACTAATATCCATTGAAATGGGTTGCAAACTTAATTTATATTACCATAAGCTCAACTTTTAAAGCTTATGGTGAACTTTAACCAAACCCATTCAGCTATGTGAAATACAGTTAAAGTAACTTGGGAAAAAGTGCTGTGATTTTGAACTGCTAGTATGATGCTGGAACACCATAGAAATAAAAGTAAAATGTATCCAGGTGTTGTTGAGTATTTTGCTCATTCTCACAATTAGAATGCTTGACCAGCTTTGATACCAAGCTCATTTACCTAACAGAATAATAACGATAGAAGAGAACATATGTAGTTCAGGGTTGAACTGTGGAGTCCTTGGGGTTCTCTGAGCTTGGTTGTTTTCTTGCAAACATTTTGTTACCTGGCTAGGTAACATCTTCAGTGCTAGAAAGGAGTGGGGTTTGCTCTCTATATACACTGCCCTGCCAGTGTTGGGTGTGTGTGTGTGTGTTTTTTTTCCTGGTAGTTCCTTAATTAGGGTATTGTTTACTGCTTGATTGTTTGTGTGATGTTAATCTTGGTGTTAATCTCTGCTTATCTGAGTGATGATTGCTGGTGAGATGTTCTGGTCTTTTGTTCCCTTTTTATTGTCTCTTTTGAATAGTGTGTAGATGTTGTTTATCTCTATGTGCCTGTTGATGACTCACAATAGTAATGATTTGTCACTTACCTCTGAAACACTGGCAGATGACCTCTCAGTCCTGAAAAGTGTCCAAAAGACAAGCAGTTCCTCTGAATTCTCCTTTTATTACATGCTGGGCATATTTAGAGTGCAAATGATTTGAAGAGATAAATGCTCCAGCAAATATTACACGCAGCAGCTTGTACAAGATTGAGAAACAGTTGATTCCTACATTAGAAACAAAATTAGAACTAGGAATTCCAAAACTTGTAAAAGAATCAGAATAAAAGTATATTAAACATATTGCAAGTCAAGGCAGTTTTCTATTTGACTTTCAGTTTGCTGTCATTGCTTACATAGCCTTAGTAGAATATTTGTGTTGTTATGCTTGATTTTTCTCCTCTGAACATTAATGGTTCGTTTCTTCATTTTTATTGTTCTTGCTTTTAAAATGTAAGCTGCCCAGAGTTGTTTGGAGTCAGGTGTCCTCTAAATTATATAAATAAATAGTGTTTTATTTTTGTTGCTGTTGTTTTTAAAAAAGCCAAAACAGCAACATCCATGCCTAAGTGAGAGCTAAAGACAAGTTCGAGCTGACCAGAGCCACCTCTGTAACTGATGGCTTGCAGAGATGCAAAGAACTGATTAAAAGAAAAGCTATTTAAGGGAGGAAGCAGCCTATATGGTGGTTATGAGGGCCTATGAGTGGTTATGAAATAAACAATAGAGACTTCATAGTGCCATCCTTTGGGCTTTTTCAAAACATTGCCTTGGAAAACTAGGTTTATTTAACAGATTTATCACATTTTCTTGACACAGTTGGTGTGCATATATGCAAAAAAGGTAGAGAGATTGAGGGTCTTCTGCCTAGGGATTCCAAATAGAACTCCATAGATGATGATGTCAGTGGCAAAAATCGGCAGTCCTGGCTGGCCGAATCAAATACAGAACATTTATTTTATTACTTTTTTAACTCTGGAATTTCCTCTGGTAAAGTAATTAAGATAGTATTTTCAAAAGAAAAGGAAAAAGTGATGCAAGTGTCTTAAAAATGAAGAAATCAAATCTTTGATTCCTATCCAAACCTTTCAGTACAAGATTGTATATGGTAGCAACAATACATCATCTGGTAAAGACAGAGCATAATAATTTCAGACCAGTGGATTTTTTAAAAACTTTTATTTTGAAGACTAGGTAGAGTCCATACTATCTCTAGCATGCATTCTTACTAGGAACAGTTGCTTGTACAAAATAAATGTTTCCAAGTTGGCAATGGCAACAGTTATTGCTCACACTGTCCCATCCTCTTACAATGGACAAAACAAGTTTGTCTCTATAAACTTGTGTGCACGTGGGCATTCTCGGGAGAGGGAAGCGGGGGCAACTAATGTCATGTGGTGATGACCTAATCACTCAAATGATATGAATTGCATACTGCAAGCCATTCATGTAATGACATCACTAATGTAAATTACATAATTCTTGTCCTTTGCACAATGATATTATGACATGTGTTATCAACTTAGCTTCTACTGGATGTCTATGGTCTTTCATTTCTGAATGAAAATACTTTTTGTTCCATTAAACAAGCCAAATAGCCTTTCTTGGCATGAAAGTTATGGAAGTGGGAAATAACTGCTACACATTTATCTGTTTTGCACACAATTTCACAATGCTTTGTGAGTGCCTAAATACAGGTGTGTATGTGTTCTTCCCATCATTTTTAAATTAGGTGAGGGAAAGCTGTGACCCTTTTAGATGTTGTCAATTCTAGCAACCATGGCCAACTGGGGCTAACTGTAGCATAAGCATATCTGCAAAAGTTCCTCACTCTTGTTTTAGGTGCAAATAGAGCATTGGAGCATAATTGGGCATTGGACCAGGATGGCTGCTTTTTTTAAATGGATTTCTGGGCCATATATTGTTTAAAGAATTGCTTTGCAATTAACCCTGTGCAAAAATCTACACTGAGACGCTTAGCAAGCCTTGGGAATGGAAAATATGTATTGAACTAAAGCTTTACCCTCAAAGAATTTTCTTAGTTGATCTTAGAGCCCAACAATTAAGTTATCTAATGCAAACATATTTAGCACATAATTAGATTTCCTCATTTTAATTTAAGTCAAATGAAATTAATGGAATTAGAACAGAATGAATGGACCAAGAAATAGCATTCAAATAATTGCCTCAAGTTTCTGATGTGCCTTTGATAATATTATCAGGGTTTTTTTTTTAATAATCAGTAATTTGTACCATATATACACATGAAACAGATTAATTTTGGAGTATTGGAGTACTGCATAGTTTGATGGAGAACATAATCAAATTCATAAACACTACCTAATAAGAGGGTTTTGAAAAAGAGAGAAGATTCATTGTTGTCCCATTATTACTTTATAAAACTAAATATGCAATAGAGTTTCTTACTATTACTGTATAAACGCTTAATGATGCATTAAAGTAGAAAACCTGAGATAGATAAGTATACTGAAGAAAAAAAAAGGTTATTTGTCTTGGTTTCTCCTCACCACCTGGATTTTTTGTTGTCCTACACTGGATTCATGAGCATGAAACTGAGCAAACTCAGGAGGCAGTGAAGGACAGGAAGGCCTGGTGCAATGTGGTTTATGGGTCACGAAGAGTCGGACACAACTTAACGACTGAACAATGACAACACTGGTTTCAACAATTGGTTGTTGCATGAAAAATATAGGGAGGAGGCCAACTCTGGATGGAGTACTGTTCCACTACTTGCTTCATTCACTCAGCCTATTCCTGATCAACTGAAGACTGACTGTGCTCTGGTCTGTGCGTGTCAGCCTGTGCCTTGATTCCCACAAGTTACTTCCAGAAAATAAGTGGTGATGAACAGTGTTGTTCTTTTGCACCATCAAAATGATCAAGCCAGTTTCATAATGGCTGCCCTTTCAGAGGATTTTGTAGCCAGTAGAGGGAGTTCAAAATGTTTTGGTTCCATTGCTTTCCCACACTGATGCCCCAAAGTCTCTGAATATTTTCTTATCCTAAGAACCAGCATGAAGGGAAGGTTATATAGCACAAAACTGATTTTTTTAAAAAAATCAAGCTGAATTAAATATGGTGAGTCTCCACCATGTTTTAGATGCACATTCTTTCTGTACTGTGCTATCATTCAAAATATATCAGTGAAGTCTGCTAAATATTTGTTAAACATTCACATTTCTCACTCTTCTATAAATGTTAACTCAAGTATATATTTCTCTGGAGTATTGTTATTATTTTCCCCAGGTGAAAGATAGATGTTGTAAGGATGGACCCTGGGTCACTCCTATCTTGTAGGTTGTGGCTGTCCCCCTCCCCCCCACCATCTGGGTTCTCCATCTGCAGAATGGGTATAGATGGAGTTGTGTGGAGTTGGTTACTATTTGATGGAACAGAGGTTGGGTAGCTGGTGCCCAACTGAGTGCAAGGCAGAAGCATCCTGGAGGCTGGTGCCAGCCTTTTGATGGTGTGGTTGATAAGTGGGGTGGTATGTTGGGACCCTTGGGGGTAAATCAGCTTGTGTTCAGGGAATCTGGGATGGCTGGTGGAGGAAGGGGCAGGTGATGCTTTTAGGGTGGAGATGGGCAGAGGGAGATATGGCAGGAGACAGGGGTCAGGCCGTTCTCGGGAAGGTGACCTCTATGGTTAGTATCAATGTCACCTTCCAACCCCCTGTGCTCAGCCTGTAATCAATGCTCCAGAGACCCTTGGCTCTAGGGATCAGATTGGATTACTGAAACATGTCTACATGCAGCTGCCCTTGAAGAACACTGGCAAGCTGCAGCTGTTCCACAAAGCAGTGGCACAGACAATTTTTGGCATTTCTCATTATGCCCATATAATACTGCTGCTCCCTGAGCTTCACTATCTCCCAGGAGGGTTCTGAGTGTGTTTTAAGGTGCTAGTTATCACCTGTAAAGCCCTACATGACATTAAGCCAGACTGCTTTCTCTCATTGTCTCTATCTCCCGACTAGATCTAGGAGAGCCAGCATGCTCCAGGTCCCTTTTATCAATCAAGGTAGTCTTGTTGGATCCTGGAGTTGTGCTTTATCAGTGCAGCATCATAGAAATCCAGATGGTCCTGATCCTATTAGCTTTTTGCAAGGTGCTGAAGACCTGTTTCCCCAGGCATTTGGGTCAGAGGTTATGTGAGCTCTGGTGTTGTTGATGTGTTTTTCTATGAATGGGGCTGTTGTTTGAACCTTGACTACTGGGGGTTGTATATCATGGTTTTTGTGTTTTAATCCTTGTATGCCACCAAAAGTCACTATTATGAGATGGGCAGCCATATAAATTATATGTATAAGCAAACAAACCAATATAGACTAAAGGCAAGGAACTAGAAGTTTACTCAAGTTTCTAGATTACTCTCATGAATGGTGGTAGTAAACTGGCTTTCCTTTCCCACTGGTCAAGAGCATGTCACAACAGTGTCCAAGGACTCATCTGTACATCTTGCTTGCTCTGGCTCACTTTTCTCAAGGACAGGAAGGCCCATCATCCTCAACACATTCCCCCCTACTACAAAGGCAATCACCACTCATCTTTTTCTTTCCCCTCATCAGAAGTGGTTTTGCCTTCTGCTGACGCAAGCAATTCTGTATAGTGTGTCTTCTGTGCATTATTTGATGGTTAATATGGAAGCCTGGTCTATAATTGGCTAGTGCACATTGTACTGGCAATGCCCCCTTGCCTTTGGGGCCTCTGGTAACCACTTTTCATGCAGATCACCTGGCCAGCACCATTGCCAAAACAGAGGAATGGGTTGTAATCTGGATCACAATTACTTATGCCAACTTTATTTGCATCCACTTTCAGCACAGGAGGCCAGCAGCTTTAGGCAACAGTGCAAAATATCTTTAATGGATTACTGTGATTTTCAGCAAACCCTAAGGATTTAATTAAGTTTAAAAAGAAATAGGTTTTAAAAAAGCTGCAAGTGTAATCTTTTATCCTCGAATAATTGAATAGACAATCTATGATTGTTCAGCAAATAAGTGATCTTTTTATTCTTCCATCCATTTCAAACACCAACCTAGAATCCATTCATAATTTCTAGGGTTGCCAATTCTTGAAAGACAAACCATAACCATGGAACCTGAGTTTTTCTACATGAAAGGATAATTAATTGATAGATGAGTGAAAGCTCAAGGCCCATAGGAAGCTATTTATCAAGCTATGGTAACCTTAAACTCTCAGATTCAATGTACGGCCTATATGTTCCTTGCAAGCACAAGGTACCCCTTGATATTATAAAGGTTATACCTGACTTTCCTTTACGAATAGTGAAAGTCTTGATGAGAATTGACTTTAGACTAATTAATGGCTTGATCTACTTGCTGTGGCCTCATCAGCTGTTGCTAGGCCCACACCAGCTTATAAAAGAAGGGGCAGGTTACCTCTGCCTCCTGGTAACCTGTCCACCACTGCTGTAACAGCAGGAAGGCTATTAGGTGCCGCATGCCATTTACCATCCCAAGCTTGTGAAACCAAAGAAATAAAAGAAAACAAGGAATTAAGAAAAATTAACCACTCGCCATTTTGCTCCTGCAGTGCTCCCCATCTATATGACCCCCAGATTGGCGGGGGGGGGGGAGATTATTTCTTCATACTGTTCTTAGAATTCTCTCTTGCAGACCTGTTATTGTTTTGCTGTTGATGGAGAATTCTTTAATTCAGTGAAGTCTTCCATTAGTGGAATAGAGATGCAGGCAATTTGGGGTGATTCCTTCTTTTCCTTGTAGCTTCCAGCTCTGCTGTTTGAAAGGGTTCTCCATCCCTCCAATGCAGAATATGGATTGCAAAGAAGAAAGGAAATCAGCAGCTTATCTCTCTCTTTGCTCTCTGCTGACTGAAATCTTTGCTAGATTAAATATACTTTCCTTGACAGAGGGACCGTAACTAAATGAAAACCAGGTGTAAAGTTTATACATCAGATGTAACTTGGGACTGCTATTCAAAAGGCATTAGGCATCTATTTTTCCTCCTTAAGAGAATTTACATAAGAAAAAAAATAGAAGTAGTGGAGAAAAAAATTCACAAGGGATATAAAAAGAAGAGAACAATGTTTACACATAAGCACACACATACACACCTATTCTCTGGAGAATTCTATGAAGGAGGCAGGTTGATTAAACAAAACAAAAACCAAAACAAAAGTTCTGGGAATAGAGTGAAAATGTTTTTGCTGTTAGGATAGATTCTTGATTTAGAGAAATAAGAGTTAGTCTAACCTCTTCAGTGGTATGTCCCATAAGCTTTCCATGACCAGAGGAAACCTACTGAAGACCTTCTCTCTGAATGTTGTGTGAAGGGAAGAGAGCCATGCCTGTAGGATAACTGACCCTCAAATTGGAAGCTTGAGATATAATAAACTCTACCCTCAGCAAAGAGCATGAATACATTTTAGCAAACAGATCTTTATAAGCAATTCCGTTGCTCCAAACTTGAATAAATCTGGTTAGGAAAGGTGGGAATTATCATCTGTCACATATGAAGGGTGCCAAGCAGGAGAAAACTGGGCTACACTAAAGCTGTGCAATCTTCTGAAATCTCCGTTTTCCACTCTTTTTGCTTTTGTGCAGCTACTATAATCTCATGGCCATAAGGGTAAGTGAATATGCTTTCTTGTTACCCTCTCATCTTTTCTACATATGCAATAAGTTATTTTTGTAATTGTCTATTGTCAGTCTACTGTCATCCTTATCTCTTGCTTCCAGCTTGTCCAGAAATTAAGACTGCAGCCTATTTACAAACAAGCACAGTACTGTAAGAGAAACATTCCAAAATGTGAAGAACTTAATTGGGGTGTGGAGCAGAGGGTGGTGGTGACTGTGGAGGCGTTAGAAAGCCCTGAAGCCTTCCAGCCCTCTCTTAGTGAGGCATGAAATAAAGTTCTTGTTTTTGTTGTGTACAGTATCATGGAAAACAAGAAAAGATCAAACCTAATTCATATTGTTTAGAATAACATTTCAAAAGAAAAGTTAGGTTATATTTTAACACTCAACACCTACACACCAAAGTACATAACCCAGATGAGCTAATCCTGAAGGCCAGAGTAGAAATGAGCTAATGTAGTTAGGGGATTGTATGCACAATATGGCAAGAGATCAGTAACAAAACAGGGAGGGGGAACCACCCCAAGTGGTTCAGCTGCTAGCAATAAAGAAGCAGCAAGTTGGAAAATGCATTAACTATTTCTCTTCATTGTTCACTCTGAGCACTTTCAAAAGGCCAATGGGCAAAATTCAGCTTTTATGCTGGTGCATAGTCAGCATAGACAATGCCTGGTTTTATACTTCTTATGAAAAAAATATTCTGTCTCTGGAATCATAAAAAGAGCATGTGCTTGACACTATCATATATAGAAGGCTTTAAAAAAAATCAATCAAATAAATAAATATTTTTTAAAAAGGGTCCTTAATAAACTAATTTTAGCTTTAAAGGTTTGAAACTGGCCTCTGAAGCTTAAGGAACCAAATTTGTGAGCTGTTAAATGTCAGGAATGACCTCTGGGGGTTTGAGGAGAGATGATGTGGTGAAGGGCAGGCTTCAGGTCATGTTTTATTATACAAGAAGTTTAATTGTTCTGGCGAGGAAGCAAAAGTGACTCATTTACTTGAAGTGGGTCCCTGTCTCCCGACGCAGACTTTGACTGGAGGATGATGCAGCAAGCAAGAATATCTTTCAAATATTGCTTTGCTTCACTGTTTTAACTACTTCCATCGAGATTCATTTTCTTTGGACACCATAATTGAGAGAGGTCCAAGGATAGCAAAAAACAGTGCTTTTGTCACCCTTTTTGAACCCTTTTCACTCTGTTTCAATTTCAACTTTTAGCCAAAGAAAATTGTATATTATTGGATCTTTTCCAAGCTCCTTTAATGAGAGAATGTTAAATTGTTTATAGCAATAAGAACTGAAATTTCATCAAGGTTCTGGTAAAGTATTTTCCCAACTGCATTTCACTTATCATCTCAAGAGTCTCCCAAGCTAAATAATAATAATAGTAGTAGTAATAATAATAATAACAATACTGTTTAATTATTCTTTATTTACATGGACACATCACTTTAAGCTATTACCTCCTTTTATCGAATATTTTCTGCCTGATGAGTTTGCTACTGGAGATAGCTCTTAGTAATCAAACTGGCTTCGTTGGCTTAAACATTTTTTCCCCATTCATTTACACCAACAAAGGAGTTTACAGAATATGCCAAATACTCTGTTGTCGAGTAAGATACTTTCCTAGTTCCATTTTTAAGCTGGGCCAAACCTCCTTCAAAAGGAAAGGGCAACAAAAAGATGATGATCCTCTTGAAGATGTGAAGAATAGCCTAGGTCTGCCTGCGTTGCAAAGCTTCTCAGCTTTCTTTGGCTCTGGCCTCCCAGCAGCCCCAAAATAATGAAGCCAAACAAGGCTGCTGGTAAGCTGGTCAAGTGCTCTTACTAAGAATTTCTTGGCTGTGCCTCAAACCTTCTTGCTGAATCTTTTGTTTCCTCTGTTTGTTCTGCCCAGCCTCTTCCTGCCTCTTCTGGTGCCCATTCCTTAAAAGCTGGCCTGTGGTTTTCTCCCCAATATGGTAATACCACTTACATCTTGGCTATTCCCTGGATCTTTGAGGATGTGGCTTCATGATTAAAATAGCTAAGAAGAAAGGATGGCTTTTCGATCAAACTGCTCCATCCTTTTTGTTCATTGTAAGCCAAGTGGAAGAAAAAGACTTGAAGAAGCTGTTTAGAGTATTGCAATCACCACCACCACCACCATCATCACTGTTTGCTGGTTGCCTAATCTGGGCTTTGGCAGCAGAGTACCCAATTATAGGCCACTGCTTTGATTTTAATAATTTCAGGCACTGGAGACAACTTCATTCTTGGACCTATTTACTTCTACTGCAGGCGGAACATTTTTCTGTTCTAGTGGACATTTGCATAGTTCTTTTTTCCATACGAAGTGCCTGCACAGGCTTGTTGTCTAGTTAGCAGGACTGAGCTACAATAAGAAGGACTGGCAGAATCCTTTTTGTGAAAGATTTCACAAATGGTAAAAAAAATCCCTTTTAATCAAGAGCCTTTTTGAAGGAGGGAAGAAGATGGAGAACAGAAACAATTATGCTCACTCATTGAAAATAAGGGTCATGCATCTTGCCCTCCTTTTGGATTCATCAAGTCAAATCTCTTTATTTCAGTCATCGATCAGCAAAGATATTTCATTATATTACCAAGTCTGATTGGCTATGTAGCATTCATAGCCAGTCAGAGAGAAAGAATGCCTCACTCTTGAATTGTCATTAGGTTGGTATCACAAAGTGAATCAGATGTATCTGAATGGAGTTATAGTCTCCTATCAACTTATATGATTCTGCATAGACTTAAAACATGTATCCAGCTCGAAGAAGGCACTAAAAGAGTTCTCTAGAGGGCAGTTAATAAGCTAGGAACTATTCTGAAATGTTTGTTGTATGGGAGAAGTTTCAGGGAACATTTTGTCCCCTCAGTACACTTTTGACCAGGAAATATCTGGCTGCAAATATTCAACATAGATCTAAACTTTAATGACCAAAACTAATATGTATAAATTAATAAGTCAATACTTTCATAAGCACGGAAAAAGGAAGCTGCAAAATTGTATAGCACTGAAGCAGACACCAAAACGAAAAGTATTTGGAACATTTGTCTCATTCTCCATTCAAACATTCTTGTCTTGACCCTATCTTAAATACATGCCATTTTCATCATTGATGGAAGCAGAGAGCTAATATTTTAGGAAGATATTTTTACAATGCAGTTACAATGAGATATTGTAATTTCAGTTGCACATGGGGAAACATGTACTTTCACGCCCAAGGAAAATTTTAGCCTGGCAAATGAACATGAAGACCATGACTCCAAGACAAAATTGCAGAAACCCAAAGGCATTTCTCAAAATAATAGTACTGTTGCAACTCTGAAACTCCTTCTTAGTCTCATAGTGCTGAGTATGTTAATCCTGGGGGCCAACAAAGCCCCTATAGCTTCTCTCCAGTTGCATGATTTGTTTGATAGTGTTGGTGTATGGTCATGCTGAATGCATTATGTCCACATCTGTTTGGGATGCTTGAATCAAATGAAGGATATTCTTTTCTTTTACAACATATGTTCATTATTCTACATCTGAACCAATGGAATTAAAAGACATCAGAATAAGGCTGTATAAAAGTATCAACACTTTTCTTGAAACTACTGGGGTTCTTTGCTCCCTAGACTGTCTGAAGGTGGCTGATCTAGTCAATAAAGCTCTAACTTTAGATTCCATATGTTGTCTTTTCTTAATGTATAGCTGTATTTTAAACAACTTTCGGTCAACTTAGTAGTTCTCTTTACCACTGCTGGATGTTTTCCACTATACGTAAACTTCTAGGTTGCTAGCACACCCAGTTCCCAAGATTTTATAATGCATGTTTAAATGAATTCAGAATATTTCCAAGTTGTCTTTACTTTAAGTTCTATGCTGATATTCATAGTGGTATAATCTCTATTTACTGTATGTGTTTATCTGGTTAGATTTACATTCCAACATAACACTTCATAGAATTCGGCTGGCTTCCAACAATGAAATCCAAATAAAATAGTATCTAATTTGTAAACATTAAAACAATCACAAAATATCATCATCATCATCATCATCATCATCATCATCATCACAGATTTAAAGCCCAATCTACTTAAGTTTCAGGGAATGTCAGGATAAACAGGTAGGTCTTTAGCTATTTTCTAAAAATCCAGTGATCCCTTGGAAAGTTATTCCAATGTCTGGTGCTGCTCTGGAGAAGGGAAGCCAGTGGCCATATGCTCTCTCTAGCTGCAACTTTTCTCATGGGCAGGACCATCAGAAAGCCTTTCCCAGCAGATCTCAGACTGCAGTGTGGGTGGTACTGGGTGGGGCAATATTCTCTGAATCTGTTCCAGTTTTTCTACTTTCTTCCTTGCAGGGTGTTGTGCCAGGATTCTGTGTGTGGTTGTGTTTTAATTAATACTCTGCTGAATGTTTGTTCTCAATTTTTTGCATTCTAATCCTTTCTGCTGTTATGGAAAAGAAATTCAGTTCATTGTTTCTCAAGGGAGAAGGCAATTTTGGTGAAATTCTCATTGGTGGAATGCAGAGTTACCGCAGTTTCTTTAGACACAAATTAACTGATATAGATAGATGATAGATAGATAGATATGCATCCTGGCTTCCATTACAAAAAATCATTTCCAGTGGCTCGCCATTTCCCTGGCTTCTCATATTTTGAATAAAACCCCAAGGGAAAACATCAAGAAAAATATAACACTACCACCCTCTTCCACTTCACAGCAATAAAATAAGCTCAAAAATGTCAAGAGAAAAATCTAAAGCCATTTTAAAACATCTTGAGAACGAGGTAGAAAATGGAATCTTCTTTTACAGAGGAAGAATATCTACAAGATTTTGGCACCAAATTAGTTTTATACTAGTACTACTATTAGTGTTGCAAGACAACTTGGATCACTATAGATGACAAATGAACTGGGTAGGTTGTTTGCTTAACAATGTCTGGATTTCCCCTCTCTTCAGATATATAATTCTGAAAAAATTAATTACTTAGTCTCAGTCACTTGCTTTGATGCCAACAACTAGCCATCTGTTTGTGTGTGTGTGTGTGTGTGTGCATTGAAAGAAAGATGCGGGGGAGGGGGAGGCTCTGGGGAAAACTAAGTCTGCAGTGTATCAGCTAGTCCTCTGGACTCAGATCTCTGGTGACCTGGGTTTTGGTCTGGCAAGATTTTGTATTCTGTTAGTCAAAGCACAGCTTTTAACGGGCAAACTCCCTTGTGGGTTTTTTTAAACAGAGAATGAGTAAGACTCAGAGTGGGTAAGAGGCTAGGAGGTGGTCAAGAAAGAAGTAAACAGAGGACTGTCCATGTAATAGCCTTATTGTGTATGTATGTACACACTTAGTATTCCCAAAACCTACACACAAGCACACATATCCACACACAGGATTGCTTTTCAGAAACAGAACATTCATACGGATACAGGGCAAGGCCAAATCAAATCAATCTTAGGAGGGTCACATGTGACAGACAAGATTTTAGTCATCATGCTAGACCTCAACTCTTTCTAAACCTAGCAGCAGGAACAGGAAAGGAAGTGTTTCATTTGAAATGACAGCAGAAACCATGATTCTATTAAACACTTTGAAATGAATTTTGCTATATGGCTAGGGGTCATACTACCTGTCAGATATAAATGCACATTGTGGTTTCTGTGTCCAAACCAGTTATATAGAAATTGCTTAATTTGCTCCTCTGATAAAGCTGTCATTGGGGAGGTGTAGCTGATTTTATCGAAAAGGAATTGGTAGACTGGGTTTTTGTAACCAACTAAATGTAATTTTGGCTGTACCATTTTGCTTTTTGGATCAGTTTGGCCTTCATCAAATAAAAACTATCATCAAGCAGAATAGAACGGTATTTTGGACTCAAGTTAATTTGTGCTGGAACTCAGAATAAATAGGAAATAAAGTTGCTTCTTTAGACTGAGTTGGCTTATGATACCAACAAGCTAAGGTTGTTTTGTTGCCCTGGAGAACTTAAAAGTTGAAAGCAAGCAAAACAGAGCATACATTTAATCCATGAAAATGTTTCAGAAAAACTCCCAAATTTATTAGCTGTGTACTGGACAATATGCAAATCCCACAAGTTTTGTAGTCCATTACCATTATCACACTTTTTGTGAAAAGTATATACTATAAAATGTACACACACAAACACACACACAGAGAGGCTAACATACGTACATGCACACACATCCACACAAACTTAAGAAAGGGCATTTTGTCTATTATGATTTTCTAGAAGCTTAAATGCAATTAAAAAAAACACTGGGTTTATGAATCAAAATATTCAAATGTTCCAAGAAAAGTTGCCTTGAAACAAAATCAGCTATCTGCTACTATCAGCTGGTGAAAATATTTTTTTTTTCTTTCCACATAACACCTGAAGCCCCCTTATGATCCCATAGGAAAGTTTTAAATCAGTTTTCAGCTACACTCATAGAAAATTGACCAGGATAATTAAGATACCTGTGGAATTTTGGAGAACTCTTCATTGGGAAGGTTTCTATCACTAGCAGCTAAATGGCGACTGGAAGTTGCTTTCAAATAGCAACAATAAAAACAACTCTTTTTTAAGAATCACACAGGAGGTAGAGAAATATGAAATGGTTATGTATACTGGTTTTCAACAGGTTGTCTTCACAAGGGACACTAGTGATCAATTTCATGGCAAGAAATAATTAAATGATTTTAATTTAATTTAATTTAATTTAATTTAATTTGATGTTTAACTCCTTTTTGACTAAGGATTCTGGGGTTGTGCCTTGAACTGGGAAGAAAAAAGCAGTGATTATCCAACTCAAGCATCTTTATCCTTCTCTTATAGTCCTACCTGAACCTCCAGAAACATCAATGGTTTGTCCATGAGAAGTTCTAAACATTATTCCAGTACTGTAGTCCAATGTTAAAAAATACAGTTTCCATTCTTAAAACTCCAAGAACTATGACATGAATTGTATGCATATGTACTCAGCTTATACTAGTTTAATACAGACATGTAGATGTGAACCTGAGTCATTCCTGATTTCATATCGTGTTTTTCATGACCTGGGACTGTTAAAAGTATTCTTTCATGAAGAGTCTTAATCAGGTTTGTACTAGACCAAACCTTAAAATGTCAAAATCCATCTCATTTGCAACATACAAACTAAAAGTATGAAGCCAATGGGTTCCCTACCCCAATATATCTGTGTGATGTGCATTAGATCAATATTAAATTAGTATTGTTCTGTGTTGCTGATGTAACATAAAATAATGTATATTTAAGCATATGTAAGGGTTAAAATAAATAAATACAAATAATATAATAGAGACTAAGTAATTATGCTGAACAATAAAAACCAGCAAAAAATAACTTTATTTATTTATTTAGAGGCTACCCAACTCTAAATAATGATTCTAGGTGGTTTACACAATTTTTTAAAAAATAGAGAACAATAAAGATGGAAAAAAAGACCATGAATGCCTGGACAGACCAATACTACAAATACAACACACACACACACACACACACACACACACAAAACCACCCTACCCCAAAGCCTGGTAGAACAGACGAGTTTTAAGACTTCCAGAACACCATCAGATGGGATCCACATTGAACTCTGGGGGGACAATATTTTAGAGGACAGGGGTCTCAGGAGAGAAGGGTCCCAATAAATGTTGTGAGCCGCCCAAAGTTGTTTTAAGATGGACGGCCATACAAATCTTTATGAATAAATAAATAAGCACAGTTTGATTGAAAGGACCCAATCAAAATAATGACACTCCATCATAAAAGCATCAGACAAACATGTAATGAAATCAGATTTTTATAATCATAAAAATAACAACAAAACAATAACAATAAACTACCAAACACAAACCAAAAATTTAAAAAGATATAACTTTCTTTCTGAAAGCATAAAAAGAATGGGCACCAGCTTGAAGGAAGAGTCTTCCATAGTTTGAGAGTGATTTCAGGAAAGGGTCTTTGTAAGCCTCTGGAAGACCTCCCTAGCAGGCCTTTGTAATTACATCACTCTATCATGAAATTGGCAATTTAAGCTTACTTGGTGAGGACTGTAGAAAGCAGCAGCAATAACAAGACTGCTAGGAAATTAGGAGTGGAACCCAGCACAGTTTTTGTTTCTCAGAATGTCCTTGAATAATTTTATGGCAAATTAAAATGGCAGCTCATTCCAGAAGACTGTTCCTTGGTAGCAGTGGGGGTGAAAATAATCATGACAGTGGCTCGCAGGATCCGACAGAAAAATATTTGTGAGAAGAAAGACACAAAAAAATACTGGTAGTTGGCTTTGTTGGGATGTTGAAGCATCAGCATTTACCCAAGGATGCCACATATTGATGCCAAATCTCTTGAAGATAATTGTAACAATAGGACCAGTTTTGGCTTAATGGTAGTTTTCCATGTATGGCCATTCAATATTTCCCCATGAGGGGCAGCAAAATCTTCTATAGGTTCAGCATGTGATGGTTATAAGTCTAACAAGAGGTTGCCTTTCCATTGCCATTACCTTTCTATTGCATCTCTGCAAATAATTTGCCCTGCTCCACATAGTAATGACACTGGAGTCTATTTCACAATCCTGAATAAGCAAAGAACTTTAGGAGGCGACTGCTTTAACAAGGAGCTACTGTAACAAAACCATGCGGTGGGGATGTCATTTTCATTTTAGACTATATTTGACATCTTGCTCATTCATTTCCTTATTTTTTTGCTAATATAATTAGGGGTAGAATGGGGGTTATGTTCATTTCTCTGTTGGGTAACATCTGCTATGAAGAGTCAATACAAAGTACCATCTGTCTTACAAGGAAGAAATAGAATTAGTTTTTTGGCATATAAGTGATTCTGTAAATGTGCTTTAGACTTTCATTGGAGGCAGACTCCAGTTAAATGGTAGCAATTAAGATTCCACGGGAAACGTAAGTATCATTTTCATTTATTACCCTGTGAGCATTCACTTGGATTTCTATCCAATTTTAGATGGGGCAGCGTGGATTAAAATATATAAATGTAGAGAAGTTGCAGTTTCTTTAGAAAGGTCTGAAGGTACCCTTTTGCAGAATTTCTTGAGTGTGAAAGGGTGAGTGCTTGGGATAGAGGTTACTCAAAATTTCACAGGTTTAGAGTGAAGAAGATGCTTAATCTACATGGTGAGTGAAGATTTTCCATCTTTTCATTTTTATTTTTTTTACACTAAGCAGGAGCAAGTATCTGCACCCAGCAGCTGACTCTAAAAACGATGCTAGGAAGTTACAATGGAAAATGTTACTACATTATTCAGTAATGTAGCATAGTTTCTAGCCACTGATGTCTTTCTTTTGCTTTACTCCCTGGTTATAATTTAGCACCTGGACTGAGGTTGTGCCATAAGTACTACAGGTAGTCCTCATTTAACAACCATTTGTTTAGTGACCGTTCAAAGTTGCATTGATGCTGAACAAAGGGACTTACAACTGGTACTCACACTTACAACTCTTGCAGCACCCTCACGGTCACATGATCATAATCCGGGTGCTTGGCAACCAGCTCGCACTTACAACAGGGGTCATGTGATTGCCATTTGCGACTCTCCCAGCCAGCTTCTGGCAAGCAAAAGCAATGGGGAACTATGTGATTCTCTTAACAACCACAGGATTTGCTTAATGGCCATGATGATTCGCTTAATGACCACTGCAAAAAAGGTCATAAAATCGGATATGACTCACTTAATAAACATCCCACTTAACAACCAATTTTTCTAGTCTCTATTGTGGTTGTTAAGCGAGGACTACCTGTATTAGCTGGGCTATAATTTCCGGATCCAGCCAAGCTGTGGGGATGGGGGAGCTGGTATGCTTGTCATATACCCAGGTTACTTAGATGGCCCACCATGTATATGTCATCTTGTGGTTCTTTTTTGATTTTATGAACCTGCAGTAGACTCAGTAATTTGAAATGTACTTTCTCACAAATTTTAAGACATACTTCCATGGGCTAAGACATTATTATGGTTGCTCGCACAATCAGTCAGATCTTTAGACTGGATTGGCATTTTTATCCACCTATCAAGTCCTTCCCAAGGACCCAGGATAGGCAGACGTTGTTGTCTGATGGCATTAGAGGTCTCGTCGCAGGATGCAAGCTGTTCCAAGTAAAGCTGCCTTTTGCAATTGACTGATGATGATTTTGTCAATGCCAATGGTGTTCAAGTGGTGCTCCAGATGTTTTGGGATTGCACCCAAGGCGCCTATTGCTATTGGTATTGTCTTTGCTTTCTTTTGCCACAGTCATTCTACTTCTATTTGCAAGTCTTTGTATTTTGGGATTTTCTCCAGTTCTTTCTCTTTTATTCTGCTGTCTCCAGGTATTCCAATGTCCACTATCCAGACTTTTTTGTCTTTCTTATCAACAGTTGTTCAGTCTGGGGTGCTGTGTTGCAGGTGCTTGTCTGTTTGCATTCTAAAGTCCCAGAGCACTTTAGCTTCTTCATTTTCTATTACTTTGTCTGTTTTGTGGCCCCACCAGTTCTTGCTTGCAGGCAAATGGCATTTGTTGCAGATATTCCAATGCACCATTGTTGCTACTTTGTCATAGTCTGTCTGTGTGATCTTCTTGCAGTAGCTAACCAGGTGATCCACTGTTTCTTCAGCTTCTTCACAGAGGCAGCATTTGCTGTCTGTTGCTGTCTTCTCAATTCTGGCGTTGTATGCATTTGTTCTTAAGGCTTGGTCTTGTGCAGCCAGAATTAGCCCCTCTGTCTCTTTCTTCAACTTTCCTGCTCTTAGCCATTGCCAGGTCCTGTTGTTATCTGCTTTGCCTACTAGTTTTTTTGTGTACTGGCCATGTAATACTTTGCCTTGCCATGTCTCTTTTCTGTTCTTCATTTGGTCTTTCTTATAGGCCGGTTTGGTTTCTTCAGTGTTCAATAAGCCTTCATGCTGTACTAGCTTCAGTGCATCTTCTTCACTATCCTTCAGATATTCTCCCAATGCCCTTTTTTCTTCTTCAACTGTCTGGTGTACTTGTAACATTCCACATCCACCTATGCTCCTTGGTAAGTACAGTCTGTCGATGTTGCTGCATGGATGAAGGACATGATGATAATGATGAGGATGATGAGGATTCCAGGAAATGATTCTTCATTGCAATGTCCATTTCTAGCCACTTGGAGAGGCTTTTACTATTGAAACAATGGGAAAAAAGGAAGGAATAAGATCTTAGATTACCCTGCAGTTGTAAATTTACTAATCCCTGCAAGTCATATTATTTTCTCCCCTTCCCATATTATTATAATAAATGCTTATTATTAAGCATTTCCCTCATACAATTTCATTGACAGGAAAGATCCAATACAGGTAGAGACAGAGAAGCTTTGCTGGACAAATTGCAAGGAAGAGGAAAAAGCAGATTAAAAAAAGTTCAGAATGGTGCAAAAGGGTAAAAGGAGCAAGAAGAGAAGAAGCAAGTTAGGTGGACAAGGAGGAAAGTCAAGAAAGAGATAAATACCCCCTCCCATTAAAAAAAAAGTGCAAAAACATATATAAATATATGTTAATTGCATGTTTTGCATCAATACCATATGTATAATCATAAAAATACTACATGTAATTAAAGTCCAAAATTCAGATCTAACTGCATGGGTAAACAATAATGAACCCAAAAACTGGGAAGTTCCAACCGATCCGGAAAACAAAGATCTGTTCACTCTTACCCCAGTATTGGTTGATGCCATAGTAAACCTGGCCTTCCTTCCATTAAATGACATATTTTTCTCCATGCATTGCAGGCAGGATATTGTTGTTAGGTAGCTTGTCCAATACTTGGATCTTTTTCCAATGCTATACTATATAAGCTGTAACTAGTGGACATAAACCATCTGCAGTCCATACGTAATTTTTGTTCTTATTCTCCATCATGTTTCTGGCCACAGGCATGAGCCCAATATGTGCATTTTCATAATCATGCATACCCACACAAAAAAGTGCATTCAGGAGGCATGTAAAGCGGATTGACCAGATCCCATTGTTGGCAGTCTAAGTATCTTTTATTAGATTGAATTATTTCTGCTGAATAATTGTTAGGTTGGACTACTTTTCTCTCTCCCCAGTTTTAATTTAAAATCCACTGTTCTATTTAAAAAAACAATTTAAAAATGTTTTTTTACATACAGCCCCCTTCGCTATGGGATTGCAACAGATGTTCATTATGTGGTATGACCAACATCTGACATATGTCCGTTTTTCTCTGTCTTTGTTTTTAGAGAAAAATAGATTTGCAAAGGATATGCATGTGTGTGTGAGAGAGAGATTGAGAGAGAGAGAGACTCCATTGATGGCATGTGGCTTGCACTTGGAGCAGAAGGTGAAACAATTTATGATGGCTCTTAAATCAAGCCAAGGCTGGATTCCATCCTTTTGGATTAAAGCCCAGACCAACTACATCTTCTTTACAAGCTGTGTTAAAAAAACAAAAATATACTTTCCAGGGAGAAAACCAGGATAGCAATTGGAGATGTCCTCATACTCCTTCCTTTTCTGAGCATTCCTTCTTCCATGATAAATAGTCCTGTGAGATAGCAAGAAGATCCTACAGGCAAACTACTTGCAATACATTGAATGTATTCACAACAGACTTAATGTTGTTATTGAGTTAAGCCATGTTTCTGGGTTTGCAGAATACACTGAAGCAGATCTTAATTTCATTGAAACAGTTCTTGGGACAGATTGAGGGTGGAGCCCCTGTTGGATGGGTTTGTCTTCAGGCTATTTATGAAGCTGCTTGAGGCAAAGGACAAGATTTCCCCCACCCCAAACACACAAACCAATCTATGTGTACCTGATTGTGTCAGCTGATTCTTACTTAAATCTGAGTAGTGGGACAGCAACTGAGGGGAACAAGTTAGTTAGGGAGACATAAGGAAGGATGCGGAGCATATGTAACTCTTTCCTCCATCCTCTCACCACTGCTGCCCTGCCATCCGCATCTGCCAATTTAAATATCCATTACACTTTGGCAAATATTTGGGATGGCTTTGAGAGGATCATTATCTCCATTGTTTTCCAGTTATGCCTGGTAGCTCTTTTACCACTCACAACCTATTTTTGGACCTAAGGGTGCTGAACTAGATGGACCCTTGTTTTTTTCCAGCAAAGCAGTTCTTAAGTTGGAATTATGGACCAGCTTATCTGATAAATCAGAACATCACTTGCATAATCACCCTAGATTTCATGGGCATCTGCAGGGTATATGTCAAAGTTGAAACCTATTCCTTTTGTAGATCTGTGCAGCATCAATATACGTACAAAAAGTGTGGGATTTCAATCACAACAGTAGGCCCACCATCTTGCAGTTTTTGACCTCCTCTTCCCCAGGAAAGCTGCTGCTGCTGTTAGGTTTTCTTAACATGGGGACAGATGCTGCTCAGTGATTAAACATCACTTAGGCATTAAATTCTAAGCCAAACATCATTATCTCTAATTATAAATTATAAATGATCTCTAAATATGTTGAGATAGCAAGGCTCAGAATTCCTAGCCAACATGCCAAATATATCTGGAGGGAATCTAGATTGAGAAATTTATTTCTTTTTAATTGAAAATCTTCATTAAGCATTCACTTTTCATATTTATGTATTTTGCATCTCCATGTTATAGGCCAAGTATCACTTTCTGAGACATGTTTCTGGGAGGTGGGGGACCACAGGCTCCTCAAATGACAAACCACTTTGGCACCTCTGGAAAGTTTAGTCATAGCCATGAATTTGGAAGATGTGGTCTGCTCAGGAACAAGAACCAAAACTGCTGACAGCCTGAAGGGTGATAGGAAATGAATTTATTTCATCTGTGCTAGGTTACATTAACCTTTTTAAAGCATAACCCTCCCCATGGGGTTTCCGAAAAGAAGCAAACACACACACACACAGATAGATAGATAGATAGATAGATAGATAGATAGATAGATAGATAGATAGATAGATATTGCTCAGTTTGTAGATGTTCTGCTACAAACACTTTGTAGATAGGTATTGGGTTCCTTCCAGAACAGAGACAAGTGGATGACAATAAACAAGGACCCTGCGATGCCACTATTCCAGTCATTTTTAAAGAGAACAACTGCACTACAATAAGAAATTGTGGGTTTAGTCCTTAAGTATAATCATAAAAAACACCTGGTGCCTGAAACAGTCAGTGCCATAGCATTTCCATGAGAAACAGATGCGCTTTTGAAAGAGAAGCAGAGATTTGTGGAGATTTATTATGTTTAAGTCAACGGTTGAAATAAAATAACTTGCGCCATCTTGCATGCTGTGTGCTAGAAACCATAAACTTTCCATTTAGAGCATCTGTATTCCCTGTTTAGTACTTAGTTCAGTGACTAACATGAAGTCCAAGTTTGGCAAGAGCTAGAAAATGGTCATCCACCCATTAACTAGAAATTCATCATGATAGGGCCAAATTTCATGCTATATTAAATACATCTTCATACTTTCCTTCATTAATTACTGAAATATGGGAGGGAGATTAATAGTGTGAGGAACACAGTATACATAACTATATCTTTTATTTCTACTAATATTATCAGAAGAATAGTCCCCTGTCACTGTATAGCTAAGCAGCGTAGAAAAAAAGTTCCCATTATTGTCATATTCCTCCCAATGAGAGAGAGAGAGAGAGAGAGAGAGAGGTTGTACTGTAACTACATACTATCCTAACATTTTCCAATCTCAGCAATTCTCTAGGTGTGTGCACTTCAACTCCCAGAATTCTCATCAATGGCCAGGCTGGCTGGGAAATTCCAGGAATGGAAGTTTATACAACTGGGAGTGGCCAGGTTGTGGAAGACTGCATTATGGATCTAGTGCAATATGTTCTTGGATTCTCAGGCTAACAATTTTTTTCCAGACAAACGTTTTTTCTCAGTACTGGTATGGGTCATTTCTCTATCATTTCCCTAATGCCATAATCAGGTAAGGATCTTTCTAACATTTCTCTTCCTTAATTCCCCCAAAGTGTGCTTTTTCCTACTAAATTTATCACTTCCTCATAATCATTCTAACACACAATGCTTCTGCTTTCTTTTGAGTGATATTTCTATGATTTTTTTCGTATGCAGAGGTTTCTCTTACTACCACCTGCCTTTGCATGTGTTCTGGCTACATATTTTCAGTCCTGTAAGCCACTAATTTGCTCAACCACCTAGCCTGTTTCTATTGGGCTTATGTTTGTATTCCCTGTGGAAGGGAAGAGGAAAGTGATTGGCCAACTTGCAGAGCCTTTACAGGTACTCCTCACTTTACAACCATTTGTTAGTGACTGTTTGAAGTTACAATGGTGCTGAACAAAGGGACATACAACCAGTCCTCACACTTACAACCATTGCAGCACCCTTGCGGTCATGTGATCACAATCCAGGTGCTTGGCAACCAGCTCACATTTATGACGGTTGCAGCATCCTAGGGTCACATGATTGCCATTTGCAACCTTCCCAGCCAGCTTCTGGCAAGCAAAATCAATGGGGAACTGCGTGATTTGCTTAACAACCATATGATTTGCTTAATGGCCATGGTGATTCATTTAATGACCACTGCAAAAATGGTCGTAAAATTGGGTGTGACTCGCTTAACAACCACCCCGTTTATCAATGAATTTTCTGGTCCCTATTGTGGTCATTAAGCAAAGACTACCTGTATTTCTTTATTTTACTTTTGCAGAGAATTTTGTCCATCCCAGAACCTACAGACAACGGGGGAAAGCCACCCATATTGGGCAAAGTAAACCATTGACCATCTTAGAGATGCAAATATTCTATCCCCTCTTTCTCCATGAAAGTGGAGAAAGAGGGTATAGAACACAGGAGAGTGCTATAAATGTCAGTGTAGAAACACAAAGGTACAGTTATCCAGAACTAATCTTAAGGCATTGAAATCTGTGCTTTGAAGGAAGCTTGGGTAACACCTGGGCTGGCAATCTAAAAATGCCCATATTCTCTGCTACAATATTAGAAATTGTGCAAGAATAATATTTCACATGAAGAATAATACATTAACAACAACACAAGACCTAGATTCTTAAAAAATTAAAGTATTTATGTAGAGGTTTCATAGATTCACATAAAAAATAGTTATAAACAAGGGTTTTTTATTTGTTTGTATTTATTTATTTAAATAATTCATTTGGCCACCCATCTGACAGCAGTTTCTCTGGGAGGTGTACAAAGATTAAAAGCCAACAGTTACAAACGATAACCCAGGATGCTCAAGATAAATAGTACATACCAATCATAAAGCCACATCAACAACAGAGCCTGTTCAACCTCCTGGCCCAAATGCCTGGGGAAACAGCCAGGTCTTCCCAGCCTCTGAATGTTTTGAGGATGTAGCATGGCCACCATCCTTCCCTTTTCTTCAGCATGGTTCCGTGCAAGTGTGTCCCATTCTATTATCTATGAATTTATGTATTTCAATTAACATATATGGCTGCCCATCACATGACAGTGACCCTGGGTGGCTAACAACAGTTAAAAGCGCAACACCACATAACAAGTAATAAGTACATAATTGGCAGACAAGATAAAACAACCAACAGCCATCAACATAACCACTTGATCTGCTCTAACTGATATTCTGACCTCTATCTCCTGTGCTTCTTAAGCACAGAAAGCATAGGAAGATCTTGGTTACATGTTGTATGAGGTAGAGATGATTACGTAATTAATCCAGCTAGTATGGCTTGAGTAAAGGATCATTAACTCTGATCTGATAAAAGTTGCCGGCCAGAAATGGCTGACACTTCGGCGGTTCGAGTCCAGCCTTCGCGTTAACAGGGTGAGCTCCTGTTTCCTTCCCAGCTCCTGTCAACCCAACAGGTCGAAAACTCACGTGAGTAGATAAATGGGTACTTTCACTCCGGTGGGAGGAAAAATGCTGGCAGCGCCTTACACAGAGAGATGGGACCAGTTGCCGGTAAGCGCGAAACTGCGCTTGCCTGAAAAGGGCGTGAAGCAATGGAAATCCTGCCTCCTGCGCTCGCAGGCTGGGCTATGCTCTAGGAAGGAGGCTCTGGCAAACCACTTCCGAAAAACAATTGCCTTGAAAACTGCAAGGATTCGTCCAGGCAGTCACTGCAGGGTCAGTAATGACTGAGCGGAGACAAAAAAAAAAAACAACAACTCTGATCTGATAAACCTTGCATGTATGTCCTTTAAAAAAAAGTTCAGGATATGACCAGATATAGTTTCAAATCCACTGTGGAAGTGAACTGAACTCCCTGCTTATATATCCAACAACACTGATAACATTTCCCATCTTGCCAGATCCAGCTTCCTCCCACTCTAACAGTAAAGTTTTGTGAAAGAGGACGTCATGATCTGGTGTGACAGAAAGCACCCAACGATAGCATCAAATGATTGGCAGCCTTTCAATTTGCCTCCCAAACTCATCTAAAACCACGTCTGGTAATGTACTCAGTTCCTAGGAAATTTATGGGGAGGGGGGTTCCCACTCAGCAACTGAGCATGATTCTCCATCCAGGTAAGACTACTGAAGCTGAAAGGACAGTATTTATGTCGCTGGGCTGGAATTAAAGTCCATCTGATCAATAAAAATGGGTAAAAAAAAAGTAGCATATACCATATAAGTACCTTTCTAATTCCTGTCAGAAGCCCTACTCTTTTCTTAGGATAGTGCTGAAGCTTAAAAAAAGAGAAAAATATCTTGGTTCTGATGCTGTGTTGCAATAGACAATATTATTTGTCTACATTCTTCCAGTCTCCTCCAGTGTTTTGTTTATGCACATTAGGGGAAGATAAATCCTAGTTCCTTTCCATCACCTCTGTTCCAAGTATTTCTCTCTCATTCTTTCTCTCTTTTAGTATGTAGTACAGATAAATGGTTAACAGCTTCAATCCAAGAGTAACGCTGCAAGCCGTATGCATCTACAGTAAATGGATAACTCAATATTAAATAAAATATAGCATAATTTAATAAATTAGGTGCAGATTGAAAGGGTTGATGAAAGTGTCCTAAAGAAGACACATTAGAATTAAATGCCTGTTCAAGATATCAGCTTCCATATCTTAGATGTTTTACAATCTGTTGTGATCTTAATTACTTAATGGCCAAATAAATCTCCTTTCATATCTAAATGTGCAACAAATGTTCCTACAAAGTTAAACATTCTCCTACACTCATAGGGTTGTTACGTTGTTCTCTGGAATTATGTGGGAAGTCCCATTATGTCTTCAATCCCAAACTTTACTTTGTCAGGTAAGTGGATTACAGTTTAGATCTACAGGATACATTCAATCCTGGCTTTAATTTGTAATTATTAGGCACTTTCTTATGTCTACTCAGATTAGGAGCTTTCTCATATTTACTCAGAAATTTCCTACTGAGTTCATTGGAGTTAATCCCAGATAAGTGGATATGACTGGACTGTAGTCTAAAATATTTAAGTACAACCTTTCTCTAGCTATCATCCTATAATCTTGCCCATTGTAAATCACTGATAATGCTGATAATGAAATAGGAATGAATGGTTTCATTGCGTTTGCTTTTTGCCACATTTCTTTCTTTAAAAAATAGCCAAAGTTTAATAAATTCTTATTTTTAAAAAAATTAAATAGAATGTTCTCCAGCCTAGAGTTGGGAGAAATACAAAGATATGAATATGGAACAATAATTAATACAGCATTCACTGTAATTCAGGACCATATTCCTGTTTTTCTGGTCAGAAAGCTGGTGAGCCTAATTTCTATGCATTTATTTCATTATTCATTGTGTGGATCACAAAGTGCAAAAAACAGAAATCCTGTGGGAAAGGGCTGTTTATGTAGCCACAAAAAAGATAAGTAGCAGGACCCTGTGACTGGCTTAACTATACCCATGTATTATCAACATTTTGGACGGCTTTGTTCTGAATATAGTCCAATTCTCTTAGATATTCTGTCTGAACGGTACATTAAAACAATAGCTCTGGATTTTACAGATTCAGAAACAGGAAGAGCGTTACCGATATATATTGTACTAGAGGGCTGTAATCTATGAAAGCTACAAAGGAGCATTTTTGAATACCACAGTCTTGCAGGCTTTTTAAACAATGGTGGCTCCATAGAGTATACAAAGAAACTCCTGACAAGGCTAAAAATTCCTGTGCTCTTGTAGGCATGTCTCTGCTAACAAAATAGCAATGTTTGCTTTGAAGCCATGAATGAAAGTGAAAGCTACTGAGCTGAGAACATGCACTATTAGAATTATCTGACAAAGTAATTCATATGCCATCGTGCTCTTTACTTGTTTGGGTCACTGGATGATTATCTTAATTCCAGAACTAGATCACTTACCTCCCTTTTAATATCATGAGGGTGGGACTGAAAAATGGTTTTGCTTTTAATGTTCATATCTTCATGTTTTTCATATCTGTATGTTCATGTTTTTAGATTGTGACAAGTGTGCTAATTTTTGTAAGATGAATGACTAGCGGTGGGATTGTTTAAATTGGGCAGCACAATACGTCTGATTGTTGTGAGTAACGCTGGCTTTACAGGAGAGGCTGAAATGCAGCTGTGGAAATGGATGAAGCATGGAAGAGGAAAACAAGAACATAAGCAGTGTCCTGCTGGATTGGATCCCTGTCCTATCTAGTCCAGCAATCTGTTCTCACAGTGGCCAACCAACTACACAAGGAAGCTCACTAGTCTCCCAGCAGATGGCCTTCAGAGGCAGTCACACAGCCATCAAGGCTAATAGCTGTTGATCCCCATCACTTCCATGAATTGGTCCAAGTCTTTTTTGAAGCCAGAAAATTTGGCAGCCAGCACCACATCTTATGGTAACTAATTCCAAAGATGGATTATATGTTATGTTAAAAAAAAAAAAAAAAAATTCCTTGTCTCGATTCTTCCAGGATTGAATTTTATTGGGTGACCTCTTGTTCTTGTATTTTGGGAAAGGGAAAATAACTTCTCCTTGTCTTCATAATTTTGCATACCTCAAACATGTCACTTCTCATTTGCTTCCTTTCTAGACTAAAAAGCCCCAAATATTGCAGCCTTTCTGCATAGGGAGGTTGCTCCAACCCCTTGATCATCTTAGTTGCCCTTCTCTGAACCTTGTCTAGCTCCACTACATCCTTCCTAAGTGCAGCAACCAGGACTGCACACAAAGACTAAGACAAAGCTTAGCATGATGGCATGATCGTTACACCACTTTTTTCTATACCTAGGGCTATTTTATTATTTAAGTTGCATGCTAGGGGAGGTACTTCAAAAAATAGTGTTTAGAGCTAGAATAAAAAATTAATTTCTTTTCTTTTAATTTATATTTGAAATGAACTACATTTGAATACAGCTAAGATGTTTACTGTCCAGTCATGTGTCTAACCATTTTTCCTGACACGGAAGAACACTTTGGAAACAACTTTTGGGAATTGTATCTAAGGCTTTCACAAATGGCATGCAGTCCTGGAAACCCCATGCCCTGCATTTTGATAACCGTCTTTTCTCCAGCAGTTCTTGGTATGATCCTGTGACCATCTCATGCATTTAGTAAGTCCTGCACAAGGCGCATTGCCTCTAGAAGTCTTCTCAAATAACTTCTTCCTTTTTCCTGTCTTTTTCTTTTCCCTTTTGGTTTCACACTCCCCCTCCCCGTGAACAGGTGGGTGGGAGAAAGGGAAGCAAAGAACAGCACAGGATTAGTAGCAAAACTCTGAAGATATTCATACATAAAAGTCACTGCTGTTGGATTAAATGGCAGTGTAGGAAGGGATGAAGAAGAGAAGAAGGAAGGTTTCAATCAAGAGGGGGTCATCAGGAAAAGAAAAGGATGCCAAACCAATTCAGAGCAAAGCATATGTTCAGTGGGGAGACTGAGGCATTTGGGGGGGGGGGGGAGTTCTTAGCTGAAATAAATAGATAACTTTGAAGAAAAACTCAAAAATAGCACATACAAGAATAAAATAGCTGATAAAGGTTATAGTTATTTCCATCCCTTATTATATTTATCTGTTCAGTTTGGTCTAGTGGTTCAGGCACCAGGCGAGAAACCAGGAGACTGAGTTCTAATCCTGCCTTAGGCATGAAAGCCGGCTGGGTGACTTTGGGCCAGTCACTCTCTCTCAGCCCACAACATCCGGCTCAGATGCCAAGCCAGTCAGTAAATTCCTGTCACAACCAACGGCTCAACATTTGGTTGATCCGAAAAAGCAGACCCTGCACCTGTGGGAAAACGCTAGGAAGAAAAAAAATATATTTATCTGTTCAGTTAAATATATTCATGAAACACATTTATTTAAATCATGTCTTCTGTCTAATGTGAAGATCAGTTATTCCGTGGATCATGCATTTCTTTGAAAGTTTGTGAGGCAATTTTAAAAACCTACCCAAATGCATATTTTAAAGTAAGTCTGCATAAAAGTATTTAACAGAAAAATGTCTAAAAATATGCTGAAAATGAAATCCTTCCATCTCTAGGCCTATACCAGTGTCCTTTTGGACTCATCTCTTCCACTTTTGCCATATTATATTAAAAGTGTGAGGGGGGGAGGGGCTGGAAACCTTTCTGGATCCTGGCTCTCATCATCATCCTTTCATGTCTTGCTGCAACCCCTCCCTCCCAGGTCTGTGACATGTTCCAGCAAAAGATGGAAATGAACCTGCTGAATTTGTTTCTGAAGTTGTTTTCAGGAATGGAACTGATGTCCTCTAGACATAAATTATTTCAATATCATGCCACATTCTGGAGTGCGTGCTCAGCCGAGTTGGGATTCCACACTGTCAGATCCCTGTTTTGCAGCCCGGGAGGAAGGTTACAGGGCTGAAAGAAATCTCATCTTTCTTCTCTCTTCCTGTGTTGCTTCTAATGGCTGGGAAAACTCATAAAGCTATCACCACCCTGAAAACTGTGTGGTCGTTGCTCAACAACTTTAGAAACCACATTCCTTTCTTTATCTAAGGAAGAGAGGTAAAATATGGTTAGGCTTTGCACATTCTCCCCAGTCGCTGCTCCTTCCTATAGTAAAATACCCTGAGCTTGAAGACCAGCTTCTATGTTGGACTAAACTTTAACGTGGTGGGAGTGGAATGGGCCGTGTCAGAGGCAAGGCCATTACATTTTTTCTTTTTCTTTCTGCATGCGATAGCTCCTTGTGTCTTTGTGCTCATGGTGAATTAAACATGTGATTCATTCATCGTAAATTAACTCTGGAATTGTCCATGTCAACAAAAAGCCTTTCAGTTGAAAAGTAGGCAGTAGGTTGGAAGTTTCACCTTTTCTTTACAGTGACTTCTTCAGACAGCCTGATCAAACTTACATGATCAGCAGAGGAGTACAGGGTGTTGGGCTCTTTTTTGGACTGTCCCATTTAAGTCAGGGCGGTTTGAATAATGAAACCCATTGGAAAATATATACATACAGAGAAGTTTTGTGTCCTCTATTCTATTACAAATAGGCAGGGTCCACTCTAATGTCATGTGCTGGGTCAGATCCATTTTCACATGAATATCTAGACACTCCTAATATAGCGGCAAAATATCCAATTTTCTTCAGTTTCCTTTTCCCACAAAAGAGGTTTATTTCCTACCTTATTCCCAGGTTTATTTAGAATTTCTTTAGAATTTACTTTGATGGTATTTCTGCTTCTGCTGCTCTTATTCCTGTCACTCTTTTTTTTTTAATTTATTTTACTGTTACTGCATCATTCTATAGCCTCTCAAGCTGCTCATGGTTTCTTATCTGGAAAAGTCCATATGAGATGTGATATACTAATCTTAAGTGTGTTTGCCTTATATATATTACAATGCCATTGTGGACATATCTAGGAATGCAGCTTTTCCCTTAGAATTTGCTGATTATCCTCACAGTAACCTTGTAAGATGTAATTGAGAGAAGGAAAATAACATTCCTACGGTCATGACTGACAGAGTATTTGAACCCAGGTTTACCAATCCCAGTCTGACACTCTAATGCAGTGTTTCTCAACCTTGGCAACTTTAAGACATGTGGACTTCAACTTCCAGAATCCTGGGAGTTGAAGACCATATGTCTTAAAGTTGTCAAAGTTGAGAAACACTGCTCTAATGCTACACTGCAATAGTTTTTCTGAAGTAGCTTCTCTTTCCATTTCGTTCTGACACTGTCCATCTCTTCATGCATGTGGCAAACATAATCACAGAAGAGAGGTGAAAAAAATGTGTTCTAGCTTTATTGCATTTTCTGTTCCCACTTTTCCAGGCTAATCCAGAAGGTCTGGAGCATAGCTGTGATAGCTTTTGTCTGAAGCTAGTAATAGTGTTTTGCTAATCAGGAGCATAGATTGTGCAGGGGACCTGAATGCATGGAGCACCAAGGTCTGACCCATCATTAGGCAGGGCAAAGCAATCCTTTCAGGCCACAAAGTATTTCACTCGTGAGCTACGTCCCATGAGATCAGCCCTTCACCTACTAAGCTAGTTGTCTCTAGATATAATGGAAGACATTGTCCTATCACTAATTGTGAAGGAAGAATCTTCTACCAGTTTGTTCACAGAATGATTGGAGATGCCCCTTTCCTGCTCTGCCAGAGGCAAGGCCTGATTACAGGCTTTTGTCAGAGTTTCTGGCTCAAACTGGGAAGGTCAGGAATGGAGGGGGTGAACTGAAACATGCTGTCCCGCCTCCCCTTCACAACTGCCTTTTCTGAATACCCTAAGAAGGCTTTTGTCTTCCCTTCATTTCAGTTAGAAAAGAGATTTAGAAAGTGTGCCCAGAAAAAAAAGTTTATATTTGAGCTTGTGCCCTTCCTGTTTAATTTTTTTTTTAAATCCCACATCTGTGCTTGCATCAGAAAAATGTTGGCAGGTTCTACTAGGCTCTGCCCCAACAGCTGCAGGCATTCTCTTTCTGCACAAATAATTGAAAAGACTACAATTTTTTTCAGGGCAAACTCATTTACCTTAGCAGAACTGTAAAGATAGCTCAGGCAAGTTTGTACTTCAGCTCCATAGATAAAAAGAAGAAATTAAATTTGTCTTGATATGCGGCCTTTCCTGGCTGTGTCTGACCACTTCTTCAACTCTATCATCTCCACTGGAAGGATCTCCTGACCTGTGGATTTCACCAGGCTTCAAATAAAGGTTTATGTTCCCCCACTTGACCTTCTGTTCAGCAGATTGAATCCCTTTCAATTCTCAGGCCCTCCCTTCCCTCTGTAGAGCCAGTTTCAGGAAATGCTGTCACATTCTCCCCATTCTTTTCTTCCTATCAGTGACCACATACAGAATTGTGAGATTTCTCATATCATATCAAACTTTCAGTGGAGTCAGGTGGTACATTCATTGGCAAGTCCTCAAGTGATTACAATTTGAGAATGAAACAAAACAGGGTATGCCCATCATCCCTCCAGAAACCCTATTTAGGGATCCAGATAGGAAGATAAAAGGCTTTCCCATTACAGGCTCAGGCCAATCATCTCCTTCCCCCACTCTCTTGTTTATGTTCCCCCCCCCCCTTGGATATCCTTTGAAAAGACTTGTAGGCTACTCCTAGTTGGAATATGTTATTTAGCACTCCATAAAATTTCATGTATGCTCATGATTGTTATAACAGCAATACCCAACATTTTTGGCCCTTGGTAATTAATGAGATTACATTTGCATTATTTTCCTTTCACTTTATAAGCTTATATATGTCTTTTTGAGTCACTTACTGTGCATTTACGATATATGATATCGTATATGATGATACAAATAATTCCATAATTAATAACACTTGGCTTCCTGCAACATAGGCCAGAGGCACCCTTCCCCTGATTATTTTGTGGCCTTTAGAGATTCTCAAGATTGTACTGCTGTAGTTCAGCAGCAAAAGGACTTTTTCCCTTCTGTGTGTTTTCCCTCTTCTTTTCAGTGACTAATTAGGACCTAAAATAGGTGTTTTACACTTTTGAAACACTTAGTGAATTTATTCTTAAAAACTTCTACCCTCAGACCAGTACCCCAAAGCCCCAGAATTTAATCTCTGTGGTGCTGTGCATCTTGTGGATCTCAGAGGCCAGTAAAATAAAGTTGTAGCTTCTAATGGCAAAAACTGCCCCTTCCTTCCTTCCTTCCCTCCCTCCCTCCCTCCCTCCCTCCGTTCCCCCCTCCCTTAACAGCACGGGAAATACTATTTCTCAGATTGTTCCAGTATATTTGCCTATATACTCCAGGATAAGCAACTCTTCTGAGATCAGAGGTCTTTCTAATCTGCTCCTAGATATCAGCAGAGATATATATTAGCTAGAGATATCAAAGAATGAACCTTGGACCTTAGGCAAGGAACTTACAGTATCTGATTCTCTAGTATACCATTGTCCCTCCCTGTATACTTTATAAACATTTTATATGAGCTAGTCACATAAAAAACAGGTTGGTGATCGAATGAAAGAATGGTGGAATAACCAGTTTCCATATCCAAGATGCTGACACTTTCACAGAGATGTGGCCATGCTGTTTTGGAACTGGTCATTCACAGTATGCTTGGTGCCTGCTTCATAAAGGGACTGATAAATGTATTAATTGTATAGTTTAGGAAAAGCAAATCAGTGTTGAAAAATGGTGGCTGGATCTAGCATGACTTTGAGTAATTCAGAATATGCATTTGCTCAATCATCAGATACAAAACAGATGTGTTGATTTGTATCCACATTATAAAACCATAACAATTAATAAATGCGATATTACAATGCACAGTGCTTCAGTTTTTGGAGTAGCTGATTGAGCTAAGTATTGTAGTTAAAAGTAGAAGCAACAACAGAAATGAGGAAAATCTTTGGAAAGCTACTGTTTTCCAGTTACCATTTTTCAGCCTTATATATTTCGGTGTGCAGCCCAGATCTAATGAAAATTTTGATTATGCCCCATTGAAACCAATGGAATGAATGAGTAACATCTAACTTCTCACTAGTTTCAATGAAATGTCAGTCCTTACCAAGAAGAACTAAATCAGGAACTTGTCTCTGATCTATGCCAAGTCCATGAAATAGCTCCATGTATGCCAAGTCCATGAAATAGCTGCATAATGTCTAAGATTTTAAAAGGAGAGATGGGTGTGTGTGTGCGCGCGTGTGTGGAATCTATATGATTCTTAGCATATTCTGTTGCGGTTATTTTCCTGATCTTTCATCCTCCCTTTTCCAGGACTAAAAAATACATGACCTTTCATTCATGTGGGATGGAAAATAAAATCTCAGTATTGAATAGCTTTATTGGTTTTGGAAATCTCATCCTATTGTTCTGTTCTTTCACTGCTAAAGCTAACAAGCAGAACAGATGCCATTTCTAAATTATACAAGAAAAGTCTTACAGTGAAAGACTGATGTCTTCTCTTGTAGAATGGTCTTGGACTGCCTTAAATACATCTTGGGAGATGTAAGAACTCTGTGCTGTAGTGAATGGAATTCAAATGTATGTGAATGAATCATAAAACAGACCTTAATTTATGAAAATAAAGAGTGCATGTATTTATGCATAGATGAATTCATGGATTATTTAAGTACCAAAATCTGTCCTAAGCATTTTTGCTATTTATTTATTTATTTGTTTGTTTGTTTGTTTGTTTGTTTATTTATTCAATTTGTATAGCCACCCAATTCAAACAAGTGACTCTGGGTGGCAAACAATCATAAAATCAATTAAACCAATTAAAAACACAGTACAAAATAAAAAATTAAATAAATATGGCAGCTGAGAAATAAATAATTTTAAAACATTTAAATAAAATTTAAATTTAAATAAATAATAAAATAAATAAATAAATTTAAGGAAAACACAGGGATGTACCGTATTTTTCCGACTATAAGACGATACTTTTTTCTAAAATCCTTACCCTAAAAATTGAAGGGCGTCTTATTTAAGGAAGTCAGCCAAAGAAAACCTCGCTGTTGCAAAACTGCCCATACTTTGTTTCTGCAGGCAGCTTCCTCCTATTGCTAGCCTCCAATCACGAGTGAAATAGCTTGTCTCCCAAACAGACTTCCTCCAATCACGAGCCTGATGTAACTGATGTCAGCTGATGCTGAACAAACCAATTAGAGGAAGGCTTTTGCAGAGAGAAGCTATCGGCACTCGTGCTTGAATGTAATCAGTTAGGCAAAAGAGCCTGGAAATAGAGCTGCAGAGAGACGGTTTGGACCTCCTCCCACCGAGTGTATCAGGTCAATGTTAACTAATTACTAAATAAAAATGTGTTCTGCACTATCTTTAAAATATTGATTTCTTAGTTTGGGGTTGGAAAAATGGGGGTCGTCTTGTATATGGGGGCGTCTTACTGTCGGAAAAATACGGTATTTATGATTTTAGAGTCAGACAATACTATTTTTTACTTATTTTAATTTTCCATCTGAATCCACAAATTCACTTGAGCCAAGAGATGCAATTCCTGTTTCTCTCCATCTCCATCCAGAGAGGTAACAGTTAAAAAAGATAGTAAGCTTACATGATATTGAACATAGTCTGGAACTTGAACCATCTGTCTTACATGTATATTTTACCTAACATGCATATCAATTATATTCCTTTTATATCAGGCAATCAATTCTCAGCATTGGGAACACACACACACACAAATGATTTTGGATAGCATCCAGATTTAATCATGCTTTGAAGAGATGTACTGAAACCAACAGACCTTGGAGGCCAGATCAGCAGATAGTCACTTAATAATTATTGTATTTGTACACAAATGAGCTTCAAACTGGACAACTTAAAGGTGTTTCATAACAGAAGAGGAGCTGATTTGGATCCACCAGATCAAGGGCTTCCCTATTCCAACATAGAACATGATCCATGCCCCATCATCAGCTCTGTTACCCAGAAGTGGCTGAACTAATCTTATTGCTATCAATGCTGGGGGAGCATTCAGGGACTAAATGGGGTGCTTGCAAAACTATTCTGCAGAACTCTGCCTTGGCATACCTTATTGCTTCTTCCAACCCCCACTCAGAATTGCTCTAGCTTGATCCAACTCATACAGCCTAAACATATTTGCTCCCAAAAGGAATTTTTATCTGTGGAATTACAAATGACCTTTAATATTGGGCCACTTGCTATTGCTGAGTCTTTTCTCAGCAAATGTTAATCTGTTTTTAAAAGTACTGTCTACTTTATTTATTATTGTATTTATACCATAACCTTTAAAACAGTATTTTCACAATACTGAAAGCAAATTAGAACATAATCAAAATCTATCCTGAAATTAAACCAACAAGAGAGAACTAATATAAAATTGCTAGAGTTAGAGATTAAAACAAATATTTTCAAGATGCAGGATCGCTCCCTTAACTCACATTCTCTTGGATTCACAGCCCCTCATTGCAGTAAAGCCAACCCTGTAGTCCAAATTCATACCCAAAGCTGAGATATATTTGTTAATATAACCAGTTACATGCAAAAATTTTTGATTTTTTGCTTGTCAAATATTAAGCATGCATTTGATATAATAAATATTCCTATAATATTAAGAAAGGGTTTCAATTTTCTTCAGACAAATTCCACTATCATTTGTCCTTCTTTCTGTGTAATCTATAATGACTCAGTTTATTATGTCATGAATGCATTCATTTTATTCATACATTCATACATTCATAAATTCAGTGAATGTGTTCTTGATTTAGCTAAAGTCCAGATCATGACTTCATGCACAATAAGCCAGAACCTATTTCCAGTCTGAATCTGTTCTAGTTGAATTTTATGACTTTCCAAAAGCTTTACTCCTGATCAGCTTCACTGAACACACAAAAGGGTTAGGGTATATCAATAATAATAATTTAGGTAAAATGTCATGTTGTACATTGAGAGGGAGTATTGAATTCAGAGATTAACAGATCTGCCCTCAAACTGGAATTACCTTTACAATCAGGCCACCATTGATCATCAGTGTTGGGAGATGGAGATTTTCAAAAGTTTTACTTTTATCATTAATTCTACCTCATTGTTGCTGAGTGGTGGTGAGCTGTGTTAGATGATAACTGTTTCATTTTATGGTTTATTTTAGCATGCCAGTCTTTCAATAAACCCAGGCTTTGTCGTCTTTTTTCCTTTGCATAAAATACTCAAATAATTGTACAAACTACTAGTTTACAACTTGCTATTTCCTACAAGCAGGTACATCATCTTTATTTATCTATATAATAATAATTGAGATTATATTATAGTCAGAATTAAACCCCATTTGTTCTGATTTTGCAGTAGTTTTTTCTCATAGTCATATTCAGAGAAAAATTGTTTAGAAAAGTAGCATGTTATAAAACCTATATGTTAAATACAATTCCATCTAATGGTATTTTGCTATTTCAGGGGCATATTTGGGTATAATTAATTGCAATGCAGTCCTATATTGGTGAAATGGGAAGAATTCAGCATGACAGACCATCCATATCTTCTAAAGCCCATTAACTCCAATGGAGGAAAAATTAGTACATTAGTTCTAGGCTTTCGTGAGGCAAGAGGAAGAAGACTCATCCCAGAGCAAAATCTACAGTGCAGCATCCATAGGACCCAAGACATCAGTGTCTGGATGGCAACTGCTGAACCTCAATATCAAATTAAAATCAAGCTTAAAAAATTAAAATGACTCAAATCTCAAACAATAAAATCTTATGAGATCTCAGTGTTCTCTGCATTGAGACAATATGAGACCTTGGTACAATAACCAACATTTCACACCGTTTGTCAATCTTTGACATATTTCCAATTTTTACATTTTTATTTTAATTTTTGGTGCCTACCCAGCTCTTTAAAAAGTAGTCCTAGAACTCCCCTTGTAGCATACATTACTCTTGTTCTATAACTGATCTCTAGAATACTTTAAGGAGAAGGAAACTAAACTAGGATCTGGAAGGGAGCTCAGTGCAGTTTAATCCTGTCTAAAGTCTATTTTTTGCCTAAATTAACCAGATGCTATATCTTGATTTTAAAAAATTATGTCTCAGCCATCTTGCCTCAGTTGCCATTTCATGTTTTAAAGAAATGAAAGGACTTTGGGTCTAAAGATTATGAGATTATCTCTGCCCCACTAGCAGTGAATTTATATCCCAAGAGCATATCTTTCTTAGACGGCATATCCAGCCCCATTGCCAGTGAAGCTCCTTTTCCTTTTCTCAGTTATTGTCTTTATGGTTCTTTTGAACTTTACTGTTGGTGTGTAATGATTTTATTGTTAATCCAGATGCACATTGTAGGATTGTAGAGTAACATTGGGGGGGCTGGCAGTGGAAGGAACAGTGGGTTAAAATGTTTTAAATGAAATAAACAAATATGCTGGTACAGCTTCATTTTCAACATTTATTTGTTAGTCCTTGCAAGTACTAGTTTTTAAGATACATCAAAATAATAAATCCCATACTGATGAAATTTAAAACACCTTAATTAATCTTATAAAGTGCTGGGCAGATCAGTTTGGCACTTAGCCAGGACATTCCAAGACTCTTGAGTAGCATAATCTAATTAATTGAAAGAAGAAAAAGAAGAAGAAAAGTGAAAAAAAGTGCAGGCCATAAACATAAAGTAATCTGAAACACGGTGGGCCCTGCCAGCTGGCATTTGTCTCTTCTCTCCTTTGCATTGTAAATTCACTGCCATTTAGATAGGACCTAAAATCTCCTTCCTCGGCTAGAAGTCTGTATTATGTTACATAGTGTTCAGTTCAGATATTTTTAATGAACTAATTACATGTTGGTTAATAATAGAATGTTGCTTTAGTAGACAACTGCTGAACATATTTCCAAAGGAACTACTGTAATAGGCTAGAACATCTCAAGAATGTTTGGGAACAGGTTTCAACTATGAAAGCAATATGCTTAGCCTTTAATAAGATATAAATAAACTAAAAGGGGCTTTGGACTCTCCATCACTCTCACCTATATAAATATCCACCCCAGAGGGCCTACCCTCTGTTTAAAAAATCTGCTTCTACATTCAGGTGTGCGGTCAATTTCTGCATAGCTTTAATAGATATGCCCACCAAGAGGGATACAGTTTAAAGGGTAGGCCCTTAAAACATGGTTTTGTCAACTAGCTTGGGGATCCCATGGTAGAGTGAAGCCTGCTGGATGTATGTATGACAGTTAATGGAATGCACTGTCTGTGTGTTTTGTTGCCATTTTGTTTTTTATTTGTTTTTATTTTTAATTCAGATTGGTTGTGTTAGTGGTTTTTATACAGTTTTGATTGTGGAGTCCTTGGGATTCTCTGAGCTTGGTTGTTTTCTTGCAAATGTTTTGTTACCCGGCTAGGTAACATCTTAGTGCTAGAATGGAATGGGCCGGGTAACGAAACGTTTGCAAGAAACCAACCAAGCTCAGAGAACCCCAAGGACTCCACAGTTCAACCCTGAGCTACACATATTCTCTTCTATTGACACTTTTGATTATTATTATGTATGCTGCCCAAAGTCATTATGTGAAATGGCGGCTATAGAAATGTGATTAAATAAATAAATAAGTAATATTCCTGGCTTGACTAAGCATGGACTAAATATAATGTGGACTTCAAGGTGCATATGCTTAAGACTAGCATTTCCATTCATTGGTTATAATTACTGAATTAACCTTTTCCTAGTCACTACTAGATTATGGATTTCTAGGAGCTATAGTACCAATAAATCTGGAGGGCCCAAGGGAAGGGGAGGCTGATCTAGACTCCTGCTAGTTAGTTTCACACTATTCTTTGGATATTTTCAGAGCAGTTACTGACCCATTTGAAGTTTCATACAAAAATATTTGTGATGTTTATCTGTTAAGGAAAAAAAAGCTTAGGAACGTTTGTTGTTATTGTTTTGTCAATGCTTTTCTCTCGTTTGGTACCAAGCTTCCTAAATTTCTTCAAGACATTGTAACTTAACCTACCAAATAGATAAAAAAAGTAGCTGAAGAAGTCAATCTCTGAGGTGGTCAACTGCTCTAAAGGAAGGGAAAAAACAAAGTAAATGGTAACTATGAATAAGTAAGTAATTATTCAAATCATTACAACTTCAAAATGGGCTCACTGAATATTGCTGTCAGGGAGACACCAAAAAGAAAAGCCAACTAGGAAGCAAGAAACTTTGCTAGATTAGTTTAAAACCAAGTGGATATTGTCAGATCTACACATGGTCCTATGTAACTTGATAATGTTTAAGAACTTTTAAAATTAGGTGCTGTTTTCTATCAGATAACCTGGATTATCCAGCCAGTTCATTCAACCAATTCCTAAATAGTTCAACATTTAAACAATGGTCCTACCTTGCCCAGGAATTTGTACCCAACTAAGCTCTTTCCCTGTAGTAACCAGCTGAAGCGAAAACCAACAGTTGCGGATGGGTATGGGATAAGATGAGTTGAGAACATGCCTATACGCATAGACAGAGAGAGAGAGAGGGATGGAGGGAGGGAGAGAGCTCCTAGATTACTTTAAATCACAATGACCCAGCCCCAAAGCATCACTGGGATATACCAGAGTTAAAAATAACCATGAGTATTGACTGGGAGTAGATAAATTATATTAAAAAAAAAAAATTCCCTAGCAAATTTTTCCCAACCTGTGTCCTCTTTATGAATTAGGGCTACAACTTCCATAATTCTAAGCCTACCTAATCTAGTTGTTATTTCAACATATTTAAAAGACACCAACTTGTGGAAGTTTGGTTTATGATATCTGAATATTAGACCTTAGCCTAGTTCTAAGACAAATCTCAGAAGAAGGTCTTTTATAGATGGAAGGATGAAGCAGACTAGAGACAGATGATATAGTTTAGTGCCAAGATGGACATCAGATTCCAAGGATCCATAATAGCTCAGCAATATGTGCATTCCTCAGTGAAAGGTGTGCTGATGTTGAGGATCTGACCTGTGGGGGAAAGGTTCATACTGTGTCCCTATTGGCCAAAAAAAGAGCCAGTTGGGCATCAGTGATTAAGGAATCAGGCTAGAAACCAGGAGACCAGAAGTTCTAGTCCCACCTTAGGCACAAAGCCAGCTGGATGACCTTGAACCAGTCACTCTCTTTCAGTCCTAAGAAGAGGACCAGGGTAAACCACTTCCAAAAAACCTTGCCAAGAAAACTGCAGCGACTAGTACATATTCACCTCTATTGGCACTAGTACAGGCAGTCGCCAGGAGTCAAACAGACTTGAAGGTGCACAGATGCACACACACACACACACACACACACACACACGACCTAAAAGCTCAGCTGGCTTGGTGGGACTACAGTCATAGAGTCTAATCTTCTTGACTTGCAGAGGAGCCTGGACCCCTGTTGGCCAAGGAAAAAAGGCATTATTAGGAAAATTGTTTCATGACACCGGTCATCACCTTGTAAGTATTTCAGCTGTGATGGTTGTTGCCACAGACTTTGCTTCAAGCAAAATCAGGAGCAGTTTGGAATCTGGAAAAGAGTCCATACAGTTTGTCATAAGTCAACATTCATCCTCTGAGGAGAATTTTGAACATTTCCATATATGCAAGCTATCATTGATGATACAGCTGCCAGTTGAGTTTAATTCATTTAGATAAAGTGGGCCGTTTTCTAGCAACATTCATGCCTCAGGAAGCCAGCTAGTCTTGAAAAAAACTATAAGAATGCTTGTCTTTTGCTGTCACAGATTTGGATGATGTTCTCTTGCACAATACACAGCCCACATTTCAGTGTGGTCTAAACAAGGGAGGAGCATTCTTTACAGATAATGCTCAGTTTCTTGAAACCATTTTTTTAAAAAAATGATGCATTAATTTTTGAAATATGCAAACATCCTTCATGATCATTTAAAGAAAAAAATATATATTTTAAAACTTGGTTTACTTTCATCCAGTTTTCTGCAAGCGAAAGTACATTGCAAAAAGTCATTTCCTTTTGAGTTGTTGAAAACAAAATACAGTAATTATTAACATTGTTTCTGAGTAGAGAATTTTGCCTCTTTTCAATAGCCAGACAGAATGTTGGCCCACCACCCCCAGTGCAAATGCTCCAAGTCAGGTCATCCTAACTATAAACTGTTTTCTTATTACTATTTTTCATGACCTTTCTGTTTCAAAAGACAATGCAGAGTTGCTCCAAAGTCATAGGACAGGCAGATGTAATATGTTCTTGCTGGGCAAAGTATGTGATACCGTAAAGGGGTTGGGATGCTGTGGTTGTTTGTTTGCTTAATTTCCAAAACCTCTTTAATGTAATAAATGAGCCGTGGCTTTCTTCCATGCTGCTGCAGGGAGATATTTGCAGAATATTCCAGTAGAGGAACCATGGGATTCTTATCCTGCTGTGCAACATTATATTACTAAGCCCATGAACACATGAAATGATTGCCTCAAACCTTCCATCCCACTCTTCTGCCATCCCGTCCAGTTTTCCAGATTCCTTTGTCTTCTTTTCTGGTTCCAAAAGTTGGCATTTCTGTAACTTCAGTTCATTTCCAAATATTTTTATATAACACAAAGTACACTTGGCTAGTATAACATACACAAGCTGGTGCCAACAAGCTATCTGCCTCTTCCCCACCCTCCTTTTACATCTTATCAAGGCAGATAAAGGACTGCTTAATCTACACTGTATTTCACCCCTTGAGTGCTGTTCTAAGTTGAAGCAACTGTTACCCTAATGGCTGGTTTCACACATTTCCATAAAGCATAGTTAAACAAGCCACAGTCCTAAGCTATTAACATCTGTACCAACTCAGGTTGATTTTTATTGGTCATGCAGGGTATTCCAAAGTATGTCTGGATCATGAGTTCCAGCAGTTAACTGCTTCTCCCCCATGCTAGCTTTTAGCACCTGGCTAAAGTACCTGGAGGTTCTAGAAATAGGAGTTCTTACAAGCCTGAAGTCTGCCCTTGCCTAAATTAATAAATAAATTTTGGAAATGAATAGGAATTTGCAAAATTGCTAAAACCAAACGAAACTAGACTCCTATGCAAATCTTTGTGATTCAGTGGGAAATAAATAGGTCACCAACCATCTCTATCTAATCTATTTTTGAAAAGATTTCATTTTCAGCTGGCCTCCAATTTAAATGTGTATATTGAAACAAAACTGAAACAGAACCGGTATTATATTTAGCCCCTGATACAGTTCATGATCCCCTTGTGTTAGAAATAATGAAAAATGCATATGGAATTTGCATCAGAAATATAACAGACCAAGTGTGGTTGTTATAACTAGTTCAATTGTTAAAGCAGGCCATCCACCTGTTGCTGTTTATAACATGCTTAAGTGGCATCAAGCACAAAAGTTCTGGTTCTATTTATATGGAGCTTTCCAAGAGATGCATGAAGTGCAAGATAAATTTACAAGAACCTCCTTTCATCTCTTCCATCAGGCACTACAAGGATCTATTCTTCTCCACAAGTGTTCACATTGCTGCCACTGATGTGACTTGATAGTTATAGAAAATAGTTATAGAAAATAAACAAGGTTGGGTTCAGAACAGCTTTAACCTTTTTTAAGTGGAGAAAGAGGAATGAAGAGCATCCTTACCAATGCACATTTTGTTCCTATTACAGATACCATAATGCCAAATGGGAACAGAGTTAGACAGTCAGATCATAGCTACTGCACATCCCATAATACGGTCATATTTCGAAGGTTGTCCTTGAAGATATCTGTCCTGATCCCCCTGAAACCAACTGCAATTTTTTCTTTAGCCTATTTATGCTCCAAGGAATGAGGAAACGCCTTTGAAAAGTACCATATTTTTCTTTGTCCATTTATGACTTTGACTGCTCCTCTGGTCAATACCGCTGTCTCTTTACCCAAATCTACTGTTTAATTCACCATTTTTCCTTCTGCATATATTGCAACCCATCCTTTTCCTTTAGGCTATCTATACACCAATCACTTCTAAATCCTTCCTGCTCTCACTTTGCTTGCAACTTTTATATTTCACTTTCAACTTCTGTCTCACAGGAGTTTATTTTATTCTCCATGACTGTGACTTAGAGCTATAGAATTGTGAGTTGCTTGCCCCTGACAGGCTATTTCAATTTGAATGAACACCAAGCCCCAAGGCAGATATGGACAATTCAGACAAAAAATCCCCCAAGCCAAATATGACCCACAGTAGAAATCTTAGCTGCTGGGAAGATTATGGAGAAAGCCGAATTGAAGTATACCATTTTCCCCTTCTCAGATCCTCCTTCCTTCCTTCCTTCCTTCCTTCCTTCCTTCCTTCCTTCCTTCCTTCCTTCCTTCCTTCCTTCCTTCCTTCCTCCCTCCCTCCCTCCCTCCCTCCCTCCTTCTTTTTCTTTCATTTTATTTGTGGGCATGATTGGGAACTCCCAAAATAGGCTGAAGCATCAGCCTTGGCTACAGTCAACTTGGCCATAAACTGCATGTGGAACCTCTAGAATTGAAAATGGTGCCAAGCAGACTTCAACAGACTGTCAAGTAAATATCCCAGCAAAGTTACATTGTATGTGTATTCCAGATTTTGTGCTGGTGGTAGAATTGCAGCAATTCACTGCATGGCAGCTGAATCACATTTGGGCACGCATCCAACAGCAACAATGTGCTGGAAAGGCCTCCCAGCTGTGAAGCAAAGGGCATGGTCATCTGCACAGTACTATGCTTTATTAGGTGAAAACTGACCATTTTCTACTGTGTCCAGCACCAGTGCACCATTCCTGTGCTTCAAACCAATCATATTTACCAATATACACATATATATATTATATCTTGTTCTATTTTATATTCAAGGCATTTTGGATCTGCCCATTTCATAAATTTGGCTAAGATATGGTAATAGATACATGGCTCTACAGGGATTTGAATTCTTGCCTTTCTGGTCAGATTCCACCACTTGATCCTTTGCATTAGATTGATGTTCTTTTCCAGTTGCAGGTGCTTTGTCTTATTAGCAAAATGAATTTATATTCCAAGCTGCAGCCGGATGTTTGCCATGACTTGTCACTTGTGGACTCATCATATTGCTTGGCATGTGAAACCAAGTCTACTTACCCCCTATAAGCAGGTGTATGAAAAGGCTGTATTATTATTGCATTTTAATCTTCTATATTGCATTTCAGATTTCATCTCTTTATCTCTACCTCTATATATCTGTAGAAAGTAAGGCATATGACTTTGATGGAATGTGCTAGCCCTTTTGCCAAGGCAATGGAGCCTGCATATCTCCATCAATATCAGATTTCTGGTTGCAGCTGATGAATATAGGAATTCATTTAATTTAGTACCTTCAAGATAAGAATGTCAGAGTAGGTATAACTTGGACTTTGGCAGTCTTTTTTGTAATGGGAAAATGCACAGACTTCCCAGTTCCTTGCTTGTCCATCAAGAAAAGACTGGTCTGTAATAGTTGAATCCTTCTGAGCAGAAAATCTATATATTATATACTTGGCTATTTAATGAATTCTGGTCTTCATGCATCCTTATCATATCATACAATAACACTGAATAAGTATAAACTAGGGGTGGACAATCTGTAGCCCTCTACCTAACTTCTAAAACCTTATGGAAGGGATCAGTTCAGCTCTCTGCCCTTTTGCTACAGCTTACTCATTGGAAGAGATAAATGAAGAATGAAAGTGTCAGAGAAGGAGGGAACAGACATCACCACCCATTTTGGCTCTGATTCATCCAATATTTGCTCCAGCCAATCTACCAGCTGACTTCCATCAGCATCCTTAAGAGGATGCTGCCCAGGCAGAAATAAGATGCTCACTTCAAGCATAATCCAACTGTATTGTTTGGAGGTTGCCCTCTTTCTATAAAACGTAAGTATTCTAGCAATAAACCCACTTTGTGACTGCTAATTTACTCATGTATTTATAGAACAAGAATAAGATGCTGCGTGCATGGAGGCCTCAGAGCTCTCGGTTTATTGTCAAATGCATGTTGACACTTTTTTATTCAAAATATTAATCACCTAAATTCTCAAGAAGGAACAGGCAATGCAAGCATTCTGAATTTATTCACTAGAATAACAGACTGCTGAAAACTGAACTCAGTTTGATATAAATTTCTCACAAGTTAATTGGTCTTGGGTAAGTCAGAAGAGTATCATACTTGGAAATCAGAAGAGGTTTAGAGAGTGAAGTAATAATTGCTATACATCAGCATTCTTGGAACTGCCTGATAAGAGATGAGCATTCCTATGGTATGGTGGCAGTATGGAATCCACTAGCAGAACAACCTTTAAAAATATGAATGAATCATAGGCCAGTTCAAGGCTCATACAGTGACTTCAAGGCTGAAGAACTCAGGGCCTATAAGGAGATTTTGGTAAGTGGGCTATTAAAAGCAAATTAAGCATGTATGAGGAAGTGGCACACACCATTCCTTTGTTATCTATGGCATTGGCTCAACTATGAAGGGGGTGTGTCATGTTCCCATGGTGTTTGATCACTGAGATTTATTATTTGCTCATAAATTTTCTAACTGCATGTCTCTCATGCAATTACTGTACTATGAAGAAATTGATCTCTTTGCCTGCACCGTGTGTAGGACGAAGTTATGTTTTTATGGATTTTGATGAGATTTTCACTTCCAGATTTCAGATAGTTGGATTAGGATAGGATAATGTATTAGAGGAGGCTGCCAATTGACTGACCCCATTTGATCCATATTTGTTCACCATTAGTTGCGCCTTCTGTTTCTTTCTTTTATTTCTGATTAATTTATTTAACTTTACTGTGCATTTTACTCAAATGCACTGTAAAATCCACCATTTCCTTTTTGCTTATTTTGTAGTCAACCTTTCAGACTGCTTTTGGTCTACATGTATGTGTGTGTGTGCATGAATATGCATCAGAAATATGAACAGGCTTCCATATCTGGGGTGCAAAAATGTGAACAGCTGTTAGATGGCAAAAATGAGCTAAGATTTTTCTGTATCTCTTTGCTGCCATCCAGTGGTTGTCTAGATTTTTGTAGCCCAGAACTGTTAGCCCTAGCCAAAACTAATGTTTACAAATATATACTATATTTATTTGTAGTGCTCCTAATTTATCTTTACTGTATTTCTCAGCAGTCTGGATCATCATAAAGGAAATCTGATAAAATCAGAACAAAAAAATAATAGATAATTTCAAATTGGTCTCAAATAGCTCCAAATGAGACTTCTAGTCCCACCTTAGACATGAAAGCCAGCTGGGTGACTTTGGGCCAGTCCCTCTCTCTCAGCCCAACTCACCTCACAGGGTTGTTGTGGGGAAAACAGGAGGATGAAGGAGTATTAGGTATGTTTGCCGCCTTGAGTTATTTATAAAAATAAGAAAGGCAGGATAAAAAATCTAAAAAAATACTGAATAATAATAATAATAATAATAATAATAATAATAATAATAATCAGCTTATCTCATCTTATCACCACAAAACATTTTACCATCCTCTCACTGGAACTTTATGCCAGTGATGGAAATTATGGAATTTTATGCCATTCTCACCCCATGTTCTTAAAATGCTCATCAACCTAGCAAAATGTACATCCTGCCCAACATCAAAAGCACATGTCTTTTGTTTAGTTCAATTTTTTACTGTAGTGTGAAAGGAATTTGAATGCATAAATCACGATCTTTCTGTCTGCTCCAGAAATATTAACCTCATCCTTAAATCAGGTGTCTATTTTCTTACCTTTGCTACCAAAGACTTAACCCTACAGATGTTCACTATGCTTGATTACACCTACCGTAAGCTCTAGTTGCACTTGCTGGTTGCATCACAGGCCTTGAAATGGTTTTGCAGATGAATGGCTCCTGGGCAGCTGAAATGTTCTCCCCCATTTTGCTGCATGTGCTCTTTTCAACGACTGTAAATATAATCATAAGAATCTGTTAATATAATCATAAGAACAAAAAGGCAAAGAACAACTCACTTTCTAATTATTTCCTTCCTATTTTCTACAGGTCTATTTTTCATAGCCCAGCACATTAGGACTATTGCTTCACTGCAGACTGACTTATTTTCAGTAATGGGTCTGTTCCATTTCCTTGAGTTGCAGTTATGAGCGATTTGAACGCTATGATCCATTTGCTGCCTTGCAAATATCAAAATGATGTAGACAACTACGCTTACCTCTGTAGCCTTATTTCCCACATATGATTCTTGCATAAGTCTTTACATTATGCTCTCCAGGTGAGCTTCAAAGACTATATCTAAGATAGCACAGGCTAAACTAATTTGAGTATTTTATAGTGTTTTATGGTTTTTGTGGCATTTGCATTATATGGTTTTTCCCTATTTGAAATGTTGTTTGAAATTGTTGATAGAGTTATAAACAGGAAAGAAAAATAACATATCTGCACTTGGAAAAGAAATCTGTGCTATATCAAAGACCAATTACGATGCACTGGCCAAATATTTTGCCTTTTATGTTTATATCTTGCTTTTCTTACAAATAGCTGGAAGTGGTATATTTGGTTTCCCTTCCCACTTCATTTTATCCTTATAGAAACCTTGTGAGGTAGGTTTGTCTTAAATGTTTCCATCCTAGTCCAACCTTTATAATACATTCAACACACTCCCTCTCTCCTCTCAAAGGTGGGAAACAGTAAAATACAAACCAAATCCATCTTGCATTGTAATGGGGTGCATCACTTTAGAAGCAAGAGGCAAGAGGAAGGAACCTTGTTTGTAGCAGAACCCTAAACATTTTAAAATTTATTCTTCCAAATTAAGTTATACAATTTCAGGGGGACTTCCTCTCTTTGGACTGTGTACAGCGACAAGCATCATCTGCACCTCAGCCCATCATCCACTATGCAATCATCATCTATCTGATCTTCTCTTTGGGATGGAGAAGGATCAAAACTGCCCTATCCAGTCAATGAATGTGTGAAACATGCTGGAAGTGAATTATGGGAGTTAAAGTCCTATCCATTTGGGGTTGCCTGGTTGTGAAAGGTTGCCTGGTTGTGAAAGATTGCTACAATGATCAAGTAGAACATTTTCCATTATCAACTTTCTTAAAAAAAACAAAAAAACAAAACTGGACATGCCAGGGATAGCATCTGGGCCTACTGTAAGCAGGTCACATATTTTGATCACTCTTCATGGCACATACTGTAAGCCACCCACCAGTAAATGTAGAGGAAAGAATTAAGAATCCTTCTGGACAGGGGTGGCGTGGTGGGGAACATAGATTGTTGTGACTTCTACTTTCCCACTTTGTGTCCAACTTTTTCTGGCACTATTGAAAAAACTATTTCCTACATATTTGTGATTTTATGGGAAATTAAACAGCACTAAGTTTTGTTTTTTTTTTTATCACATAAAAGTCAACTATGTAAGAGAAAAATACCATGGGAAAATTTCTCTCATCTCATACATATGAGAGAATATTGTGCATTCCCTTGTCCAGCCTATAATTAAGATGAAAGGCATATTTCTATCTGATTTGCAATTCGGTGGCGTGGTTTGCATTCCATGCAGGCCGCATCATTGTGATTCTTCTAATGCATTGCAAACAAAACAAAATCATCCTTAACAGCTTAATCAGATGACATATTACACAGAGACTATTTCAAACTGGCAGGGGAAAAAATAGAATTTCATTGCAGCTTCTTTTAGGAATGAACTACATCAAGGCAGTACTGCAGTCGGATTTTTTGTGTGAGTTTGTATGTGTGAAACGTATTGATATAAACATGACTTTGTTCTGTCCCTGTTGAGGAAAGTACTTCTCATAGGTTCTTCACTGTCGAATATTTACCAAACCCCACAGTCAAAGGCAATTTCATATATTTTATCACTACATTAGTGATAAACAGAAATAAAGTCTGTTAGGCTATTTGGATTTGTGGATGCTTCTACAGTATATTTACAAATCCTGTATTTAAAGATTCACCATAGGACTGTCTTTTCTTAAGGTTCTTGCCCAGCTGAAATACATAATAGTCTCATGGTACTTCTTTAAATTCTTACAAACATCTTGCAGAAATATTCACAAATCCAATTGTTCATTCTGAAGAGACAGTACACTCAATTCTCTAGCAAATAGATGACTGAGATCTATACTTCTGAGGTATGGATAATTTCCACTGCAATGTTCAAGTAAGTGAGAGGCAGCAAATGTCCCTTCTAAATGAGAAACTGCGTTCTCCATATCCCACATATTTGAAAAACCATCCCATGGTACTCCACCCTTTGGCATCATTTTAGGAGAACATACATGACAGATTCTCAAAATTCCAAACATGTTCACTGGCATCAAAAGATTGCCTGCCCTTGTTTTAGGGAGTGCTCCACAACACTTAACAATTTTATCGAGCATGTGGGTCTATGGTGGAGGGGCAGTAAAAATAAGGCATCCCATAGTGCACGTAGTAAAAAGTAGAGCCTGCTGGCCTTTCAAAATTCTCCGGCCAATTTGAGGACAGAAAAATTGGGTGAATCATGTTTCATAAGGAAAATAAAAACTCTCAAATAATTTCTCAAGGACAGGTCTTTCCCTTAGCACTGACAATAGCACTGAGAACTGGAATTAAAAATGCGGAAGTACAAAGTTGTAATTGGATACAGCCCAGTGAATTTATTTAAAAATACTTATTGTTTTTCCATCCATCCATCCATCCACCCACCCACCCATCCATCCATCCATCCATCCATCCATCCATCCATCTCTTTTATAAAACAAGCATATACAGTGATGAAATCTAATAAAAAGAGAACAATTACATATAATCTAACAAAACAGATTGGAACACATAGGCTCAGAACATTCAACTCACAGTTGCAAATGGCTGAAGACCGAAATATAAATTGGCTTGCCATCTTAATTTTCTGCGATCTCTTGGAGATATGCTGCATCGGGTACACCGGGGCACTGGAGGAATTTCTTTTAAAATCAGTTTGGAAACATCTGAACTGATATCAAGGTGGGGATCTTCCAAATCACTTCTGAAACATCTCTAAACTGGATCTTTGCACAATCCTAATAGCTAACCCTATTAGTGAAGGCAGTGAAAGGGGCAAGCAATCCTTTTTAGAACTTGATACTGAACCTGGATCCCCAGCCTAATACAGTAACATGCACTGAACTGTAGGATATTAATTGAGAGGGGTAAAGGGAAACAGTCTGCCCATTCTGGGACAGCATCTCCTCTGCAGGAGAAATCTGGAGTTCGAACTTTGAAATGAAGCTTCCCTGTCATTAAAGGCCCACAGTTCTTACAATTCAGTGATGCCAATTCGCAGGGAGGGGAAGAACACAGAATTGAGAGCTTACCCCAGGCATGAAAATGACTAGTTAATAGTGACGACAGAAAATACAGCCTGAAGCCTTAAAACCACATCTGTGAGTGAAAGAAGCACAGCCACAATGGCTCTTTTCAATAAGACATCTTAGTATAACCTTGCAAATGTAAGCAGCAGTAACTGAAATGCCCAGTGGATTGAGTGTTGTTAAGTAATACATAATCTTAAATACATCTAAATGCCAGCTCAGCTCTATGTAACTAATTTAAGCAGTTGCTTGCCTCCTTGCCTTTGTATTTTTTCTTTCTGATTCTATGTAATCAACACTTGGGGCATTAAGCAATCTCAAATCCCTTGATGGAGTCTTGGCACCACATAGAAGTTGCCAATGTATAAAGCATTAATCATAAACTATAAATACCAAATTGTTTCCATAGTGTTTTATAGGACTAATTGCAGCATATATATCCATTCAGCTCACAGAAGGAAAATTTTGAAACAAGAGGTTACAGTAATATGCACGGGGCAATAGTCCGTCCTTTTAATGAAATGTTTACAGCAGCAACTCATGTGTTCCACTCATACTGATAATGCTGAAACTTTACCTTGATATAATCTACCAAACTCAATTTTAAAGTAGTCTTTCCATCCTTCTTTCCTTCCAACTCCTCCTGTAACCCTTTTGTCATTTGTTAAACATGAAGTTACAACTGTGCACACATTCAGCGTGCCTTTTCGGTGGACCCTGTTGAATAAATATAGCATGGTAATACTTTCCATGATTGCACTCTCCAACAAATAAGTCAGGTCTGAAGGGTGGATAGGTGCTCCTAAATATAAAAAGGGTATGCCCTTGAAAGCCATAGCCAATAAGACTTCTCACCCAGAATTCTCCATTGCTTAGGAATCCCTGACTATCCTTCACATTGTATTTATTTGCTGGATATAATAAAACTGTATCTTAGGAAATGTGATAGTTGGGTGTAGTATACCGCCCATGGGATGGCTACAGCAACAGAGCTTTCAAGGACCATCCTGCTTTTCCAGTAGGACTGTGAGAAGTTTTTTTAAAAAGTTATTTGATTCAAATCACACCACTGAATCACATCTTCAATTTGCTTCAGCTACCATTGAATCAATGTGGAAAGTTTTGAAGATGTTTTGGAAGTTGGATGAATATTTTAATGCTTTCTGGATTTGCAGAGTCTCAAATATTATTGCAGCTATCCTTCCTTTTGTTCTATATGAACAAAACTAGAGGATTGAGGGTCTCTGATGTTAGATGAGTAACCAGCCAATAAGTTCTATTACCTCTGCAAACCCTGGCAATTGGAGCACTTGGAAGGAAATATTACTCTTTGCTTGTGGCTAGATTTTGTTTAGGTGGGTTCACTGGGAAGGGGAAGGAGAGAGATGGAGGAAAGGAGACTCAGACTTATTCTGCTACTCTTTTTTTTTAAATCTAGTTTGCTCTTTCTTGCATGATCCTCTGCCTTTCCACATATGTATATCTCTTTAACTTCATCCATTTTTAACCTATAATATAGTCCCCATTAGTCTGTTTCCAATCATTTCCTTTCATTCCACCCGCACCACACTCCCCACCAATCCTTATTTTCTGTTATTTGTCTTTCTCTGGATTGTTTTGTATCAAGTGTGTTAATCTCATTCATTGTATGAGTCTGTTGTAATGCAGATATTTATTTCGGGTTGTATTTTATTCACAATAGTGATAATAGGCATTGTTCTCAGATCTTACTTTTTAAAAAAAATATTTTGCACAACCTTAGAAGAAGTTAACTTTGCCAATAAGTCAACAAGCCCATCCAGCCTGGAAAAGTAAGTGACCTGAGGATGCTGGACTCTTCCAACCTTAGAGCAAGCTTCCTTTTCAAACAGTTTTTGAGAACTTTTATTTTAAGTTGTAGCAGGATATTTTGTGCTTTGTCCAGCAGTAGGTCTCTGCAGGCTGGACAATGTAGAGGTTGCTGTACTGTTTTTCCTCCTCTCTGCTACTTACAGGTGAAGTGTATACATATATGCAGTGAAACCATGGAAGTCTTCAGTATTTGCCTGAAACTTAGCAAGATTAGTGCTCTTTAAAAGATCAAGAATTCTTGCTATTTTTGTCTCATTCTGTAAAAAAAAAAAGGCAGTTCCAGACAGTTCAGTGCTTTCCCACTATAGCCTATGGTTAGATCTCTCATTGGCATGAGTTGGTTCAGATCAAATCTTGTTACCTTTGAATCCTGCTTCTCAAGTTCAACTTGAATCTTGCCATCTTTAATCTCATATCTTGATTTCAGATCAGATGATCACCTTGCACTTGGGCTACCCATCATACAATATGGAGTCTAATCAGATCTGAAGGTCAAGAAAAGTTTCAAAAAAAGGGCCTTAGATGCTGCTGCCCATGATGATATTGCATCCTTTAAATATGCTAAATCCTTGAAGTGGCTGGCTCAAAACAAATAACCCGCCCCCCAGATAGAAAAGTTTTTAACAATTTATATGCTCCAACATCTTAGAAGAGCTTTCTCTAGAGCATGTTTTCAACACCTGGATTCCAGGGTATGATATGGGAGTTCCATTCTAAGAAAGACTGTGTATATGTGGTGCACCAGCTGTTGAAGATATTGCACATATCCTGTTTGATTGCAAACTTTATTCTGCAGAAAGGCCATTTACTTGGATCCTTACTTAAAATCTAAGAAATATTGGGACACTTAGAATAAACTCTTATATTTCTTGCAGGGAACAGATTTGCATATTACTAGGAAGACTGCAATTTTCCTATCACAGACCATTCTGATGAGGATAGAAAACAGATTGGGGTTGACTGCAGGGGTGACAATTTATTATGAATATTCCCTGCTGCTTCTTCTGTATGGTTTTTATAGTTTTTTGATACAGTCGGATGACTAATCAATGAAATTTATTGTATTCTATTGTAAATCAGATGCGATTTAATTTACACATCCCTACTTCCCAGTAATAGACTTCTTTCTTCAGCAGTATAGATGAAGATCTGCATCTAATTCTGGCTTCTTAGCAGACAGCAGAGAATTGTTCTGAAGGGAACATAATTCAAAGAGGAGTAAGAATTATAGAGTAGTTAAGAAATATAAAGTTGTACTTCCCTTTTTTTCCTCACATAATGTATCAATAATTTATGGGTTTTTCATCCATAGATGTAGCAGCGGTCACTTGTGGGATGGGGAACAAAGAATCGTGTTACTATATGTGTGGTTTTTAATGCTGCCTACAGTTTCCATTTTTCATTCCTAAACTACCAAAAACTACAATTAGGGCTCTTTCTTTCTATGCAATGAGATCAGTTTGATACTGCAAATGGTTAAATCATCCTTGGCAAGAGGCTGAACTTGGCAGTAATTCTATAATGAGAAATCCAGATTATGAGTATCATTTGTAATATGAGTGTCCAGCACTTAAGCCAGTTTCATTTGAATGCTGCTGCTTTTTCCCCTTTCCTTTATGGCAATGTCTTAGCAATGTTCATTCAGCAGAAGAAATTGTAACAGCTTTGGTATTAGGTATTCATTTTCCTAATAATAATTTGAAATTAAATTTTAATTCATATAATTTAGTTTGTTTTGGTGAGGCACCCCTTTGAAGCTGCTTGATGAAACAATAGAGCTCCCTCACTTCTGAGAGTGAAGAGAAGTTGCTATTTTGCTTGGTTTCTCTTCTGAGGCCTCAGCTGGCACTGGCAAGAAACAGAAGAGGCTGCTAGTAAGCTATTGGAAGTTTTGGTCAAACTACAAAGGTCACTGTCAAGGCAAATCACACTTCTTTACCTCAGTGAGACAATGTCATCTCTGCAGCTTGAAGCATCTCAGTAGAGTGAATCTAAGCCTCCTCACAGAGGCCTAGTGAGAATGAAGGGCAATCCTCATTCCTCCTGTACATTGATGGATTGATTATATGTCATTATGCCAGTTCCCCTCAGTATATACTCCACATAGAATAAGCAAGGGAAGAGTATACAGCCTTGTCTCATTCCCTTGCCTACCTGGAGCCATTCTGCTTCATCATGTTCCATTTGAACTGTGGCTTCCAAATCTATGTATAGGTTTTGCATGAGGATGATGAGAAGTTCTGGGATTCTAAAGCTTTTTTCTAAAAAAGCTTGACATGGCTGACATAATGAAAGACCTTCCTATAATTAATGAAGGACAAATTAGCTTCTTTTGGGTATTCTTTGGCTCTCTCAATTATCCAGTGTACATCAGCAATGTCTTTTTTCCTTTGTTTTTTGTTTTTTTCTAAAACTAGCTTGAATATCTGGTATTTCCCTTTCCATATAAGGCTCTGAACTCTGTTGGATAATCCTAAGCATTATTTTGACAGCATGTGAAATTAAGGCTATTTTGTGATAGTTTGTACCTTCTGTTAAGTCTCCTTTCTTTGACATTTGTATTTAGACTGATCTCCATTCTGTTGGCCACTGGCTTATTTTGGTTAGAACCTTTACTGATTCTTCTTCTGTTGCTTGTCATATTTCTGTTAGTATTCCATCAGTTCCTGTAGCCTTCCAACTTGATAATGGCTGGACTGCTGATCTAACCTCATCTTCTAATACTAGAGGTGCTTCTAAGTAGGAAATGTCTTCTAAGGTATCTTGGATGTTGACATCTCTATTGTACAGTGTTTCAATATACTCCTTCCATCTTTGTTTCATCTTTAAATCAATTATTATTTGTCCATTAATATCCTTTAGCATGCCAATTGGAGATTGGAACCTCCTATTGAGTTCAGAGATCTTTTGAAATACTTTCCTTGATTTTCTGTGTCTGTAAATGTTTTTGACATCTTTACACATGCCATTGTTATATTGCTTCTTGCTTCTTCTAACAGTTCTCTGAAATACTTTGTTAAGTTCCTTCCTGGGATCTTTCTCTTTCTTGGTTTGGCTTCTGTTCTTGGCAGTTTCCATTATCTGTTCTGACATCCACTTTGGTTTCTACTGTTTCTTGGTCTTTGGAAGTTTTTTTCATATTCATTTTTAACCACTTCTTTGATTTCATTTCACAGTTCCTCTGGTTCCCCATCTAGGACATTCAGGACTTCAAAATGATCACTGATGTTCTCCTTAAAATGGGTATATGTTCAAGATCATATCATGGAAACTGGTTGGCTTTGTTCTTTAGCTTGACTTAGAATTTATACATGACCAGTATCTATTCCACTGTCAGTACCTGGCCATGCCTTTGTTGTTATAACTGAGATATTCTAGCTCCTTGTACCAATAATATAGTTAATTTGATTTCTGTGTATTCCATCTCATGATGTGCATGTATATAAGTGTCATTTTGATTGCTTGAAGAATGTTCAATGCAATGAAGAAATCATTGGATTGGCAGAAACTGCTTCATTTCTATTCTCCTGCTTCATTTCAGTTTCCCAGGTCATACTGCCCAACTGCATTTTTCTTCTTACTATTTCCAAATTTAGCATTCCAGTCTCCAATCACAAGCAGCATACCTTGCTTGCATGTTCTGTTGATTTCAGTTTGAGATTGACCATAAAGCTTGTAAACTTGGATAACTACCATATTGAGTTGATACTTGATTTTTTAGGTCCAGGAACTCAAAGCATCAAACTGTTGGCCTAGTACAGAGGCAATAATTGGATATTACAAGCAAGGTAATGCTTAATGATGCATAGCGGTCATGACTAATAGCCATGATTTCTCCTCTTACATTTTCCACATCCTAAAATTCGAGTCATGGTGTCTTAACCTGCATATCTACTTGTTATCTTAACACAGTGCCACTGGAATTGAGGTGTTTTACTTGCTTGTTTGTTTATGTGATTGCTTGCTACCCCACCTTTCTGGCAAGTACTCTGGGTTAGGGACTGCCCCCTACTCATTCATATCAAAACCCTCAAAGCCTGCCTGCCCGTGTTAGTTCTGTTTATAAAATGTAAAATATGTCTCAGCAGGTTGCAGCAGCTGTATTACTTCATCTTGACTTGGAAGCTGAAGCAGGATTGGGCTTGGTTTCTATTCAGATCAGAGATCATCAGAAAATCCCAGGACTCCATATTGGGAAGAAAAATCATTGGCAACCCTCTTCCATTTTGTGCACATAGCCACCAGGAGTCAAGTTCAACTAGAGGGTATCTTTTCTTTTCTGTAAAACATGGACATGTTTAACAGGGGAGCTGGCACATTTTATGGAGGACAAGCCTATTAATAATCATGATTCCAAGCTCATGGTGTGGAAAAAGTATAGAGGGAGAAATGGCTTTAATCTCAATGGATAAATATTTTCTTAAATACCAAAGTTAGAGAGCCATTTTCTTTGGAATATAACCATAAACCTGCTCTTGCCCACTGTGGCTTTCTTTTAAGCAAAGGGCAGGTCACTTTAAAAACTGAAATAATATTAAGTTTGCTTGGAGAAATTCAAGGAAAAGGGGGCCAAGCATGATTCTTAATAATTAGGATTCTGGCACTGCAGAAACATTAAAAATCAGACTTAACCTTTGAAAAAAAAGTATACATCTGATTTAGATTGAGCTTGAAGTGTGGGTGAAGTTTTTAACTGGAGATTCATTCATTGACCCCTCCTGCATTTCAAAGTTCATCATTCAGCATTGGTGATGCTGAAAAAAGGTATTATAAAGGAGTTTTTTTCCAAATATTCATCCAAATTATTCCCAGTCTGAAAAGAAATTCTGCACTGAAGGACATTTGATCATTACTCATTTTCACTAAATGGGATGCCCAATTGTTCTTTGTTTTAATGTTGCTTACTAAATACCAAATTTGTGGAATGTCCTAGATGGGACATTTTGTAGTACTAATGGCTTTGTTTCCCATTGATAACCGGTAGTCCAAAGGTACATTCAATTGTATAAAGAAACGATGCTTGTGAATTATTGACCTCTGAGCAGTAGTTTGTAAGGTGACAAGGCCACAAAAGCAAACATTCTGCACCTATACTTCTGTAGAAAAAATACCTAAATGACAAGAGGACATTGTGATGTTTTGTTTTGAGTTTAAGTTTGATACTATATACTTATATATACTTATATAGTATATTACTAATTATGGAAAATTCCTGCAAACGACTTTCCAGATTCAGTTTGCCAGGCTAACTTTTTTAAACAGTCACAGCTAAAATGAATATCTAGATTTTGGTATCTTTGAAGATTATCATGCCTGGTCAATGTAGATTTTCTAATACAAGTGGTACTGAATATACCCATTCTTTGAACAAATCAGCAAAATAATTTTTCAAGCAACTGTTTATAAGTATTCTTTTTTTTTTTTTCTGCTGCTGCTGCTGCTGTGTTTCACAAATTTATGAAAATGTGGGAGAGTGGAAAGAATGTTGTACATTTTTCAAAATAAAAATATTACATTTGGGTGAAGATCCAAGACCTGCTTCTGAATCCATTCTGTCTACCAAATATCATATCTTAATATAGTACCGCAAAGTATTCTTGACAGTGTTGATCCATCCTTCCGCTTATTCATAAGTAGGACATTCCTTCTCTCTAAAAATATACCACCTATTAAAACTGGCTCTCCAAGTTCCTTTTCCATGCATTTGGCAGAGGAAGAAAATCCTGCAGGTCACACACAGTATACCATATAGGAACAAGAGTTGTGAAACCTTCTTGACCTCTTTGTTGAAATCTTCAGAATGCCTTTAACATTTCATCAGCCTTATTTTTGCAAACATGAAGTCATCATTTTTAATAGACTTGCATAAACTTTAAAAAGTGGTTTTGTGGTCCAACAGGCCAAGAGAGGTTTGATTACGGTGCACTAGGATGACAAGTATGGAATGGGAAGGAAACAGCCAAGTGCTCACAGACTTACTCTCTCTGCTAGGTCACAGCCATGGACTGAAAATATATGATTAATCTTAATCAAAGTTGTAAGAAGGGACAGTTCTATGGATAAGTCTTTTCATCTATGCCAGGGTATGTTTGTGTGTATGTGCATGTGTGGGTGTGGGAGTGTGATGACTGAGAAAACTCAATGTGAAGAAGAATCATCACTCCATACATATTTCATATACAAAAGCTCCATGGTTCAATCTTCAGCATTTTCAGGGTGGGCTGAGAAAGACCTTTGAGAGACTCTCTAGAGCGGTGTTTCTCAACTTTGGCAGCTTAAAGATATGTGGACTTCAACTCCCAGAATTCCCCAGCCAGCATGGGAAGTTGAAGTCCACATATCTTCAAGTTGCCAAGGTTGAGAAACACTGCTCTAGAGAACAGTCCTCAGTCATTGTAATCACAGTACTGAACTACAAAGGACCAGTGGTCTAATTCAGCATAAAGCAACTATCCAATCATTCCACCATTTCATACCCAGTTTGACTCTCAGTGTAGTACAGTTCAAAGAGGCTTGTTGGCTCTTCACTTATTGTGTTAGTTACCTCATATTAACAGCCAATGGGAGAGGTTTTTTAAATTATTTTCCATAGGCATTCCTTACAAAAGATCATGGCCATATAACACAAATTGCTTTGCTACTGCTTCCTTTTTCTTTAATGGATTCCATGCCTACTGCTACTCGTTCCCATTCCGTGATCCCTTTCTACAGCCCTTCAAAGTCAAATATTTGACAGTGCCTCTTTGTAAAAAGATTGTCTTTGTAACACATACAAACCTATCAGACTGCAGAATGGTGCCCCAGAGAAAATGGAGGAAGACATTCAAATGTAGACTGGACTGAATGTTTGAAGATAATTTCTGTTTGGCAAAGAACAATACTAAATTGGCAGGGAAGTGGAAAAGATGACCTAATAGATCCTTTCTGTGTCTGATTCCTGTGAATCAGTCAAGGTACATTACTACGTGTCATGTATCAGGACATGGCCAGGCTATAAACCCTGAATTTTACTTCAGAGTGGAAATCTTGACATACAACTTTGGCTGAGAGAGAGAGGGAGGGAGGGAGGGAGAGAGAGAGAGAGAGAGAGAAAGAGAGAGAGAGAGAATGAGAGAGATTTCAGTAGTCACAAGGGTTTTTAAGTTCTGAGTAAGTTTTTTTAGTGTTTAAAAAGACTTGTAGGACATATTGTTTAACATCTTGACAATGGATTGTTAAGATGCTATTTATGCAGCAAATTATTTAACTTTTTAGGGGGAATTAAAATTCTTAATTTTATTCTCCAGGATTTGCTGTCCTTCTCCATTCTTCTGCATTTGCTCATTTACTTTTGTAGACACAAAGAAACTGGATCACAATATTAAGTGTAACCTAGCACTGCATATTTTTATCTATGCTCCAGAATCTTAGCCATCTATGGATGGATGCTGATTCACATAATTTTTATGTTTTTAGCCATAACTCTTTCTGTTAGAACACTTCATTATTGTTATTGCAATGATATTTTTCTGGATAGTCAACTTGAGTTGGAAGTACTGTATTACAGTCGTTCATTCCTATCTGAATGGTTGATTCTAGATGGAGCTGCTAGCAGATTATGGCTCAGACTTTTGCAATAATATTATGAAATTTATTTGCCTTCCATATCTCGTTTAACTCATATACTATTTTGTTATTTATTTATTTGTTATCTCCCCTAGGGGAGATGGGCAGCATATAATTTTAATAAATAAATAATAAATAAATAAAATCATGTAGGAGAAATCATTCAGAGATGTGGGCTGAAAAGTGGTAAGTATGAAAGTAACACACAGCTTTATTTTTATCTGGACATAATAAACTGAATATACATAAAATGAGATTCAGCTTAGATGCTGCCAGTGAGAGGGTTATCCACTTGTCCAATACAGTGGTATTCAATCTGTTCTGGAAGGACTTGTACTTCCATGAAGAATCAGATTGGGTTTTCCATCTTTCAGTGAAAGTATAAATAGCCTCAGTGATTCAGAGGCCCTTTTATGCCTTTAGATTGATACATCATCTACAAACTTAACTGGATGGTCACAGATCTCTACATTTATGCAGTCCACCTCTTGATAACTTTCAGCTTGAATTAGGTCAATGCACAATAAGTGAACAGTATAAACATAAAAAAAAATTCCTGAGTTTATCCCAAAGAAGTTGTTCAATGGAATTTTAATCTGTATTTATGCAGTCTCATTTTTATCTTGTTTTATGTCTGTTTTTAATTTTTATTTAAATTGTGTTTATTTAAATTTATTTAAATGGTGTTAAATGTGTTTATTTAAAATTTATTTAAATGGTGTTGGACAAGACAACTTAGAATATTTACTTACTTACTTACAATTACAATAATTTTAAACTGCCTTTTAACTTATTTAACGCACACTGTCCGAGCCAGTAGACAGTGAACCCAAGTATAGTTATTCAGAATTTTCAGTTGTCTGAATTTTGTAATGTAATGCATACAGATGTAGATTTAAGAGAAATCCCCCCCCCCCCCAAATACATATATTTGTGAAGATAATGTGTAACTATGCATGGTATTTGGGAAAATATATAATGCAAAATTGGTTTTTAAAAATATATATTAATAATAAAAAGAGTCAGCATGGTATAATGGTTAAGACTAGGAGCAGCAAGATCTGGGTTCAAGTTCCCCATCAGTCAAGGAAAGTCACTGGGTGACTTTGGGCCAATCACTCTCTTTCTCAGCCCAACTATCTCAGGGGGTTGTTGTTGTGGGGAAAAATGGGAGAAGGAGATGCCATGCACGCCACCTTTTGTGTCAAGTTTACCAATACCTTTTTTTTTTAAATGCTAACAAATAGAATAAAATAAGTTTTAGGACTGGAAAAACAAGAAACCAAACTCATCCTTAAAAAAAAAAAAATCCTAATACAGAAGACAGAACAGAAACACCAGGAAGAGCTCCAGCCACACCAACTAGCATTTACCCTGGTCTAAAATAATTTTTATGGGGAATGGGACTGAAATGTCCCTCCAATTTTAAATGAAGGTACACCATAGGACCTCTCCTTTCTGTGCCTCAACAAGTCAGCCTTAAACTGAGTTTGCAACCTTGGGGGCCACTTGCATTTATTAGTGCCCCCAATAATGGTAGGGAGCTATATGGTACACCTTTCTTTTCAGTAATACACCGGGATTTTTCTGGAAATGTAAACTGGCCTTGCTCCAGGGGAATCTCATTTTCCAAGTTATTGTTCCCCTGCCCCCCAAAAAAGAGTTATTTCCTCAATAAAATTTAGTCTACAATCCATCTGGGTGTTCAAGATGGAATGAAGATAAACCAGTGAACCCTCCGGGTCTCATAATATGAGGCTTTGACAAATCTTTCTACAAAGGCAAAAAGCCAAATGCACATCACAGCGGCTCTCAGAAGAAGGAACAGATCAGGGCGATACTCTTTAGAAAGTTCCGTATCTTGAAAGCAAGGCATCCTGTCTCTTTGAAGGAAAAGTATGTACAGTTCATGTAAGCACGCCATGAACTTAGGCTGGTCTTTAGTTTAGAAGATTGTAGAATTGACATGAGAGATGAATAGTTATTGGCTAAGAGCTCGAAGGAATGTATGTTCATTATAATACCGAATACCAGTTGCTGAGTCACAGCAGTAAGTCTGTTTGTCTCTTCAGACCCTCCTAGGAGATTTCCCTGATGCTGTAATATGGCCAATATTTGGTTTGAACTAGCAGGGCTATGTTTACATTCTGAGATACCTCTTCCACTTAAGCAAGGAGATTTGTTGTTGTTGGTTAACGGTTTGGAAGATCCTAATATGACATTGGAGCAGGGAATGAAGGGAAATGTTTTTAGAGAACATTTCATTGAGGAAGCTGCTATTTGTGTTCATCTGAGATAAAAACCAATGAGCATAATGGGACTTAGGTCTAAGGAAACTCAGACAGAATTGGGTGTAAGAATTTCATATCATCTGTTTTTCAGATTAAATGCCTGGGTAATTTATTTGTTAACAGCAGCCTTTCACCTGCCACTCATACTGATTCATCACTACATTGTATTCAGAATGGTTAGACTTAAAACCCCGCACCTCATTCAGTGTGGAATGAGTATCCTCATCTAAGCCTTCCACAAGCTTATACCCCACATTCCAAATATGCAGTTAAGAATGTCTGTTTTGCAACTATTAATTCTATTCTTAAGTTTCATCACTTATTCAGAATTTCTACTTGCTTCTCTTGTTTTCTTGGCAATTGGCCTGAAAGCAAGCAAATAGACTAACAAAACCTCAAATAGGTTAATTTTGCTTTCTTTGCTCTGATTGGTAGGCAGTCCAGATACTACACAACTAGCAGGTTTCCTCATCTGTAGAGAGCTATTTTCTATTTTAATCACTATTCCACACTGGCTTTCAGAGAACTGCTGCCGTTATGATCAGAAAATAAAAAGTGGAAATTCATGGAGCTGGTCCTTCTTACCGATTACAGGTAGTCCTCACTTAACAACCACAATAGGGACCGGAAAATTGGTTGTTAAACAGGGCAGTTGTTAAGCCAGTCATCACATGACCAGACCCAATTTTATAGCCATTTTTATGATGGTTGTTAAGTAAATCACTTGGTTGTTAAGCGAATCATGTGCTGGTTAAGTGAATCCAGCTTCCCCAATGGATGTTTTTCGCCAGAATTCACTTAATGACCATGTGATTCACTTAACGACTGTGGTAATTCACTTTGTGACCATCGTCAAAAAGGTCACAAATCATGATCACATGACCGTGGGGGGGGGTGCGACAGTTTGTGATGCTTATAAGCGCAAGTACAGGTCATAAAGCACTTTTTCCAAGGCTGTTGTAACTTTGAACTGTCATTAAACAAATGGTCATTAAGCAAGGACTACCTGTGACACACCATTGTACAATAATTGAGAACTGAATGGCATGTTCAGCAAACTTTCACAACCATATCTTTTTGTTTGACAAAGAACATGAAAATATTTAGTTCACAAACTTGCCCATTATGATGAGTTTACAGGATCCATTTCATAAGATATTTTATGAAATGTCAAAATTGTGTCTAATGTCTTAACAATCTGTTGGCTTCTTTACAGAACAGTAAATAAGCAAAAGAAAAAGAAAAAGTCAAAGCCAGAAATGTCCCTGGAGTCTTAAAATAAAGCACAAATTTTGCATTTCAGTTCCTGCTGTAGGTCTTCAAAGTTTACAGAAGATTGGAAAAATACTTCAATAGCTGTTTTATGATTCCATTTGAGTTGTATATGAGTGTCTCTGACATTTCTGCTGTCAGACATTTCCATGTTTTACATCATAATAGTAAAATATTACCCAAAGATGATTTTTCAAGCATCAGTCTTGGAAGCTGAGAAAAAATGGTAGTCCAGCAATCCATCCGTTAGGACTGGGTGGAAGAGGGCTGGTCTGCTTCAAGGATTTGACTGATCTAGGCTGCTACAGCAATCCAATTTTAGGCAGTTACAGCTTCAAAGATTGATTTGATTTGCCTCCACACCTCAAGGCACAGCACTGAAATGGGACCATTCATTCTGGCAGGCTAGTTTCTTCTGTTGGAAATGGGCCTGCACAGAAGCTCCTTTGGGCGCAAATTAAAACAGCATGCACCTGAGAAGCATGGCCTCAATCTGAGGTTTCATTTGGAAGAGGTACTTAGTTCCAAGCTTTGGCAGAATCAAGGACCTCTTCAAAGATCTGTCCAGGTGTCCTCTCTGCCTATCTATCTATGTCTATCTATGCTGGCTGGGGAATTCTAGGAGTTGAAGTCTACACATCTTCAACTTCCCAAGGTGGAGAAACCCTGCTCTGTGTTATAAGCCAGCCAAAGCCACTTACAAAAATACTCAATACAATGAAGAAATATTTATTTAAAAAAAACTCTCAAAGGTCTGCTTTTAAATCAGCTCATTCCTTCTAACCTGTATAATATAATAATAGATATAATATAAAATAGATTCTTCCAAGGAGAAAGCAGTATTAATTGTTGATCCTAAACCTATGTTTGGCAGGACCTGCAAAAGATACCCCATTAAGGCCCAGTTCTGTGGAAATCACCAGTCTTGCAGTTAAGGTGAAATTAAGCCATGATAGCTTTTGAACACCAAACTGAGCACATTGGATTGGTTTCTGCTAACTTTTGCAGGCATTTGTTTCAGCACAAGCAATGTGTCCATTTTAAGAGCTCCTACTCTGCCTCTTATATCACACTACTGCATTCTGGGTCATCTTGAATTTCCTGACCATCTTCAAGAGCTGTCCTGTTATGAGAATGTTGCAATAATTGAGCTTTCATATAACCATAGGGTTTGATTGGAGGTTTTTCTAGTGCAACCCCCAACATTCCTTGGTAAACTTTGATGTTGCTTTGATGTTGCTTACCAAGGAATGTTTCACAGATACCAGTCTCTCATCCAGGAAGGGAAACAACTAGTTTGTCAGATGCCCTTGTGACAGATGTCCACCATCATCACCAGATCTAGGAAGATCCCTAGGCTGCTAACCTGATTCTTTGAAGGGAGATGCAATCTTATGCAGTACAGACATATCTCCCAAATCCTAAAATCCAACCCCCAGAATCAATATCAACTCAGCATAGTCCAGATTCACTTTCATTCCTTCTTGTGGTCTGAACAAGAAACAGTTAATCCAAAGAAAGACAATCCAAGAGCACTGATAAATAATGTTTATTAGAAGGAAGTCCATGCTCCAATACAAGAATTCCAATGAGTACTGTATCTTCAAACGAGATGCCTATATATAGGTAGTTTTTTGGGGGGGCAACACTCATCCATTTTCTCCCACATTTTCTTTGCAAAAGGCTAGATGCTCGGCTTTTTTGTGAGAGGCAATATCCATCTATTCATTGTTTTGATAACTGTCAGCCCTATCAGTGAGAGAAGTAACTTTCACCCTCAATTTGTACTCCCACAACTAGTCTTTTATAGCCTCAGATTTCTTGAGACATCTCACCCTGTTTTGAGTTAAGGAGAAAGATCCCTGTCAATGCCTCTTTAATTCAGCTCATTTTCCTGTGAGACTGCAGTGGCTTCTTTAAGGTAGTGCTGAAAGATGTATCAAGCACATTTAAGGCCCTCTGAAGCATCTTTTTCACTTCAGATTTGGGTAGCTGTCACATAACATTTTTTGAGTTTCATCAAAAGTCCTAAAGCAGTTTGAAAATCAGCATTAGTTCTAGTTAGCCCATAGATGGGAGATTGCCAGGGAATATCGGGAATATAGGCTAGAATGGGAAGCCAAATTGTGTTCCAGACACCTATGTCAAATCACTGCTATACAGCTGTTAAGAAGATTGCATGGACATTTCTGTGAAGTCACCAGGAGGTGAGCTTGATTCAAATGAGGTTTTACCCTGATCACTCAGCACACATACTCTTTGGAAAAGCTGGACTTTTCCAGTTAATCAAAAGGAGGGCCATGCAAGGAAACCCTGAGAGTCATGTCTTAGTTTTATTGCCTGTTCAGGCTATTTTTATATGTCCTGTATGAATTCTTATTGATGATCTGATGACCGGCTGTCATCTTAAATTGCTTGGAATCCAAGGCTTCTAGTTGAGCTACAAGTGACATCTTAACCATAGTGATGGTCAGTGTGTGAAGCAGCTTTTGCAGTTCTCCATGGAAGTATGACAGATCTATTAATATTTATGCATTGTATTAATATAGCAGCTGCTTTAATTGGATCCCCAGCTGGTGCAACCTGTCATCTCTAATCATAAGTCTAAAGGTACTATTAATATCTCAGGGAACCTCTGAACACTGTTCCTTGTTTAAGCAACACATGAATAAGATCAGTTCTAAAATAAATCTGCCTTACAATTAAAAATATTCCCAAGTTTTCATTCAGATGACTCAATTCATTCAGATGACTCCATTCATTCAGTGTTTTAACTGGAATAGCAAACTGATTCTAGACCATGTGTTATAGTAGGTTCTATTGCAAATATCCTTAGAAACTGATACACAGCCAATGAAATTGAAACGTTTGGATCTTTAAACCACTAAATGTTTGCTGATTTTAAAATAATCCACACTGTTTACATCCAAAGTTTAAATTAATTTTGAATTCCTCATAAAAATGTGATTACAGAGCTTTCAGTTGCTATGTAATATATTTTTCATAAGAACTAAAAAGATGCCTTTTGCTAGGTCTACCATATCTGCAAAACTTCAAACAAACAACGCAGCAAAGAGGAGGCAGCAAAGCGACCTAGGGATCATCTGGATTTCTGCAGCCTAAATATAGTAGGTTTTACCTTTTATTAGAGCATTTTATTCATCCACATAGCCCAACATAGTTGACACTGACTGGTAGTGGTTCTCTGGGATCTTAGGTAGAAGTTTTTCCAGGCTTATCTGAAAAAGCAAAGGATTAAACTGGGACCTTCTGTCTGCAAAGAATATGTTCTACAGTGAACTCTGGCCTTTTCCAAATCATTTCTTTTCCATTCCTTTCACTTAAGACCAAGTCTGAAGTTCAGTAGGCTTAAGGATCCATAGGAGAACCAGAATTTGCCTCTTTTTTTTATCCATGAGATAATATGCACAGAAATAATTTAAAAATACAGTATACAGTTTTGGTTCACCTTGAGTTGACATTCTTTTGAGAAAAAATTTACATTTTAGATGTGATGGTACATCTCCATTCCAGCTAAGCAATTTGATTCATAACCTTCTGAAGATGCTTATTAGTCCAACAGCTTCTCCTTCTGAATGGTATGCCTCCAAAACCAGCCATATGTGTGCTTGAAGTATAGAGTATTTCAGGAAATTTAAGAGGCAAAATGGGTGAAAATCCTTTTCATCCCATTAAAAAGCCAGACTTCAGGAATTTCTACTGGCTGGATAGAAAAGTGGGATTGTCTTTTTCATTACCTTCATCATCAGGACTACTTTGGGTCTCAGCCTCACTAACTTTTGGAGTGCATCCCTCAATGAATGAGGCCTTGATATGGTCGCTCTATAGAACATGCTGAATTCTGGGAGTTGAAGTCCACATGGCTTGATGTTGCCAAGATTGAGAAGCGCTGCTATAGAGCATTAGAATTTTTAGCCATGTAATACATTGTTTCAGTTGCTTTTTAAAAAAAATAAGAATAACTACTATATCAAGAAGGAACAATAAGTGTATGACATTTACAAGATAAGACGTAGCTGTTGTGTAAAATTAAATTCCAGCTGGTTTCAAACAAATCTAAAGAACAGTTCAGAAAATGTTGGGAGTCATAAGAATTACCAACCTCAGGTTTCGGTGTTTTTATGATACTTCCCCATATTGCTTCCCTCCACTCAGCTCTTCATGGAACATTTGGGTTCCAGCTGCCAGTCGCCACCAGTGAGAGCTATGGTAAATTGATAGAATAAGGTATTTGCTCATCAGCGCTGTCACAGAGGTATCTTTCGGGTGTAGTGTAAAATCAAAAGGAACTATTCATTGTGCCAAACCTGTATTTAAACTCTCTCTTTAACAGGGATTTGGACTTTCTCCTCATCTTTTCTCAGCAGCTCTGACTTATCATGCAAGTGAAAGGAATAGAAATCTGTCATTCCTTCTAAAGAAATGGAGTATCCAGATTTGTTTACATAAACAGATTACTCAAGTTGTTGGCGGGTCTCAGATGTATTTCTTTGCTTCAGTTTGGCGTCAGCATGGCCAGTTATGAGCACCCTCTGGATTAGTGACAATGTGTGCCGTGCTGCTATTCCAAGCAAAAAACCATGAGCCAGTGCATGACAATGCAGAAAATCATAATCACTGATTTAGTCTGACCCCTTACTAATGTCAGATTGGAATGAGAAATTGTTTCCAGGTGTAAGATGGAATTGTTTGTTTGATGTCATATGATCGTGGGGCAATCACAGTAGAAATTAGGCGTGCTTTAAAAAATGCTGAATCTGAAATTGGAGGTCTGGGTGGAAAATTCAGTGAAGTATTAAAGTCACTGTAAACTTAGATTTAAAAAAAAATATTCTGAAAATATTGCTGGAAGAGGAGTTACATAAATACATCACATATTTTAGTTTGGTGTGGGCAATGGAAGAGAGAATGCTTATTAATATTTGTTGTGGAACAGCACAGCAACAAAGCTGCTTGAGCTCAAAATCCTATTATGTAGTCAAATAAAAAAAGAGACAGAAATTGAATGTATTACTGTTTTGTAAAACTCTTTAACATCCTGCATTTTGGTCACTAAAAACAAACAAACTCTAAAGCAGTTTATTGATGTAACTGCAAAATGTGCAGATCAGGTTATAAAACTGAAGGATGCAGAATCGGAGCCATGAAACATGCAATCATCGTAGCAGGAGATACCTCAACCCTGACCAAATGCCACAGCCAACGCACGGCCTTAATTAGGAATGTAAAAGAAATCCATGACAGATTTCCTTTAGAATAAGATAATGTGATTATCCCTCCTTATGGATTCAGTGGTGCCACAGACAGCAGTACTATAAGGAATCCAAAATATCCACTGTTCATGGTATCATTTTTTTATACAAAACAGCAAGTTTTGGGAAAGGGGTGCAGAAAAATAATTAAGGATCTTCTCTTCTCTTCTCTTCTCTTCTCTTCTCTTCTCTTCTCTTCTCTTCTCTTCTCTTCTCTTCTCTTCTCTTCTCCTCTCTCCCCTCCCCTCCCCTCTCTTTCTCCTCAGATATCTCATCAAAAATTAGACCCCCCCCCCACCTCACAATGGTGAATAGGATGAACTAAGAACAATAGTTCTCCCTCAGGCTTTACCATGGGAAAAGCAGCAACCTTAGATTGCTCAATACAAAAATACTTGACACTGCTATTCTTTTTCCTCCTTGTATTGGGCATAAAAAGAAAAAAACTACTATCTAAGACAGCTTACTTTCAGCTAGCAAAGTGATGTTGCCTGGATATCTCCAATTGTTAGTGTTTTAATCTTCAGTCTTGATTTCAGCTGTTGTCTGGTACAATTCTGCCATTCTTATTATATATTCAAGTTAAATAGATATGGGGACAAAAACCACCCTTGTCTCACTCTCTTTCCACTCTGAACTACTCTGTTTCTTTCAACTCTGTTCTTATCCTAGCATCTTGCATTTTGTAAATGTTCCTCAAAAGTAAAATCAGGTGTTTTGTCACACACATTCACTTTGAAATATTCCTCCTCCTTGTATGATTTGCACCATCAAAGACCTTGCTGTAGTTAATAAAGCAAAGATATACCTTCTTGCTGTCTCCATGCTAACATTAGCTATTTGATCTCTGGTTCCCTCTTCTGAAACCTGTCCATTCATTTAGCATTTCTCTCTCCAAGTATGGTGCAGGCTATTCTTCTTTGCAAGATCTTAAGAAAAACTTTGTTTGCATGAATTCATGCAATAGTCTGGTAATTTGATTGTTTTCTCATTCTCCTTTCTTCAGTTCATTGGATATCCACAGATTGTAGTAGATATGATCCTTTCATTTATTGAGCATCATTGCCATTCTTTTCTTTCAAATGGTCTTATGTCCTGAATATTATAACAGGTAATTATTTAATTTAAAGAGGCCCCATTCTGGTCTACCTATTTGCTTGTTCCTAAAAATTAGCATGCCCTGCATTTCCACTTTGAGCATTTCCATTTTTCATTGGTTCATGTTTCTCACACTCCATATTCCAACTATATTTATTTATTAAACATATTTTTATCCCGCAACAATTAAAAAGACTCTCAGTGTGTTACATACAATAATCAGTACAATTTAAAACACCAGCGATCTTAAAAACCCAAGGGTCATAAATAGGAAAAACAAAACAACGTTAAAACAAAAATAACATATAATACCATAAAAATAAATATGCCAACATCAGGTCTCTGAAACAGCTTGGTTTTCAGGAGATTTTGAAAGGTCCGCCCTTGAACTTTTATTTCCACACCTACGTTATCAGTGATCAGATTTCCTTTAAATTTTGATCTGACCATGTCATCACTGCCAGATCTACTCAAGAAAGATAAACATTGTTCCCCAAAACCTAGAGGAATGCCTTCCAACTTGGGAATAGGGATGATGACCCAGTGCCCAAACTGAGCTAAACGTTTGAGCCATTTCATATAGTTTTCTTGGTGACAATACAAAAATGGTTTGCCATTGTCTTCTTCCAGGTTCAATTTTGGAATACAAATCTTCTCTCATTTCTGTTTCAGATTACTCTTAGCTTCACTTTTCACTTTTTGATTTTATCTCCAAGGGTAACCCTACTAGGAATATCTGCTTCCATTGGCATTGCTCTCTGGATCATAAGAACTTCCATGTCAAGGGGATAGTCCCCTAGAACTCTTCTTTAGGAAACCACATTTTGAAAAATGAAACATATTAAACTGAATACCTAGATATTTGTATCATACAATTAAAGACAATTTGAATGCTCCCTAACTCTTGAAAGATGGGGAGAAGAAAAAGTTGAATAACTGCTGTGAAGATTGTATGCTGTTTAAAATCTTTTCTTTGTTGAGAGATTCCAGGAAAACTTCCAGTATTGTGGAAAGTCGTTGAAAAGCCTTGCCTTGTTAACTGTAACATTTCTGGAAATGAATAAAAGGCAAACTTTGAAAAAGGAGGTGCAGAAATTATTGAGGGAGAAAGGCAGGTATTTTCTCCATATGAGATCATCCAACTCAGTATTGTATTTTCTGGCTCCGTAGACCACCAGAACACCAACACAGATCCAAGTAACATGTCTACCAACAGTGTGTGTACATATGTATGAGTACACACACACACACACACAAGTTATGAGAATTGGAAGATGGCAACTTGTTAACACTATCCTCTGTGAGCTCCTGCTTCCTTGGTTTAATGTTGTTTAAAGTATATTATAACAGGTAAAGGCATCATTCATATACCTGTAACTTCCTGGGAGAAAGAAAGACAGAAGAAATTAGACACTGAGAAGAAATTTCCCCCCTGATCTACCCAGGCTGACATGTGAACTGGAACTAGCTGTCATAATTTTCAAATATCCTAATGCAATTCCCAGCTCAAAATTATTGAGAGAATTGTCAATAATTATTGTGAGAGAAATACATTTAGAAATGTGTCTTTAAGAAAAGACAATTTGAAATGCATATTTAACTGTTTAATATGTATTTACATTTGAATTCCCTGGCAGTATTTTTTTCCAAAGTCACAGTAATGGAAAAAGGAGACAAAGTGGATGTAAGGTGGAAGTGTCAGAGATGAGAAGTAACAAATGATGATCACTGGGTTTTTATTTTAATATGAACCTACTTTATTCAAATAGGCTGAAGCATTCATTGTTGTTTGAATTTTGCAACGCAGCAGCAATAAAAATGCACCCGAAATCACTGAGAATATACGGATTAGCAAAATACATCTTCCTAAATGATTTTTCAAAAATTTGGGCATAAAATACATATACTGAGGAAGTGCTCAAAAATGCAGGCAGCTTTTGTAAAGATTGTTGTTGTTGTTTTTTAAAAAAAGAAACTTACGAACTAATACTGTTTGCAAGTAAGACAAAATGACCTTAATGTTGGAAAAATTTAAAAAAAAACTTAAAAAAATTAAAAACTGAGTGATTAATTAATGCCTACTGAAAATATAATGATTTGCCCACCCATAATTTGTGGAAGTAATTTTTTTAAAAAATAGAAAATGCATTCTTATATCAGAGCTATATAACAGTCAAAAAGAGGATGGCCATTGAAAACACTGGCTTGATCTTCTTTGGAAGAAGAAAAAGCATCTTGTTCTGGACCCAGCTGGCAGCTGTACTGCGTGCATAGTACTGAAACCATGAGATCCTCCATAACTTGGCTCCAATTCACTCCTTGTAATTAGATAAGGCTGACTGGCATGTGTACTTTGTATGCTGAAACAATGCAAAGACAGCCTATGGCATGTTTCAGTATCAGTGCATCAAACAGAGAAGGGTGAGATTACTGACTGTCATATAATTATCCTTCATTACTTAAAGCAACCTGCTTTAAGTAATGCAATAAATAATTTGCAGAGAAGACAGGTAAAATTAGACAAATGCATTTGGCACCAGTTGGCTAATTTCATTCTCAAGTGTACAGTATTAGTTTAACACTTAAGAGACTTAAAGCTTAGTTTCATTAATATTTATTCTTTGTCTGAAGTGGGTTACTTATTCTGTTGACAGAACGGATGGATATGTAAAACCATGCCGAGCAAGCAGCCGAAATGTTCCCCTGTATTATTGTAAGAATGCCTTAATCCGCTTTCAACCCCTCTTTCTTTAAACATCTGTCACATAAAGTTGCCTCAAGCCAAAATTCCACATAATGTTGGAAATTCTTTGCCTGGAACACACACAAAAATATGCCAGTTCCCACTGGGGGGAAAAAATCATTCTGGACTTACTTAGGAGGGTACAAAAGAATTCAAGCTGTGATGTGAAGATTAACTGCCTTTCTTAGAAAACCCTTCTAAAGTTTTCTAATGGATCTTTTCTGTATTTACAATGTTATGATGTCTGAGGTCTTAACTGAATCAATGGTCTTAAAAGATCTATGATTTATTTACATAGGGATTCATAATGATGAATGTAATGGGAGTAAGGGTATGCCCTTGCACTGTTTTCCTTAAGATGGCGGGGAAACCCAGTGAGACAACTGATTAGAGCTATTACGGAATACTCTTTTCTTTCTTTTCTTTAGCTTACCCTCCATGGGAAGCTGAATGGATCAGCCAAAACTCAAGGAAAGCTTTCTACATTAGATAAGACCGGGCAGGTCTTGCTGAGAAATTTTGAGAGGAATGGAAGGAAAAGCAAGGGGTTTTGGTTCTTTGCTGAATTTACTAGCAAAGCCAAATTGAATTGCTTGCATTTCCAATTAAAACAAAAACAAAAACAGATAGCTGGTAATCAGACAGCCGCGCCAGTCAGATGAGATCAATTTCCCCCAATTTGGCCCTTTCCTGTTGTGCTGTACTAGAGCATCCATCACCCAAACAGTTGGCCAACCTATCCAGAAGTTGCCAGTCTGGGACAGGCTGATGAAGATAATCCTGGGCCAGAAGGACAAAGAGATGGGAAACTGCTTCCTGTATTTCCTCCTTAGCCCAGCTTCAGTATTTCACCTGTAACCTGTTCTCTGGAGTATTGTTCTGGGCATGCAAATGGTTACCAAGAAGTTGAAGAATTCAATATGCCAGCAATATCTATGCCACTGAGAAAAAGCATTACTGAATACAGATTGGGTTTTTGTTTTGTTTCATTCTTTAAAAACAAATCCTAATCAGAATTACTGTTTTGGACACTTTAACATATGATGCTAAATGATGGTTTCATAGTTTCGGAAAACCAGTCCAGTGAATGGTGGGCAAGAAACACACACAACATATTATTAAAAAGTCCTAACAACTACAGTTACCATATCTAGCTGGAAAAAAAAATTAAATAATTTTTATTAAAGAGGTTTTCAACAGAATAAAAACAGTACAAATTTTAAGTTGAAAGCAAGAAAAATAAAGCAAAGTGAAAAGTAAGTGAAAAAGAAATAAAAAGAGTGAAATAGAAAAGAAAGACAAAGAAAAGAAAAAGAAAAAAGTTACAAAGAAGTGGCTTCCAATCTTCTTAACACCAGTTATAAATACATTTATATTTTACCCTCTCTCTCTAAGGTTACATCATAATTTCCTTTGATAATCATCAAATCTAAGTTTCACAAGTTCATTTTTTTTTCCCAGCAAAAAGTTCATAAGGGCTTCCAGTCACTAATAAATGTAGTTGATCTTTCTCTAAGCAAACAAGTTAATTTTGCTATCTCTGCTAGTTCCATCATCTTCACCAACCATTCCTTCATTGTGGGTATTTCAAAGTCTTTCCATTTTTGTGCATATAACAGTCTTGCAGTAGTAATCATATATAAGAAAAGTCTTCTGTGGCTTTTTCCTAATTGTTTGTCCATTAATCCCAGCAAAAAAAGTTCTGGTTTCAGAATATTAATTTTTAAAGTTCTTTGTATCAGTGTGTATTTGAACCCAAAATTTTCTGACTTTTTTGCAAGTCCACCAGGCATGATAAAGTGACCTTCATGTTGTCCACATTTCCAACATAGATTTGAAGTACCTTTATATATTCTAGACAATTTTTCTGGAGTCATATACCAATGGTACATCATCTTATAAAAATTCTCTTTTAAGATATAATGTAAAATTCAATCTTTTTAACCACATATTTTACCACTGTTCCATCAATATGTTATGTCCAAAGTTCTTAGCCCATTTTATCATACACTGTTTCACTTGTTCTTCCATTTCAAACCTCAGTAAAAGTTTATGGATTTTAGCGATTACACGTTCATCATTTGTACACAGTTCAACTTCAACTTCTGTCTTCTGCTGTTCAATTCCAAATATCCTATTATCTACCTTAAATCTTTCTCTTAACTGTGCATACGAAAACCATTGAAAACTAAATCCCTTTGCAGCCAGCTGTTCTTTTGATTTCATCTTATATACTCCATGCTCTTTCTAACAACTCTCAATAAGTTAACCATATCTCTTTACCTGCTGTTCCTTTCCTATAAAATGCTTCTTGTGCTGAGACCCATAAAGGCATTTTCGGGCACAATATGGGTTTATATCTATTCCATATTCTCAATATGGCACTTCTAATATAATGATTCTTAAAATCTCCATTAACCTTAACTTTATCCTACCATAAAATCTGGTTGCAAAAATCTGAATGACCACAGGATGGCAGACACCTTCATTATATACCTCACTGCCATCTACTGGTCATTCAGAGTTTTGCAGCTCACATATAAGAGCCTTAAATAATGTATATTAATTAAATAAAGCCTAGTGCTGTATTTTTAGAAACTTTATTTAAAACATCTGTTCTTAAATTAATATAAGAAAGTCAATTTTCATCTTATTGAATCTGTCCATCTACAGAATGCTAAAATATCAGTCCTGATAGAGATGGTATATTATTCAAATGCAGAATTCATAGGCTGATTGAATGCCATTCAAATCAATGAACTTAGCTCCCTCCATCAGAGAACAGTTGTCAGCCATTATTTTAATATATCCATAATTAATGGTTGAATCCTGCTGAAATGCATTATTTGCTCTTTATTTTTTCTCCTGCACATGCAGTAGTTCCTTCCAGATTCTAGACACAGCTCTGGGTAAACTGCTACAATTTTCTTTATATATTCTAAATTACTTCTGGATATTTCGGGTCTGTGAAATCATGCATTTATGAAAGCAACTGAAGGCATGACAGTTCTTTTTTTCTGAAAGAAAAATACTGGGGGGTTTTTTAGGAAAAAAAACACTTTATCTTTTAAAAACTGACATGACGAAATTAATGTTTTCTTTATTATGCATGCAAAACTTTTTAATTTGTTTTTAAAATGATTCTGAATTGCTCTTCATCCATATCAGTACAACATCAGTACAATACTGATACTATAATGGAATTCAATGATCTATCAAAAATTTAAAATAAATTAAATGTATGGAGGGAAAGAGTAATACATTAATTTAATCATCCCCTCCATCACTCTAAACAGATCAGTAAATACCTCAGTTTAATATGGTGATTAAGTATTTACAGTACAAGTATTATAAATATTTGGTGCCTCTAAAAATTCCCATGTGTGTGCATGCATTCATCTGTGTGGGAATATAATGCCTTAGTTCTGCACACAGATTCTTGGATGTAAGCCCACTGATCATAATGGTACCTGCTACTGAATAAATATACATACAGTAGTTTTAAACAATTAGGGAGATGGTTTTATTCTTGGGGATATTAGCCATAGTGGCTAAATGAAGCATCCATTTTCACGCACGAAACATCTCAAAATATCATAAGAACTCCACTGATCAGATGGCCACCATCTTCATTCCTAGCTTTGGAAGGGTCAGTATTAAAAATAGAATGCTGAGATGATGTTCTAGAGCTGGAGTCTTCTCCAAGTACCATTTAAACCAATGGATTTGTTTCTAACTGCTGTAAATATAAACCCGACTGCACTGTACACAATGTGAGTCAATAATTAGATATTTTGTGTACAATATGACTTGCAGAACATGGCAATATTTTGGACCACCTTTGATCTGCTTTCTTTTTAGCATAGAACCAGATCATTTAAGTGGAAACATGTTTTTTATTGATTAAATGCAGTCTGTCTTCCTATGTCCTGATTACATTACTGCTCTCTGGCAACTGACGTCCATCTTCCTTAATGTCCTTCTGCTAGCATCCAGGAAAATAGATCCATCAACAACCAGTCCAAAGAATGCCTAGAGTTTAGATCTAGTGTCAGAGCCATTTGCTGAAATGGCTTTTAGGATTTTTCACTTAACACTGAGCCAAACATCAGCTACTCTTTCTTGTAGCGATGACAGGGTGCCAGAGCTTGGAGCCACATAGGAAAAAAGCAAAAAAACCCCAAGATCTACACATTACAGAGAGTGGATTTGGGGCAGAGGTTTTGCACTGCTGCCAGGTGAGAAATTGCTTCCTGAGCTCAGCTCAAAAACACTTGCCAACAATATAACATTAAACTATGTCCTTTTAGATTCAAATGTGCATCCAAGGAAAAATATGCCAGGGGTTCTAACAGGCTAATTTTCTGTACCTTATGGCCACATATTATTTGAATCCTACAAGGTGAGTTCACACAGCATTATCAGGTGAGTTCACATGCCATTAAGGAGTAGGATATTTGGTTATATGCTAATTTAAGCTTATTTGCTTAATTTAAGACCTACTGAAAAAGCAATGTATACTTATCTTAAAAAATTCAAGGCAAATTCAGGGTACATTCTATTTCTGAAATTTCTGAGGAATTTTGGGAAAAAAACAAAGGTTTTAAGAATACTGCTTTTCAGGTAGGATCTATCCATCCCTTGGTTGTATCCTGATTCATCCTCAAATGAAAAACATGTAGCAAATTTGAAGACTCCTGAAAAGGTGGAATGGTTGAAAATTAGAGTTTAGTTGACAGCTTTTACATATCTCTACAGCCTGCAATTGCAAGTTCTAATTAAATAAAGCAAGCAATGGGTGATTTCTTACCCCACTGGTGCACCAAAGACAATATGAGAAAGACACAAAAACACGGAAACTCTTGTAAGACCTTGTACAAAGAGACATCTTCTTTTCCCCAGTCCTTTCCCTCATCCAAAAGACAAGCAAATCTTGATAAGCACAACTGGGAAGTATCTATCCACCACCTAAAGTTGAAACATTTGCTTCTTTCTGGCTGAGCTGAGTGAAGAGATAATGGACATCAGTATTCTTCCTGTCTTCACAGTTATTGTAACCTCATGAGTTTTCAAATTATCTTGCTTTGCAGTCATTTTTGGGCTGAGTTGGTGCCATATGGTCTGTAAAACTTTGTTACAATAAATGGGAAGGTCAACATATCCAATGACTTGCATTTCTGGGGCTTTTTTTTTTCTACCACCATCCCCAATATCTACTTGTTATTTTCTACTAGATGTTTTCATTCCTTTCTTGTTTTCTCACAACTCACAACAGTGTCATTTTGAGGCTGTAAAATTTACCTTGTTTGGGTATTTAAGCTACTTGTATTACCCATTTTCACTGAATTTCTATACTGGGGAAAGACTGATAGGACAAAAAAAAAGTTTATTTTTAAAAGCATGCTAACAACATTTTAAACAAATCTTTACTATCCTATGGATTTGGTATTTGGGAATATTTACCAGGAGATTTAACTATACTAGTTCTAACTTTCAAGTGAAGGAAAAAGGGGGAAACAAATTTAATTGACATAGATAAAACCATTCACCCAGAGACTCCAAACTTTCAAAAGGAATTTATATTCTTAATTCTACTGGCTGCATTCTCATTAAATTGAGAATTATTTATGTTCAATATTGTAATCTTCATCATGATCACAATCGTCTTATCTTTATGACAGATGCCAGAACAATCCAATGTATTTAAACCCCAAACAGATCATGTTTTAGCTTGTCATTATATGATCCACCAGTCTGAGTCATCAGGGGTGGGGGATCTGGAGCTATATTGCTTTGTTGCTGTCCTGAAATGAATTGGGCTCTGCATGTAAAAAGGTGAATATATTTCACAAGGCCTTTATGGGCCAAACTAGATTTAAAGGAATAAAAGAGTGTGAACTGAGGAACTTTCATTCATGTTATTATTTGCTTTCCTCATCTGATCTGCATTTTGTCCTGGCTTCACCCAGACATACACAAAAGCACAAATCATAATCCAGATGAATCTACACGTAGCAACATTTCTCCAGCAATTAAGTTTGAAGGCCTAAGGTAAATATGTGGGAAATAAAAAAAAAGGCTTTCTCACGTATTTGGCTTTGTTACAACTGTTAATGAATCACTGTCTGGAAATTCATCAGTTCAGAAATAGGTTGCATTGTCTGTTCTCTATCTGAAACTGTATATAAGTTAATTCCAATCAAAATAGCAGTGGCTCACTCCAAAGGGACTGTCCATAATGTTCCTGGGCAAAATATTCTAGGTGTTTGACAGCCATCTTTCTTTTCTCATCCTCTTGCCCTTTTCCACATGCAAATATTTACGATTAGGCACTAAAAATTAGCATACTCAGAAGGACAACTATCTAACATCTATAATGAAGCAATAACCTTTTGGGCTGAAAAAGGCTATTTCTGCCTATTTTGCTTAGGCACAGCTTCAACTGACAGGTCCCAACATTGTTTAAAAAGAGAGAGATTTTCTCAAAACATAAATGTTAATTCATTAAATTAATAGCTGTTCTTGCTTGGCAAACCATTGCTTCTGAAGTTCTTCAATATCTCAGAGATGATGATGATGATACAGGGGGAAATATGTCTGTGATTTTATTTTCTGTTAATCCTGCCTGCATGTTCTAACTGTTATCTGGCCCGCAGTTTACTGTTTTATATATCTCTGACAAAGTGATTTGCAAATTATTTATACCATAAGCATTATTAATGAGGTGTCTCAATAGCCCAAGTAAATAGAGCCAGTAAGGAAAGATGTGCCTTCAAGGTGGCCTAGCCAGTAAGATTCACTTCTTTGACATTAGACAGAGGAGGGTCTTTGTTTTCAAAGGCAACATAGCAACCCAGGACATTCAGTCTTATAAAGCCTCCTACAAATATCCCCATTTTGCAGAAAGAAGAGTAACAGTAACTAGAACTCAAACAGCAGAGTTCATGATAGCTTTGAAATATAACTTTTGATCACCAGTTCCAAACTCAGGTTCTCTTTCCAAAGGATTGGAGAGAATTTCAAGAGATGTGTGGGTGGTGACAGTCCTGTAATTTTGAGAGTCCATATAGATAGGAGAAAGGGATCTTTCTACAAAAATATTGCAAGCCTCCACCTCCCTATTACCTTAGCTAAAACTCTGATTCTGATTTAGCTCATCTATTGTCTTTTCTCTGTCTTTCATTTGCCACAGGTGAATTGCTGCTGTCAAAATCTTCATCATTGCTTCAGACAATGATGCTCTTGTCATATATTTATCCTGTTTTCAAGACTTTTTTTTTTTTTTTGGTGGGTGGGCGGGGTGTCTATCTTACTCTCCAAATTCTCTTTCAAGCATGCCTTTAGCTTCCTGGACAACTCAAAGCCCTGCTGTTCAGCACTCTGATGTTATTCATTTATTTATATTTGTTATAGCTATCCACTCCAACAGACTCTAGGCAGAGCACACAATCAGAAAACAATAATAACAATTAAAAGTATAAAACAACATGGACAGCCTCGACTAAAACAGTCATAACAGCAACAACTACAACAGCCCCCCCCCCCCCCAAAACATTAACTCCAGGCCTGGGACCAAAGTCAGGTTTTAAGAGTTTTCCAGAACCCCAGGAGAGAGGGTGCTGTCTGTATCTCTGCGGGGATGCTATTCAGAGGATGGGGGCCATGGCAGAAAAGGCATGCTTCCTTGGTTCCATAAGATGACAATGTTTAACAGAGGGGACCTGGAACACACCCACTTTGCCTGAATGTACCAGGTGGGTAGAAACAATTGGAGATAGGTGGTCCCTCAGATATCCAGGCCCTATGCCATACAGGGGTTTATAGGTAATAACCAGCACCTTGAATTACACTCGAAAGCCAAATGGCAACCAATGCAGCTTGTGTAGCAGCAGTAACACATGGGTATACTGAAAAGCATCCATTACTGCTCCAGTTGCTGCATTTTGAACCAGCTGCAGCTTCTGAGTGGTCTTCAAGGGCAGCCCCATGTTGGGTATATTACAATAATCCAGTCAAAAGATGACCAAGGGGTGAGTAACTGTCTGAAGGGCCTCCTGATTGAGGAAATGGCACAACTGACACACAAGATGAACCTGTGCAAAGGCCCTCTTGACCACAGCTGCCACTTGTTCTTGGAGCAGGAGCTGTGAGTCCTGAAGGAACCCCAAGTTGCACTCCAGTCTCATATGGGGAGTGCTGCCCCAAAGTCTTGTCAGGATTGTCAGGACTGAGCTAAATTATGTTTCACCCATCCAGTCCTGAACAGCCTTCAGAAATTGTTCAATACATTAACAGCTTTACCTGCACCTTGGCCTGGGGTCGAGATATAAAGCTGGATATCATCAGCATACTGATGATACCAAACCCTGAACCAACGGATAACCTCACCCAGTGGTTTCATGTAGATGCTCAACAGGAAAGGGGTGAGCATCAAGCCATGAGGCACTCCACAAGTAAGAGGCTACAGACACAATCTCTTCTCCATCAACACCAACTGAAACCAACCACTGAGGAAGGAGGCAAACCACTGCAACACAGTATCTCCCACTCCTAACCTCTGCAGCTGGTGCCGAAGGATACCATGGTTCATGGTATCAAAAGCCACTGAGAGATCAAGGAGCACAAGGATGGAGGCACTTCCTCCATCCTGGCTCTGCCAAAGGTCATTAACAAATGTGACCTGGGGTATCTCTCTCCTGGACCCTGGTCTGAAACCCAACTGAAATGGGTTCAGATAATCCATTTCCTCCATAATCCTCTGTAGCTGTTGCCTAACCAACTTCTCCACAATCTTCCCCAAAAACAGAAGATTGGAGACTGGATGATAATTATCCAAAATGGAGGACTGACCTCTTAAGGAGGGGGTCAATGCCTCTTTCAAGGCTTGCAGGACCACCCCGTCTCTTACAGAAGCTGATGCCACCATATGAGCCAATCCCTTGGTCATCTCCCAGGTCACCTTAACAATCCAGTAGGGACCAGGATCTAACAAGCAGATGGCTGAGGTAACAGACAGAAGGACCTTGCCCATTTCCTTGGGCATCACAGAATCAAACTCAGACCAGATAATCTCACAAGACTGTGCCCCTGCGATTCACTTGGACTGGCCAAGTCAGAGTCCAGCTCAGAGAGAATCTGCTTGATAGCATAAATATTCTTCACTGTGGCCCTGCAGATGATCCTGTAGCCCAGCCCCCCACCCCAGGGAACAGGTTACCCTAAACAGGGTCACTGGGCAGCTTTTGGCAGACACGATAAGGGTAGAGAAATAACAATATTTCACCACCTTTATTACCACAATGTAGGACCAAATATGGGCTCTCACTCATGTTCAATTGGATTCACTCGTCTTTCTCCAGTGGTGCTCCAGATATCACTTATGGTGATTCATTTTCTGGAGCTCCTCAGAAGAACAAAGAACTTCCTGGGATCAGGACACAGAAGCCACGTGGGAGCAATCCAGTCCAGGGTGTCAGTCACACACCCATTCCAGGCTGCAACCAAGGCCTTGGCTGAATTGCCCAATAGGTCTTCAAAGAAAACCCCAACCTCCCTCTGGAAACTGACAGTCACCTGGGGTGGGCCATACTAACAAGGTCTTTCTCTCCATGAGAGTGGGTGGTTCCAGCAAGTTGGAGAGCAACCAAAGAGTGCTGTTGCAGCCAGCTTCTAATGATCTGCAAAGAAGAGACTGATGGAAAGGAAGATGATAGATTTTTTTTAATGTTATTTGTTAATACAAATAGTAGAATAGAATATAATTAGATAATATAATTAGATAATTATAATTATGAGAGCTAGTTTGGTGTAGTGGTTAAGGCACCAGGCTAGAAACCAAGAGACTGTGACTTCTAGTCCCACCTTAGGCATGAAGCCAGCTGCGTGACCTTGGGCCAGTCACTCTCTCTCAGCCCTCAGAAGAAGGCAATGGCAAAGCACTTCCGAAATCTTGCCAAGAAAACTGCAGGGACTTGTCCAGGCAGTTGCCAGGGGTCAACACAGACTCGAAGGTACCAAAATAAATGAACAAATAAATTATGTGTGTGTGTGTGTGTGTTTGTGTGTATAATTAGATAAATTCTACAGTTGTCATGTCTACTCTGTGACATCCCCAATGAGATGATGTTTTTGAAGTCAAATGACTTTGTGATACTCACTTCAGCTGATATTTCCATACTTGGAAAAGCAATTTCAGAAAGGAAGCCTTCTGTTCCTTAGATTCACAGCCAGATCACCTCTGAGTGAATGACAGCCATCTTTTGCCTTTATACTTTCTTCCTGCTTTTCTTCAGTTTAGTAGTTCATTTGAGTTTCTAGATCTTTCTGTATTCCCTGAATGAATTATCTAAATTCTTTAACAAGACAGGTCTATCTTTGATTCAGCAGTTCTATTTTACAGTGCCTGGGTGCATGAGATGGGCTCACTTTTTTTTAATCTCTCTGTCTCTCTGTCTCTCTCCCCATCCATCCATCCACTCTTAAAGTGAAGAGAAAAGAGAAGGAGAGAAATGTGGTATCTCAGAAATAAGCTTATTTGTTGTAACCATAACATACAGCTGCAGGAATCTAATAGAAGTAGAATAATAGAAAATTGTCCTGATTCACTAGAGAATGTCCCAGAGAGAGAAGCAAAATTTTGCATGCATATGTTCAGTGGAACAACGTATCTCCACCCATGTACAAATTCTTATCCAGGCCCCTCTTAACTGGCTGGACATATGCACATGGGAACAGATGCATTTTCTTATTGAGGGTTGGCAGCTGTTTTGCAATGACACAACACACTGCCAACTGGAACTGGATGAGGACTATTGGATTCTAAGATTATGGGCTGTTTGCTTTCTTTATTTCCTTCTCTCTCCCCATACTATATATTCATCTACATTTGCTTGGCTTATATTACTGGTTGCTCTAGGAGATACTGGATTAGGTTCAAAGCTACTTGGTAAACAAAATCTTCCTTTTGGTCTCTTTGAGTCAATCCGTCCATATAAAAGATTTGAATCTTTTCATCAGCAGCTGCCATGGGGTAATCCAAGGCATGGTTGTCATTGAGAGAATGAAATCCATTTCAATATTACAAGCCATTGTATTGACAGTTCTCCATTGTTACTGTAGAATATTATTGGTTTACGAATAATTGTATGCTGCCTATTCTCAGGATCCTATATTACTTTTCAGATTTACAGAGTACAAGAGAAGAGGCCCCTGTCATGAAGACTTTATACTAATCTAAAATATGGACTAAGGAAAGCAGAGAAAGGGAAGCAAGTAAGAAATATGCACTTCAGTAGCTTATGTTTATACTTTGCATGTGCTTAGAATACGTTAGAGGCTAATTTACATTAGGACATGGGAACAATTTGCTGGTGCCAAAGGTTCATTGGAAATGGTAAGTTTCTGAAGGGATCTGGAAGAAGTACAAGAAGAAGCATCACACAGATACTGTCTAGGTGGCATGGAAGAAAGGGTAGAATCTTTTAAGATAACAGGAGACCTTTGAACTGTGGAGGAATATAGTATCCATAACAATTAAGGGTGAGGGTGGGGCAAAATGCCATGAGCAGATTTGAAGGTAAGGTAAGGAGCAGTATGTATGATGTGGTTCTAGAGAAAGACCACATCTTTGCAATGTTGTATAAAGAAAACTGGAATGACAAATGGAGTATGGACCCAAAGAAGTGAGAAACCAAAGATGATACTAGGGCAAGAGAGATGGAGAAGATGGTGCCATGATAGTCTTATTTCCCTTCCATCTAGAGTCCCTGTTTACTAGCCATGGGGGGTTTACTTCTAGTCTAGAACTTACACAAAGTAGCATAATTTGCTTTCAGAAAAAGTCAAAGGAAACTGATTCATCTATGTTAGTTTTAAAGAGGGTATGTGTCAATGCTTGCTTTTGCTGACCTTTTAACATTTTTATGGTTTTTCAGCAAAGATATTCCATCAGATGGATTTTCTTAATCACATCTCTTACATTGTACCAGAACTTGATTCTTATTCACAAACAAAAAAAGCCATACCCCAAGAGAGCTGTCTTTGTTTGAAATGGTACACACAGCAGTGAGAATCACAGAGTTATTTCCAGGTTTTGAGATATTTTCTGGAGGGTTTTTTTTCCCCACAGATATTGTATGAGAGAAGAGAGAGAGAGAGAGAGAATGAGAATGAGACCATGGGTCAGGTAAGATAAACAGCCTAGGAAACTTTTGCCAGAAATAGAGAAAAGCATTGCCACACAAAAGCATTCAGAAGGGGGAGATTTAACAGTCATGAATAATTAAAATTAAGCAAGTAAAATAGTTCTTTAACACCAGCAATTAAACATGCTGTATAATTTTTTTTAAAAAAAATCTGAAGCTGACATCCAGATGCTGGAAAGTGCTACATCCTGATTAACAAAAATATTCTCTCTGCTCTCAGATCTTCCTTCCTTATTTTGATTGCAAGACACATTAGAAAGAAATTCTTTCCCACTACTGTCCACTGATCACATTACTAAAATATTTTCAACGCTAAACTCCTTTCCTATAAGGGAAGCAAAGGAAAGCACACCCACAAGTATTTATAGTGCTTTCATTGCTTGTTACTGGAAGCTTATGTCTGTCCATTTGTGGAATGAAAGAGGCATATTTATTTATTTATTATATTTTTAATCCACCCAATAACAAGAATTCTTTGGAGAGACTGCAAAACTATTAAAAGACTTTAAAAAAAAACCCAACAACAGTGAAATACATCAATAAATAAATAGAGAGCAAGGGAAAGAAAAATAAATGAATTAAAATATAGGTTTTAGAAGCCAAGATGCTATGCTATGCAGGCATTTACAATCAAAGCTAAAATATCAACAACTAAAACACAGAGTTATCGTAATTTGTTCCTTAAGGTTATTTATCCCTTCAAGGTAGAGTCTATGCCAGTAGGCAAGATGTTCAGAAACTTTGGACATTGATTGTATCTTCTGGATTTTTCACATGGATCCATCTCCCCAACTTGAAAGCTCTCCCAAATATGGGCAAATGTCTCTTAATTATACTGTGGATACCAGCCTTAACGTTGCCCATCCTTCCCTGTACTTCAAGACAGGAAGGAAAATTGTCCAAAGTAGTTTAGGGTACATCCCCTTTCACATCCAACTTTGAATTAGCAATGGCGTCTTTGGTCCCTGGCTTGACTTTTCCCACCACCACATCAATTTCATTCAAATTCCTTTCTTTAGTACTTTCTCAATGTTCATTACATTCCCCCAAGATAGGATGCCTGTCTCTGTTCTCCCATCTTTCTTTTTTTTAGCTTAAAGCAGGAGATAAGAATAGCCTGGCAGCCAACCTGCTTCTTCTCCTTCTTGGAGATCTTGCTGCTGCCTTCTTTGACTAATGCTTGAAGTGGCCAGCAAAGAATAAATCCTGGGAATCTCTTTTTAAAGCTCCATATCACCCAAACCATTTAATCCATTGAAACTCAACAATGTGACAGCCTACTGTGTTATGCTTATTTAAATGCTACCGACATGCAAAATTATTAAAGTGTGATTTGTTTATTCTTTGCTTAAATGTTGTTGAATGGCTGCACATTTGCATATTGGATATACACCTGTTCTTTTCTCTTTTATGTCTATTTTGTTTAGAATCTGAAGATCTCTGCCCTATAGCTGAATCCAGTCCTTTGCATGTCTTCTCTCTCTCTTTTTTTTTTTTCAGCCATTCCATGCCTAAGGATTGTGAATATTAAATGTCCAAGGTGGAACAGATTGTTCTTCCTCTTACTTAGGAGGTGACTAAAGGCTGCATGCAAACATGTTATCTTTCTCTGTACAAACATCTTCTGGTGAGTTTGCAGCATCCTGGCTTTGTAAACATTGAGAGCAAACTACTCTGTTGGTGGTTTGGGGCAACATGAACAACTAGGGAAGCCTCAGAGAGATGGAAGGATATACAACAGAAAGCAATTCCTGCAATAGAATCCTTGGCTATCCCACACAATATACAAAATTCACTGTGTTGTAATAATTCAGGTGTTGGACTGACACTAGGTATAACCAGGTTTAAGTCCACTGTGAGCCATGGCTGATTTTGGGCCAGTTAATTTATTTGTTCCCAACCTACTTCACACGGCTTTGTTGGAGGAGAAATGGAAGGACGGATTGCTATGTGCATTGCCTCGAACTCCTGAAGAACAACTCCTGAAAAAGAAATATATAAATCTAACAAATTAGCTAAGAACAAAACAAGGGGGGGGGGGGAGGGAGGAAAGGAAAGAGGAGAGGAAAAAGAAATGGTCAAGTTGCTTTGTTTTGCTCTGTTTTGCAGCCTCATCTCCACAGTATCCTCCATCACTTGTAAAAGCTAAAAAGAGGCTTCTGCATGTACACAGTCCCTACACAAACACCTCTTCCAGATTTTGCACATGGAAGGGACTGGAAGGCAGCATGGAAGCTGGACATGTTACCATTGGGAAAAACTGAGGAGAGATCCTCACATCCTCCTCTGACAGCATGAGAGCTGTTGAGATGACCCAAACTGCTTCACTGAGGCAAAGCTAACTCACCTTGCTTAGGGCATATACTTTGGACAAGTAACTGGTCTCAATTGGTTCCAACCTTTCCCCCCAAGACTGCTGAAGAGGCTGCTGAATTATAGAGGCCTTAGTCTAATGTCCTGTCACATTCTAGTTGCAAATAGCCACAACAGACCATAATACAGTAGTAGGCAAGATTTGGGCTATGACTTACTGTGGCAGCTTCATGGCCAGAGATTATGGGAAGTATAGACGAAACCATCTGAAGGAACCCTATCCCTGGTATAGAGAATACTGAATTAGTTGGACCAAGGTCTGACTTAGGAACCTGCCCTTTCCTAGGCTCCTATGGCTTTAGCACTCCTTGCCCCATGCCACCCAGATTTGCAAGCTGCTGACATCCAGGCAGCTGGAGCTGGAGCTGGAGCTGGAGAAAATATGGTACAGAACCACTCAACACATTAGAGGTAAAATATTCCTGCTGTTTCCAAAAGATGGTTCCTGAGAAAGCAATTTAGAAGCCACAATAGAATGCCCCTGAAGGCATTCATAAGCATCCGGAAACTCCGTGGGTTGACTTTTGTGTCGGATGTCTCTCTCATTTCAGTCTAGCTGGCGAGTCTTAACCATGCCAGCTGTGTGCCTTGGGGGCAATTTTATTTTGATATCTATTGCTTTGTTTTTTCCCCTCCAAGTAGCTGCTTCTTCCTTTCTTCAAGAAAAGAAGTCAGTGTCAATAAAATGCACAATATCTGTGCAGAAGAATTTACAGGTGGAGCCCACATGAAATCGTACATGCTATATTGGTGAGGGAGGAAAAGAATGGGCATTGATGGGCAACAGGTGGATTGGGGGGTCTGGGTAAGGCTTTTGACTAACAATGAGTGGACGTACTGACTATTGTGTTTTGAGACAGCTGGGGAGATACACAAATTTTTAAAAATTCAGAAAACTGTAGGATGTATTTCTATATGCGTATGTTGTTTTAATATCCAAATTGACTAAACCAAACTTTTGGAAAAGAAATACAAGTATGTAACTGGTAGTTCTTTCCTGAAAACTGTGTCTGACTATGCCCTTCTTCTCCCTCTTTCTTATATTGTATGGCTGTTTTGTAAGTTTTTCTAATGCTCTGGCCTCTTCTACATATAATTATCCATGTGTGTGCTGATTCTTGCAGTTGTAATACATAATTATTTACTATTTGTGCTTGACTTTAATTCACTATTATTTAAATGCTGAGTATTGGAAATTGTCATCTTCCTATTTTGAAAAGAAACAAAATGCTTAAAGGAACTAAATCTAGCCTTGGAACTAAAGGCCTGGATACATCCTCTTTAATATTATACTGTTGTTTTGGGCAGGCTCAATACCTGAAGCTGTGATTTATTCATTAATCCATTGTCTGGATTTTTTTGGTTTGTTTTGTTTTTTTGCCTTTGAGTCTCTGTTGTTTCCTGGTGACTGCCTGGACTAGTCCCTGCAGTTTACTTGGCAAGATTTTGAGAAGTGGTTCGCCCTTCTCTTCTTCCTAGGGCTGAGAGAATATGACTGGTCCAAGGTCACCCAGCTGGCTTTGTACCTAAGGCAGGACTAAAACTCTTGGTCTCTGTTTCTAACCTGGTACCTTAACCACCACACCAGATTGCCTCTCATTATCTGAATTACTCTCTTCAATTATTACTTTACTCCCAATCTAAGAAGCTTGGCATGGTCCTTCCCTTTTTGTAAGAATGGTGTGACTGATAGAGTCATAGTATGCATTTCAAACCAAGTAGCAGATGGTGGCAAAGACCTGTACCTGATGACCTTGACAAGTTAGTAGATAATACCCCTCTAGGCAGGTATATAGGAGATGTTATATAAGCCATCATTCCGAAAGACTTTGGTTCACCTTCATGATATATGTGCTACTGGATGCAATTCAGTTGTGCTTACTTTGTTACCCCTATCAATGGCTCAAGTAATCGGAAATGGACTATTTAGTATTATACTTGAACTAGGTTTCCCAACTTATTTGGGGGAAATTTGCCAGAAAATCCAGTTCAGATGTATTGGTATCCTTTCAGTTTTTGCGTAGCTAAACTGCTCCAGCTGCTCAGCACAGGCAAGCAGGAACCACTGAGTAACATGTGAATGTAGTTCCCACTTCTTTTGAGGATCAGAATCTAAGCAATTGCTTGTCTTGTCCGCAAGGAACAGGATGTGGACCACCATTCCATATAAGGGATGAAAAAGCACAGTCCTCAAGGAACAATCCAGAGAGGCCTGGGAAACTTTGGAGAAGATTTCATTTGAGATCTTACTGTATGCTGAATCTTTATGTTAACTGTTTCAATTTATGGAAAAGCTGTCAAGATTCCAACAAGTTCTGGAAATGAACCATCTTCCCCAGGATTCCAAGAAATCTAAACAAGTTACAAGATTTGGGGGAAAAAAAGAAGCAAAGGAATTATGAGACAATACAACTCTGACCCCCAAAAATAACTGGATTAGGCATAGCATCTAATTGTTCAATACTGTTTTATTTGAAACTTTTTATGTTTTCCTAAGGAACAATTAATCATCCTAAAATTTATTATATGGTTACAGTTAGATCAAGTGACTCCTATTTAAATAGATTTGCACAATGCACCAGTACTTTGGTTGCACGCATCTCTCCGTGAAAAAGCAGAACTATAACTGGCTTATTATCACATGTAAAAGTAGTTAGAATCTCACTGATGCAACATAGTGTCATGTAATATAGAGCTATGGTTATGTATAATATATGCTGGGAAAAATACTATTTTTTCCATGTAAAAAATAGCAGGATACACTATGTACAGTATATGTCCTGCAAAGGTTAATGCCCCCTTCCCATCAAAAACAATTGCCTGCTTCAGCTTTTAAGTCACTAAAATTGGCCAGTTTAATTGAGGATAACCTAATTTCCCCCTTCTTTTATAAACTGAGCACCGCAGTGTTAGCCATAGAGCGACTTAAGATTGGGAAAGGCTAGCCTAGAAGTTACTTGAGGTCCTCCCTTCTGAAAGCACCTCTCTGGTTATTGCTTTTGGCAAGGGGCTCTGCAGCCATTTGGCATCAACCTGCCACTTCATTCATCTGGATGGAGAAGCTTCCTTGGGGTATCTGGAAATGGGTTTGGGATAGGACTGAAGGTTGAAGAGCTAAAAATGCCGCAGAAAATAAAGCCCCTTCATTTAAATGTAGTGGATTTTTTTTTCCACAGAATGAGTTTTTTTGGCAGGTTTCTGCCATCTGTAAGAAATAGCTACTGCTTATTTTTAGACAGTCTGGTTATATCATCAGTATGAAAAAAAAAAAAACACCTAGGAGCCAAAAAGAAATTGAAAATGCTTTAAAAACTCCAAAGGTTCTGGGATTTCTCAGACTAAAGACAAAATGCCATTTCTCAAGGCTGTGTTTCACCCACCCACCCACCCACTATCTTCTTTTGAAAAGTGTTTTGGGAAATTACTCAAAATGTGATTTGCTAAAAGGGTGCATGTTGACCACATACAAAGTTTCCTTGGCTGATATTATGTTATGGATTCGACTCAACAATGCTCTTTGGCATTGCATTCTCTCTTTCCAAGACTACATTGTTCAATTGTCTTCTGCTTCTTGGATCCTGCCTCTCACCCACACAAACACAGTAAGGGTGCAGTTAAGAGACCACATTCTGCACATTTCCTGGCAGTCCAAGGTGTCCAGCCAAGAAACAAGATTGAAATTGATCCCTTATTTTAAAAGGGCAGTACTTTCTCTAGAACAAGAGCAAAAATCCACTGGCCCTCTAGATGTTGCTGAATTAGTAAGCTCCCTTAGTAAGATTAACTAGCAAGGCCAATGGAGAGTAAACTGAAATTTGGAAACATATGGAAGGGTAGAAGTTGCCCATATGAAGTTAGCTTAATCAAACCCTTCAACTTTTTGTATTGGAGGGAGCGCCAAGCTCACCCTAGCAAGATAAAGTAGGGTCATTTAAATGTGGATTTTGGAGCGATTCATGAAGATCCAGCACTGGCTAAAGCATCAGGGAGAGGAAGTGCCATGGACCAGGAGTTAAGGAGGGATAATATTCAGTGACAAGTATTTGGATGGCATGTCAAAAAACTCAGGTTCTGCACCTGACATTTCCAGTGAAAGGATCAAGTAGCAGATGATATGATGGATCCCTGAGGCTTTAAATAGCCTTCACTAGTCAAAATAGATGACACAGGACTAAAGGGACTTTATATAAGGCAGCATCCTGTGATTCATTTTAGAAGTGTTCCAGCTTTTGTTCCTTGCCATATAGATCATTGACTCAGTCTAAAGCTCTGTGCACTGCAGAGATCCATAGAAGGAGTAGCTGAATTCTTTTTAGGTTCACAGAAGTCTCTCCTACTGTGAGCACCGAAAAGCAGCTTCTTGGGGCATCAAACTGCTTACAATGCCCATCAGAGCAGCTTGAATAAATAAAATATAAGTATGGGGTTGAAATACATGTCTAATCTGCTTTACTCTAGCCATAACAGTCTAGGTGAGGTTGTTGAGATGGTCGGTGGGCCCTGGATGAGACAGATTTGCTGAATCGCTTACACTCTGGGTTCAGGCCTAGGCATGGGTTGGTTGCTCTTGTGGATGACCTGCAGTAGGGTCTGGATGGTCCTGTTAGATATCAAAGTGGCATTTAATATAATCAATCATGGCATCCTTTTGAGCTACCTGCAAGAGATGGAGATTGGAAGCACTGTTTTGGAGCAGTTCCACTCCTTTCTAATTGGGCAGTTGTAATTGGGGTTGCTGTGGGAAAACAGTCAATGTGTGGTGTCCCAGAGCTTGACCATCTCTGTCATATTATTTAACATCAATTTGAAGCCCTGGGGAAGAGGTCACCTGTCAGTTTGGGGTTAAATATCATCAACACCAGGCTTAGCAGAAGTGGTTGAAGTCATGATTTAGCACCTAGTAAAAACAGCCTTCCTTCATAGAGCAAGACTTTTAACTGGGGACAGCAACTGATATACTTCCAATTTTATATTTTGTTCTAATGTTTTACATTATAACATTTGGTTGATCCAAAAAGCAGACCCTGCACCTGTGGGAAAATGCTAGGAAGAAAAAAACCCACAAATTATTGAAATAGATGAATAAATAAATGGAAATAGAAGAGGGCTAACTGTGGGTTTGGGTTATCTTTTCACAATTAAAAAGGAATCTGGCCTTGTCAGTCATGCAAATCTGAAGAGTCACTTCTTTAGAATCTCAAACCAAGACATAATTAGGTGGGATCCCAACACCCCGACAGTAGAATCTATTCCCAAGTAATCCCTATTGAACTCACTGGGTTTTAGGCCCAGGTAAATGAATCAAGGATTGCAGTGTGAGTTAGTTAAACCCAGTTCCAAATAAAATCAATATATATAATTAAGAACTAATTTATCCCATTGATTTCAGTGGAATCCATTTTCAACTAATGTACAGCACAAATCTAAATCAACTAAACATTAGTAAGTCCTATTGAGTTAAATGGAACATCCACAAGTGTGTGAAGAGTTGTAGCTTAGAATTCTTCAGGAGACAGGGAAGAGATAAATATTTAAAATAAATTAAAATATGTATTTTAGATATAATCCTGTTCAATATACTATATTTTGAAATATGAGAAACAATATAACCTATTCTAGACTCTGTGTATGCATGTATATATGTATGTATGGATAAATGATAATGATAGATAGATAGATAGATAGATAGATAGATAGATAGATAGATATAGAGGTGCTTTCGGAATAGTTCTGACATCTGATTATTTAACTAATTTTTAGAGACCCCAATGTGAGGAATTCTCTTAGCAATTTAATTTGCTGCCTATCTGTTTAAAGTAATGCTGTTACAGTTCTGATATGAAGCCCAGGTCTGTCTTTATAACAAAAAGCCACTTTGCCATTTCCTAAGAGAACATGTTGGGCTGCTTATATTTTTAATTAAATCTACCTTTTTACATAATAAAAGACAATTATTATATTACTTCTCAAATTTCTTTTCTTGAGATAAAACATTCCCTTTTTTTCCAACCTTGCTTCAGAAATCTAGTTATCGGTCCTCATCATCTTCCTTGTCCTCTGAATCCTTTGCAATTCACCTTCATCTTTGTTAAAGATGTTATAAGATGAGCAAAGGCATGCCATGTGCAAATAATGACACAAAGAGATGTCATTATAGTGCAGCTTGTTATGTCTGTATATCGCTATCTCTTTCCAGTTACTTATATGCATTAAGATAAACTGAGGCATTCTGAAACATATGTTCGGGCTTTGATGATCATCTGGAGGTTTGCATGCATTATGAGCTGGGACATAATTTTTTAAAATATAATTTTATTATACTGACTTAATAAAAACAAAGGATAAATTCATCAACAATGATATAACAATCCATTGCAACAAATTAATTGTATATTTCTCCTTCCAGTGTTTATGATAATTCTTTTAGCCAAACCTATGCCTGAAAAATCCAAAATTCTCGATTTCTTAATGGATTCCAAATACTAAGGATACAGCCAAAAGAACTTATATAGCTTTAACATATAATGATCAATCCAAAGCCATATTAACAATGTGACAATAATAGGACAAGACTAATTTGCTGGCAAATTATAAGGTACGATAATTGACAAAAAATTTCATTCAGAAGAACCCAAAAGAACAGGATCTAAAACAGTGTTTTAGGAAAACCTTTGGCTGCCAGTATGGTGTTGTATCTTCATAGCCATGTCAAGCCATTATACTAAGGTTGAAAGATAGAGTGATGATTTGCAAACTGATGTGGAAATGGAAATGAATGAGTTTAAGGTTTAACTTAGCATTCTTCTGTGTTAAGATAATAAGTTTTAAATAAATGTTAAGATAATAAGTTTTAAAATGATACAGGTGTTTTATTATTGCCCACATCTGGGAATATTCCATAGATTCAACTTTTTAAAACTTAAACAGATCTATGAATTGGGCTTCTAGTCACACTGATTATATTCATTTAACTAATTTGTGACTTGCTGATGAAAAGAGTGTTGTGTGAAGAGCCTTTATATCTTAGTCAATGGTGAGAACTGGTTAGTAGGGCTCACCCCAAAGACACCTTTGGTAGGTCTCCTTAAAGCAGTGAATAAATTGGAAATATAATTGCAATATAATTGAGTATCTTATTGTACTTAACTGTGTAAGAGAAAACATTGTGTAGGCATTCTGTGACACAGTCCCTGTGCCAATCTAATAATTTATCCAGATAATTTGCAATTTTGCTTTGAACATTAGTGGTGCTGGAGAGGACAGCGGTACTGATTTCAGATCATTCTATGGCCAAGGCAGTCCTGCAAATCCACTTGCTGCACATAAGTAAAAACGACACACATCTGTGAGTATGTTGGAGACGCTTGCATAATTGAATTTAAATCAACTTAGGTTCAATAGTAGCCCAGCTCTAGGAAGATCCTCCATCGTAAAGGAATACTTAAGCAGGTGCTCAAAGATAAAACATGCTGACATGGTGCCACAAATTCTGATGCACACTGACATGGAAAATTGTGCTATCACATAGTGCACAAGCATTCTGTTTGGGTCAATGCTACTATTCTGGCAACAAATCAGACAATGAGAAAATAATGCAGTACGGTGGATGGTACCATGTAGAGTATCTAAAGTTCAGCCTTGTTCAGATAGATTAATTTATTGCTGTTCCTTCGTCATAATGCTGGATCTCTGAGCCAATTATTTCCTTGTGCCCACTTCTAAATTTATAGTAACACTGTAGTCTCTAAGTTAGCTTTTTTTCAGTGTCAGTTTGCAACTCTAAAATATGTATTACTTTGTGACTATATTAGCAATTATTGACAGACTGACTATGTGCCATCAGGTTATTGTCGACTCTTAGATAGATTTTCTCCATGACGATCTGTTGTTAACCATTATTAGGTAGTTAAATCCTTCAGTATTGGTCAAGGCACGAGAGTGAAATCCAAGAATTATTTCCTTTCAGGCATCTTAAGGAAGGCAGCATCCAACATGCAAGAATATGGAAAATCATTTAGATATCATTTTGCTAAAAGAATTACAAGGAGCCTCTTGCCACACACACACACATATACACAGGCTCCGTTGACATGAAAGAATAGCTGACCGTTAGTCTGAGTAAACTATTACATAACAGCTAAGTTATAATAAAAACCCTGATTCCAAATCAAATAAGACTCCCAGACTGCTCTCAGTGAGTCACCAACAGCTTTATAAACATACAAAATACTTGACAAGGAAGTCTCTGATAATTTTTTAGCAATTATGTCTGTGAATTGTTTCTTGCTGACATCACTGTTTGAAATTTCCCATAAGCTTGTGTTCCCTCTTCACGTCTGTTCATTAATCACTAGAACTTGGGATATTTATTTCCCTACCAAAAAAAAATTTTTTTTTAAAGAAATTAGAGAGTTTTCATGACTTCAAAGCCAGTTGATGTGTGAAATTCATAATTATCTAAGGCCTAGGAAAATGTTCTCCCAGCTTCATTAGAGGGAGTGGTATTTTGTTCTTGTAAATAAATTCCAGATAGCTAGGGTAGCTCTATGGCTATGATTTGCAAACTTTCTAACATGCAATCATTTCTTCTTTGTTCACTTGACTGCTCTGTACTACAAAAGGTTCTAGGCAGACCTGACACAAAAGAGGACAACTGTGGTTCACATTTAACCTTTGTGGGACACTCTCAGAAATGTTTGTATCCTTTTCGCAATCTATTTAAAGCAGCCCAACATCTGTAGCACCTGCAAGTTCACCATATTGCTTTGTGCTGTTTCTTGGGGCTCAGACTTTACTGATACTCTACTGGTCTTTATGGGAAGAGGAGGAAGTAGAGAAATAGCCATAGCTACCAACTGGTAGCAGGCAAAGAGATGGCTGATATGTTTGCAGACCCATAAAATCTTAGGTTGCGCCTCATTCTGATGATATATTGTATGGTACTAGCTGCACTTGTTGGGCTTCAGCAGCTTGCAGTATTCATCCAGGAGAATAAGCAAGAGTTGTCTGTAGAAGATAAAGATCAGGACTGATAAAGAGCTGCCTTCCAGGAAACTTGCGTTTCTTCCTGATCTTCTTGAGCAGTCTGATTAGTTCTGAATCTGGAAGTGGGTCTTTCTTAGACATAATGGGCCATGACATTATTTAAATGAAGCAATGAATTTGCATGTTTTTTTTAATACATTAATACTTGTCACGGTGAAACCTGAGCAGCTTTGCTGAGGGTTGTGGGGGAGGAACTACCACCGTTGCAATGCCAATACTAATTATCCTTTAAATGCTGCTGTAGCTTCCCTTACGCTGTATAAAGCAGGTTCAAAGAGAACTTTTTGTCTGGAAAGAGAGAAAGAGCTAAATGTCCCTCTCTCCACCCTGTGTAATTCTGAAGCTGTTCAGAATTAGGTTCAGGTCCCTTCCCTTTCCTGTTAAATTGTACTCACATAATTAACATTATATCTAGTCTTGACTTGGTCCCTCCAGTCTCAGCCATCTCAGGATATATAATTCATAGACTTAAATAGGGACAGTCATTCAGCTTATATCCAGAAGTAACCTCCTTGATTAATACCCCCATCCCTTGGCCAATTCCAGTACTGAGAACAGGTTCTTGGGCTAAGTCCTTATACAGGCCTTGCTCCAATTAGTCTCTGGGAAAGCTAAGTGGAGCAAAAAACCCCCACCCAATTCCTGCATAATTTATCTCCCTTATCTTGGACAAGTGGCTCGACATTTTGCAGTAACATATGATTAGGAAGCCAAAGGAGAGCTAGTGTCAAATGGTAAGCTTCTTAATGTGCTCTGGCACAGCCAATGTGAGTGAAGGAGAGATAAACACAAATACAGAAATACACATACATTGATCCAAGAAAGAAGTGAAGTAGAGGCAGAGGAAATGGCCTCATCACCAGGAATGTGTTTTTGAAAGGCACGTGTGGTCCAGCCATTTCTTTAGAAACGTGCTGTGCCTGGAAACTAGAAAGTTGCTGAATTCAAATGGGGATTGAGTCACCAATCAACACACGACCTTAGGCAAGTCATTCAATGTTTGCTGAGCCCTGGTTAACCCTGGATTCAACTGAAAACCAGATGTTCCCTGAGCATTGAACCATCCCAAGTAAATAAGTTGTAAGAACATATGTCCTTTCAAAACATGCCATTACTGGGGGCTGTTATGAACAGCAGGCGAAACTGTGTGCATTTCATATATAGCTGCTGGTATCTAAATGCTCAATGATGAATTAAGCTCGGCCCAAGAGGGCTGGTCAGGTGCGATTTGAGCTACAATCCTAAACACACTTGGTAGGAAGCATGATTAAACTCTGCAAAGTTTGGAGTAAACACTCAGATGAGGGACAGGTGGCCTTCCCCTTTAATATATAGAGAAAAGTTCATGTAAGTGAATGGATTGCAGCCATGGGCAATGCGCTGGGCAGCTATGGAATTTCAGGTAGAGTAACTTGGGAATAGGGTTCTACTGAGGGTAGTGGGGTTTAATATCCAAGTAAATGCTCACATTCCTGAATGTTGTGATGATCGAAGTATGAACATGACTATCAGCCATGGGGTAGCATCCCTTCTAACATGAGAAAGGCCCACTTAATTCTCTGCAAAGTAAAAAGCCAGAATATGGGGGGGGGGGGGGTCCTGCCAAACAGGGCCCACCCATATATTAGGCAGAGTATTAAGATTGCCACTGGAAGTAGATTTATTTGCTCAATTGCCCTGCCTTTCCATTGATGGATGCCACTCAAGATGGCTAACAAACAATCTTATACAACGTAATTAAAACATAAATAAAAGCAGAAGTAAAGTGCATGAAAACATTCCATAAATACAGAATCACAGTGGGCTATCCAAATATCCACATTTTCTTCTTATGGGCTAGAATCTAGTGGATCTTTATAAATGGTTGTATGATGGCATAGGAATTTAAATGGACTCCAGCCTATATTCAGTATGATTTGCTGTTCTCCTGCAGAAATTGCTCTGATCATTGCCCAGCTTACTTAGCTGCTGCTAGTTCTTTGGAATACAAGGAAACTTGTTTTAGTTCTACTCTTCAGGATAGGAAACTCAAAAGCAATCATGTTAGGGAAAGAGAATGTGGGTAATTACAGACAAGTCAAATTGACATTGATGCTGGGCAACTTTCTGGAAAAAATTATTAAGCTGCCAATTTGTAAACGTGTAGAAAAGAACATATTGCTTGACAGGAATCTGTCTCTGTGTGAAATGTGCTGTCCTACCATCAGATATACACTGAGCTGGTGGAACCAGCATATCCAATTACTGTAAGGCAACGGCTTTGCATTAAGCTGAAGCAGTGTATTAAGCACAGTACAGCAGGACTCTACTTGACATATTTTTGTTGTTCAACATATTTTTGAATGACTTGGATGAGTGGTTAGAAAATATGATTTTCAACTTTGCAGAAAACACAAAGGTGGGAAGATACTAAACATAGAATGGGATCAAAAATCAGGAGGATCTTGATAAGCTGGAACATTGGGCAAAACCCAGCAAGATGAATGTCTACAGAGACAAATGCAAAACTATACATTTGGGCAGGAAAAATCGAAGACATGAGCATAGGATGGTGAGGGGAACAATACTAGGTCAACAGTACATGTGAAAAGAATCTAGGTGTCTTGGTGGATCACAAGCTGAACATAAGTCAACAGTGTGATGTAAATGCAGCCTTAGGCTACTTCAATCGAAGTATAGATCAAGAGAAACCATCATTTTTCTCTAGATTGCATTGACTAGACTGTATCTAAGTTATTGCATCAAGTTCTGCATTTTAGGAAGAACACTGACAAACTGAAGCATGTCCAGAGGAGAGCAAACAAGATGATAAGGGGCCCAGTTACAAGAAATGGATGGAGGCAATGTGTATCTTCAACCTGGAGAAGATAAGATTGCAGAGAAACATGATAGCTGTTTGTTTGTTTGTTTGTTTGTTTATGTATGCAGTTTATTGGCTATCTGACTCCCAATGACTGTGGGCAACTTACAATTAAAAAATAAAAAAGTGGCAAGACACCAGAAACAAGCAAACAAACAAAAATCATGAGCAGCCCAAAGACAACATATGCATCCCCAAAGCAGCATCTTGTAGAAGATGGGGCAGAATTGTTCAGAATTATTTCAGAAGACAAGATCAGAAATACTGGATTTAAATTACAAAGAAGTACATTTCAGCTGTTTCAATGTTTCAGGTTATGGGCAATATCTTGAAGGGCTATAGATGTGTTGCTGTCTGTAACTGCTGTGTTGCCAATGTCTGTAATAAAGAATTATAAAGAGGCAGAAAACTTTTTTTCCTTCAGAATAAAACCATTACAATGACAGACTGTGCTTCTATACCAAACATTTTATTGTTCTACATCAGAATTGCTCCACTTCAGTCCTCCCCCAGACATTCAGAACTTTGAATGAACTGAAGCTTATTTCTAGGAAAAAAAACCTCATGCTCAGTTCAGAATTAAAAATAAGATTCCACGTACATTCCCTGGGTTCCATGTAATATAAATCTGTTTTTAGTCCCAAATCCTGGACACTAATCTCAGTTTTAAAAGAGCTAAGTAAACATGCTCAAAGAACTAAATAAAAGTCCTTGGATCCTGAGTGAGCTTTAAAGAAGAAGGAATTCTGTAGCCCCCACAGTGCCTCTGCAGAAGCCCTTGGAAGTTATCTCAATTAATCAGTAGCACAAATACAGATTTACTAACAATGTCCTTAACTTTATTATACTCCTAGATTACAGTGATCAAACGAAGAAGCCTTCCAAATACCTTGATTTTGAAGGCAAACCATAAAAATGAACATGATTGCTTTGGGAACTGCTTCATATAAATGGATTGTTGTATGGATGTATTTTTAAGTGCCTACCATGCAGAACATCAAAACCAAGGCTTAGTTTGAGAATTAAGCAATGGCTGTTCAGTTTTTCAGACAACAAGCTCACTAGACATGTTTCTGACTAAATAAAGTAGCATATACAGTGGTACCTCGGTTCACGAACGCTTCTGTTCACGAACAATTCGGTTCACGAACAGCTCCGGTCGCAAAATTTTGCCTCCGTTCGCGAACGCCACATCGGGTTATGAACAGGATCCACGGCCATTTTCCCTCCCGTGACACGTGGTCGCAGCTTCCTGTAGGGAGGGGGACTCTCCCTCCAAGCAGTAACTGCCTCCCCACCCGCCTTCCTGTCCTCCACGCCAGAAGTCGCGTCGAGCAAGGTTAGCTTTCTCTCTCTTCGTACTGTACTTTGTGTCATATTTTTGCAGTTTAAAAAAAAACAACATATGGTTCAGAACGGATTAACCGTAATTACATTGAACCTTATGGGAAAATTTGATTCGGTTCACAACCAATTTGGTTCGTGACCAGAGTCGCGGAATGAATTAAGTTTGTGAACCAAGGTACTACTGTACATGGCTTACACCCGGAATGGCAGTACTCAGAACAGTCGAAAGTTGTTTCATAGATATCTACTTGACTTCAGAAAGTAGCTATAAAATTTTCTTTAACAGAAGATGTAGCCCAGAAAAAGAACATAATTGATGCAGAACATTTTAGGATAAGGGACTAATGGATTAGATTCACATAGTAAGAGAGACATAGAAAAAAATGTTGAAAAACCAAAGAAACAAGACCTGAAGTGAAAAAGGTTTATTTTCACAATTATGAAAACTGTTGCAAAAGAAATAGATACTGAACATTTTGCCTGCTACATACAGATAAAAAGGATTTATATAGCATTTTGTTTCTTAGGCTGCTTCAAGACAGCTGGGCCCTAGTGTTACATATCCAAAATCAAAATGCAGCTATTCTATCATTCCTTCAGTGAATTTTCTGCAGTAAGAGAATTATGAAAAAACAATGGGAAAAAATAGGAAAACTGCACATAGATAATGGCATCAATTCTATGAACAAGTTAGGAAAATTGTGTAGCCAAGGCCTCATTTGGAAACACCCCTATTCAATGGATGTAGGATTTAATGTATCATTCACAATGCAATCCTATGCATATTTACTCAGAAATAAGTATTTGCATTCTTTAATTTTCTTTGCCTGTGTTAATTTTTATTAAAAAGCATCCATTCATCCTCTTCTCCTCATGAAGAATGTTCTGAAAATTCATGGGGCCTTTCACAAAGATCTGATACATGTCTTTATCTAAGGCAATCTCATTTTTGAAAGACTCTTTTGTCTTTCATCCTGTCCCCATCAAAACTTAAGACTCAAAGATGATTCAATAGACTCCAATTGCCCCAAATAGTTGTTCCTAAACTGAAGTATACTTTTCTAGGACTTATACTCCCCACAGCATGTTAAAGAAGGGTGGTCTAATTAGTCCTTAGCATGCCCTCAGATGAACTTTGCCATTGGTTCCAGGAGCACAGCAACAAGTTCCTAATAGATTACAACTATCCTTTGGAGAAGAACTTGAAACTACAGTATAATGTTGGCTTTGATTATACTGGAATTTTTATGACAATGTTGAGTGAAAGGCCCATTTCCACAGCCGCTAAGGTCAGCTCTGGCTGATGACTCACTTGTACCATCAATCTACACAAATAGCATGTGCTCAGATTATCATCTGGTAGAACCATCCGCATCACAAGGTTCCACATTTCCTCTTACCCATGATACATCCATTGCAAGCCAGAGGGAAAATCTTAGCAAGTTTCCATAAGAAACTTTAGAGAAAGAACAACACTGTTTTTATCCTGGGGGGAAAAAGAGCAAGGAAAATTGTAACTCCCCCTAGTTTCCTTCTCAAGATAAGTTTGAAATATTGAATGGTGTTAACTGCCTCTCCTGGTAAACATCCTTTGCAATGAAGAAAGTCTGTTTCATGGAGAATCATAGAGAACAATGCTCTAGCCCAATGTTTCTCAACCTTGGCAGCTTTCAGATGGGTGGACTTCAACTCCCAGAATTCCCCAACCAGCCTTCTGCCTCTGCTTTTTTCTCAGTTCTTGGTATTTTATTTTTCTCCATCGTAGTCAGTGGACCAGTAGGTGGGATTATGTGAGAAACCCATAGCAGCAAAGTAATTCTTGGGGTGAACATTTAACCAGATAGTTTTACCATCCCGAATGATGTATCATTCCCTCTAATTTTTTTTTTCAATACTTTGAATCATACTTTGGATGGAACCCCCTTCACTTCCCCCCAAACAGTCATGAAATAATAATAACAATAAAAAAAATTAAATAGAAAACTGGTAATATCAACCTTGTGCGCTCTAGAGTTATTGGCCTTTAAAGCCATAACCCCAGTCCATATGGAATTATTGGAGCTGAAGTTTAACAGATATAGAGGTCATCAAGTTGGGAAAATTTGTGTTATATAAACCAATAGCATGCCTCAAAATCCAGTAGGTGATTCTTCGGCCAAAAACGTCATTGAGCAAAAGATGCCGGTACTGTCTTTGAAGGAATAGCAATCAGAACAAAGCAATCTAGCTATAAGTCTTCTCTGAGATGACAGATATTTCATCTTTCATTAGCGTTTCAATTAGGCTTTGATCATGGGAAATGAACCATTTGAAAGTGGCCAGAAATGTAGTATATGAGCCAAACAATATTTTAACATTAGAAGATTAAAGAATGTTTTTGCTTAAATATTCATTATAGTCCACTTTACTGAGTACCATTGGACAGGTCTCTGCTCCAAAAAGAACACAATATAGGTCAGCATGCAGAGGACAGGGAAGGAAATGGAGTGTAGAAAGAGTAGCAATGTGGGTAACTTCTTATTTGCAATGTTGAGAATTAGTTCTTTGCTTACCTTCCTCTTCATTTCTTTTTCCTTTTGTCTGTTGCAGGGCCAGCTCATGGGTCATGATCTGTGGTAGCACATTTTACATATGTGAGGAGGTATGCCACTGAGTGGATAGCAAACCTGTGGCGAACTCTCCTACAGATCTTTGCACCTAGTCACAATTTTACACAACTATACATATCAGAGGAAAGTTGCTCACATGGAGGGCATGAGGACTTTCTGTCGATGTCCTCAGCCCTCATTTTCCACATGACATTTTACTACAAGCTTTACTTCACGGCTACATGAAATTGTTCAAAAATCACTGCTTTTACTAACGCAGATGAAAGGCAGAGAGAAATTCAATGTGTACATCTCCCCAGATTGTTTTGTGAAGAATTATCCAATAATATCCCCAACCCCAACCAAGAAATAAACAACGAATGAGCCACGATATTGCCTGAGAGTCAAGCTCTTACGGCGCCCAAACCAATTTGTAACTCCATCCCCCTTGCATCTGTCAAGTTTGGTTCATAACATAGCAGCCTCTCTATGAAATGGTCTATTCCCACAGAGAATTACATTACAGAATGATGCTCCATTCGAATAGTAATTTTGTTTTATTTGCCTTGCGCATATGGGAATATTTATCTTCAAAGTTTTTTCCTCTGGCTCAGAGGCTGCTTTGTAAAACAGATGGTCTTGTGTGGCCTAATTGTACGATGATTTGTTGTGTGATTCAGTAGCATTGTTTATTTATACAGTGGTTTGATGGAATTTGTACACTGCATAATATTGTTCCACAGCTTTCCTTCAGGAACACGTCCCATTTCGCGGCTGCAGTTGTAATTAGAGGGGGTTCAGAAGACCCTTTGATCTCAGTTCACTTGCTGTACTGAACCAGCAAGATTAAAGAAGACGAGTCCTTGCTGAAGCCAGCCTTGGCTGCTGGACTTGGAGATTTAGAGAGTATATTTATTACCCTGTCGTGTCAGTGAAATCACTGCTATCTGATATTAGATGTTGCTCCAATATTCACTTCTGGAGTACTCTACTAGTAAAAGCTTCCTCATAATGGAAGGGCCACCACACATGATAAGCATTTCAGGGACCAGCCAGAATATCTAGCACTAATTGGTATTGATAGTTGCAATAACATTCAGCAAAAATCTACAACAGAGTCCATCTATAAGCATCCTGTTCATTTCATAAGGAATGCTAACTTTCTTCTACTGAAACAAACAAACAAACAAGAATATTTCCTTTTTCATCTTCATTTTGATTGCTGGTATTTCCTTCACCATACCATTAGTACACATTTTGTTCTTTCATAAACAACATATTCAGAAAGCTTATTCCTGGATGAATTCTAAAATCCTTCTGGTAAGGAATCTCTCCAACTTTGGCAACTAGGAATTTAGTTGATCAATGATGCAAAGGGAACCCTATTAAGAAAATAACTTAGCTTGCTTTGGAATTGGATGCCAGAAGTCTGAACTTATTTGCCTTCTGGCACCAAATACTCCTTCCACTAAAGGCTAGTGATTTCCAAAGACCTGGCTTCAAATTAGTAATATTCTATATATATTTTTTCTTTTCTTTTCATCAAAAATATATCTTTTGGGATATATCTAAGCTCAGTTTGGGCTCCAAGTCTTCCTAGACAGATTCAAATCACATCTAAGATAACTGGTGACTGAGCAGAATAACCAAGCATCAGACTTCTAGATTTATTTCAGTCTTCAGTACATTCATTTTCCTAAATGTAAAATGTAATGCTTTTGTCATCAATCACATTTAATTACATTACTGTTGGATTAGTGACAAATGGATGGCTCTAACATCCAAACATTGGCATATGCTAAAAGCCAACATTACATTTTCAGTTAATGTACTGGAGGAAGCATATAGAGGAATATAATGTTGTCTCAGAAAAGGATCAAGCCAAAATGAATGTTTTACCAATTGCTAATATCCATTTAGAATAAGTAAATGATTGTTTTGCTTTGGACACAGCATCAACGTTGGTTGGATAGTAACATAACTTAGTTAGCCTTCCCTATTACATTTCTACTTCACCAATGAGTTAGTTCTTACTATACCTTTTTGTAGCTTTCCTCAACCTGGTGGCCTCCAAAAGTGTATGACCGCATTCCAGCAAAATAGTTCAGATCATTTTATTTTACACTTAGGAGAGCTGAGAGTTACAGTGCAACCTAATTTAGGTTGGGGAAGGCTGCATAGTATATAGTTTATATTTATTGCTATAAAACTAGACCATGGAGGGCTCCCAACTTTAAGTCAAGTAGCAACCTAATAGAACAACCGCAGTCCTAAATGCATCGACCACTTTTCTTATATTTTGCCACTGGGAAGCTAAATTGTCATTCAGACCTACAAACGTGACTGTAAGCTCATCAGGAGTTTTGCCAGGCTTCAGCTAACTATTACTATAGACCTGTCACTCATGAGTGCAAGGTAAATATCTTTCTGTTTCTCAATTTTCTTGGCTGTCTGTGCAGCAAGTTCAGTTTCAACATTACCTTGTAATTAATGACTGCTGTAAGAAACATGTTCAAAATTATATTCAGCTGGAACTCCTTGAACTCTGCTACTATGAACTGAGCATAGACAGACTTTCTAGGCATTACAAAGCATGCAAATGTGCTATTTAGTTAGTCTATAATTATCTATCTATCCATCTATCTGAATTTTTGTTGAATGGATTGCTATCCATAATTTTATGTATCTTTATGAATCTTTAAAAATAATGCTGTTCCCTCTGTTCATGAATAGCAACTCTTCTTCTCTCTCTTCTTAAACTGATTACCTGCTTTGGGCAGAACTAGGAATGAGAAACATCAGGACCCACTTCAGATACTGCACTGCCATCTCTCCAATTGTCTCTGCCCTTATCATAAGTTCTGACAGGGTCAGCATGCTTTGGATCCCCTCACTGAAGGAATGTAATCTCATGGAATCCCAGAACCATGTCCTCTGCGTCACCTCTCCTGCACTCTACAACAGCATTACCCCAAGGTCCATGTGGCCCCAAGCCTGGTGTCTTTTAGAAAGGCTAAAATGATCTGGCTCTTCCAGGTTTTTGGCTGTAGTGTTTTGTGGACCTGCTAGTATACTAGGACTATTTTGTTTGTGGTATTCCTGGGATAACTGTTTGCTCTTCGGTTATTCTTCCACTGTTATATTATGTTTTTACTTGTCCTGCATGCCTCCTTGAATTGTTCGACCATACGGCAGCCTTACAAAACCAACCAACCAACCAATAAACAAAACTATTCTTGAGTCAATTTGATGTGCAATTTGGTGGCAAATATATTTTACAGTCCTGGAACACACTGGTCTGTAGATATTGTTCTTGGTACCTGCCAGATTTTTCCAATCCAAGTGACTTTTTTAAAAAATGTATTACAAGGTAGGAAAGTGGTAGGATGCAAAACCAAGCCCAAGCTTCCCCTAGATCATGTCCATATTTTGCCCTGAAATTTATAGTTTTGATATTTGGAAGGAGGATTGTTATATGTCCATGTCATGGTAAACTCCTCTGCTGCAGTGGGTCAGGACTGATCTGTGACTGAATATTGAGAACACTGGTAAGAAAATGAGCTGGAAAAGCACTTGGGTTTGTTTCTGTGCCTGTATGTAATTTAACACTGTTTCCAAACTTCAAAAAATAAAACAGGTTGGGGTTTGTGTATGTTTGCATGTGTACGTGCATTTACTTTAAGGCTTTGGGATAGCAATCAAATGTTTAGTGTTTCTCTTTAGGTTCTGTAGTCCCATCTACATGATTTGTTACCAAATCATCAGAATAGAATGCTTCTCCACTGGACATCAGATGAGACAGTGTAATGATATGAGGGAATGATCTTGGGAGACAGGAGGAAGAGCCACAGCCTAGACATCAGTCTGATAAATGAAATCTAAGTCCAAAGGAGGAGTGGGGGGTGGAGAAAGCATCTCAGAAGACACCCTCCCTAGTTTTCAGGAGAATAAAATAAGGGAGGGGAGAAGTACTTTCAGACTTGCAAGATTCTGTTACTGTAGCCTTACAATAAATAAATAGTGTTAGTACTCATGGTTGGTGCTTCTTGTCTGGACTATTCTGAAGGGCTGACTGTCCTTCTTCAGGATTCAACCACACATACTCCATGGTTGCTATGGAAATTGCAATTTTACTTCAAGGCTGAAGAGATAACAGCAAACAAAGGAATGTAAACAAAACAGCAGCTTGCCTGAAGAGCCTGCTTTGAAATAGGAGCACACAGAAGAACGGTCCAAATCCAGTCCAGGGTTTGAGACCCTGGTCAGGGTTGGCAGCCAGCCCAGAGGTCAGAGGTTCAAGGTTTCTTTTACGAACAGGATTCACAGGAATGTTACACAAGAGCCAGAGGTCAGACCAAGGGAGCATGGTTCTGAGTTGCTTCTTAAATCAGGCTGCAGCCAGCTGTCACTAAGAGACTCCCTCCCTTGCTTGGCAAGAAGCCTCATAGAACATCGCTGTTGTGCTCTCTTCTCCGATCACTGGGTGCAGGGGCTGGGAGGCCTCATGTCATCCTCTTCTGACTGTTCCCGCTGTCCAGGTGGTGCCTCTGGTTTATCAGCCTCATGGGATTCTTGCCTTGGGGTCTCCTGAGGCTGAAATTCTACAGGTTCAGTTGGAGCAGCTTCTTCAGATTCAGGATCTAAGTCCTGAGCCTAGGTCATGACACTGACAGACAGTTAATTTGATTCTACTGCTCCCTTCAAACTCAAATTAGTTACCAGTGTATTTCCAAATGCAATTCAAGTGCTGTTTGCTACTTTTAAAGCCCTATGTAGTTTGGGATCTGGGTATCTTTTCCAGATAAATTCTGCCTGCCCAACCCTGCTAGGTCCTTGCTTACCAGGGAGTGCAACATAGTGTGTGTGTGTGTGTGTGTGTGTGTGTGTGTGTGTGTGTCCACTGGTGAACATCCTCCATAGGGACTCCCCTCTTACAGAACAGCCTGCAAGGCAAGGATGGTCCTCCTGTTATGGCTTTTCAGAAAGTTTACAACTTTCTAGAAGACCTAGTTCATCTGGAGGGTCTTTGGGGATTCATTGCAGAATCATCAATACCAGAATTAGTTTTATTGCACTGTTTCTCTCTCTCTCTCTCTCTCTCTCTCTCACACACACACACACACACATATATATATATATATATATATATATATATATGCAGTGAGATGGGCAGTGACAAATATGAAATATAAATAAATAAATAAAATACTGCATTATATTTTCTATTGTATGATTTTTTTTATTACTATTGCATTTTGTTATATATTTTTGTGAACTGCTTAGAGTTTGACTGGGCTGAGGTGGTGTATAAATTTCAAAATGTATTTTAAACATTCCACAGTGTTGCCAACCACAAGTGATAGCAGTAAATTTTTTAAAATATTAGGACCAACCTTGCCATTAGGTAGACAGGTGAGTGCTTTAGAAACCATTTGCTGGGAGCAAGAGAGTGATTAAAATGTAGGATCTGTGGATTTCACATAGCTTGCCCTATAGCCCTAAAGCAGCCAGCTGTGCTCAGATGTGATAAAAGATTCTGCCCTTTGAGTTAAAATAAGATTCAATTGAAGTAAGTAAAGTGAAGTGCAATATGGGTGGTGGCAGGGAGAGGCTGCTGTTTTGTTTTTTGCTTCAAGTATCAAAATGACCAGATCTGGGCTGCAAAAATTCGTATGACCATTAGATAGGAGGCTAGAAATAAAGAAAGATCTAACTCCTTGCTACCATCTTCTGGACATCTAGAGTTCTGCAGCTCCAATCTGGTAGTACCAGATAACCTATTCCGGAGATTTGATTATATCATTATTTGAAGCAATGACCAAACTCTCAAAGTTGAGTCAAAAGATGAATTAGTTAAACACTGAAACACGCTCTGAAGCTGGAACTGCTTTATAAAGGGTAAGTTATGCTGAAATAAGTGCAAGCCGAACAAAAACCCAGGAAACAGTGGTCATTGGCTCTCTCCTGCCAACATTTTGGTTTGGCACTGAATAGTTCATTCAAAAGCAAGATTAGATTGTTGGAGCACTACTGCGTGGGTTACTTCATGCCCCTGGGAGCTGCTCTTAGATTCTAGCAGGTTACTTCATGAAATGAGTGTATCCAATTTGATTGAGAGTTCTCATCAGTTTTCTGTTCCATTTAATTTTATTTTTATACAGATGGAGAAATTACTGTTACACCCATACCTTCTGACAAGCCAACTACATGATTTCACATCTACTTTATAATCACATATAATTACATAACCTCACCATTTATTTTCTCCCAGAACTCATGGCTCCTGATAGACTCTTCTGTCTGATCTCAAATTCAGATTTTGGACATTAAAAAAAAAAAAAAATCCCTAAAACGCTTATGAGTTTTCTCCCTGCCTCACCCCCACCCCCATCCAAACTATTTACTTTTATTAACCACATTTTTATTCAAACAATATAGAAGGAATGTTCTGTATAGGGTAAAGGAAAAGGCAAGCTATAGTAGCTGGAAATTTGACACAAGGGGCCTTGTGTAATAATGCCTATATAACTGCTTGTTCACCCAGGTTAATAATGGAGCTGTTCTCATATTTCCATCCCTACATGGGAAAAGGAAGAAAACATGACCTGAAAAGCATTTATTATGCATTTTACTCTTACTAGTTTATTTATACTGTGTCTTTTTTGGTAGATGATACAGTTTGAGCTAAATACGGGATGACCTAGACTTTAATCTTTGTATATACATTAAGCTTTTCGGGCAAATAGCTGTTGCTTGGCCGAACCTGCTTGGATTGTTGTGAAATATCTACATCTACATCAACATCTATCTACCTCCTAGATTATCTTGGGTTCTTCATCCTAAACATAGGGCCCATGAGGATCTCCCTTGGAAATCTCCAGATTCTATGCCTTGCTTAATAGGGTGGTTTTGGTTTGTTTGTTTTTGTTTTCATTTAACAAAATGAAAGCTGAGGACCTATCACAAGTAACATTTGTGCTTCTGATTATGCTTTGACATCTTTCTTATACTTTGCCTTTCCCCCCAAACGCAGGTAAGCTGAAGCAGTAGAAAGCATTATGGCTGGTTCAAATAAGTGTTGGAGAATTACCCCATCAGTCTGCCCTTAGGTAAATTGATGTTTTTGTGCCTGGCCTGTGACAGTCATTTCGTGAAAGTACCCACGATATGCTCTCAACATTCCAAATGTTTCCATGTTTCCTGCCTCACGTTTCTTGCAAGAAAGGCAGAATACGAAAGAACTAAGTTAGTATGCATTCTCCTTATGGGTGGTGCCAGAGGGTTCAAAACCTGAAAAGAGAGGATCCAGGGTTGTCACCTCCCTCCCTCATCAGCTGTTGCTCCTACCTCCATCATCCATGTACCCTTCAGTACATTACTCTCTGAGAACCACTCAGAGTGAGCCACTTCAACATGAGGGGATTTGGAATGACCCCCCCTCCCATGATGCTTTGATTTAAGGAGCCCTCTGGCCGCAATACGCAAGAGTGGTGCTACTTTGGAGGTCAGCATGGCTATTTAGAGAGGCTGCTCTTCCTGCTGCCTTGTTTTGAGGACTCTTCAGAGCAAAACATCAACTTGGCATCAGTCTTTCTGAATTGGATGAAGATTCCATTTCCATCACACTCTGTCTGCTTATACATGGAATAAATCTTTGGATGTTTTTATGATGGGAAAAATGGTAACTAATCTACTTATAAGCCGCATTTGGTTTTGAAACTCCCTCTTGGAAGTGGTGTGGTAGACTGACACTCTCTCTCTCTCTCTCGTTTTATGCACCCTTGTTGCTGCTTATTTAATGATTCAAAAAGCTGTATTGCATTTTGAGTTTGGACCTTGTCACTTCAGAAAGGCTTTGCAACTCAGTTGGATTCATTTGAAAATAGTTTGCAACACTGTTCAGAGCTGTATGGTTCAATCACTGATTTTGCTGACTAAATAACTACTGTCTCACATGTTGTAAACAGATCATAACTAGTTCAGGTTTTGTGGGTAGGGGAGACTCCATCCCAAAGAAAAGCAGCTTGGCTCCATCTTGGATGGTTTAAAAAGGACTTTGAACATGTCTGTATTCTTTCTTATTATTGAAAAAGCTTTTATGGTATTTGCTGTTGCTAAGTATTTGGAATTTTATTGTTTTATATTGTAAGCTATCTTGGCAATATATCACTCTTGAAAACTGAATAATAAATATAATAAATAACAACTACTGTAACCAATAAAAGACATTTAAGGAAACATCTAGATGATAAGTGATACTGGTAGCTTTAGCTGTGTCAAAAGAGCTCCCTACATATAGAGGAGACTGACTTTTAATAAGAAATAGGGTTATTTCTTTTATTCCTGGTCCTTGGCTGTAATTAAGTATGATGATGGTGTAATTTGTTTGCAATTGTTTTAGGGTACACTCCTTTTTTTATAATAGCTTTATTAAATTTTAATTTTAGGGTACACTCCTGAACACATATCTAGAAGTATGTTGCAGTGAACTCAATAGACCTTAAATAGACATACTGTATACAAATCCATTATTGGGACTTCCTATGAAATAAGGCCTTGCAGCTTAAACATCTGCCCTAGTTTTGGACATTCTTGAGTCTATTCTTTCCTCTGTTTTGCAACGTCTTGCCTGACTGAAAGTTGTGGGAAATTCAAATGGTCCATACATCTTTGAATTTTATGGCTTGGTCCTAATCAAGATATTGCTCACTTATAGATTTATTTAAGGATAAATAACTTACAGGAAGAGAACTACCTGGCAATTAGAAGATACACTGTTGTATTAGATGGCACAGTAGTTTGATTTAATATAAGGGAGTTTCATTTTGTTTGGTATGTTCTTATCAGAATTATCTCTGCTGGGAAGGCTTATTTTGGACCAAAGCATATATTATGCTATTTGCTGTTTTAAAATGTCTGGCCTCTGTTATTTGAAAGAAAAAACTTGAAATAAGGCCCTGATCTCAAATGTGTTCACAATCTGAATGGTGTCCATGTACTAATTTTCATCAGAATCCCTCTCCTAGGCTATCTTGAAGGTTCTCTTTACTACTAATAGCACCCTGAGAAAGAAATAACTGGAGGATGGTAATTTTAGCCCCAAATCACCATCTCTGCACTGCCACCCCCCACTCCCAAATAAAATATACACCAAAATCCTGCTCTTCCCCTATATTTTGTAACATTTATTTTCATTTAATTGACATGCTTTGTTGCATATCAAAGCAGAACAACTTAAAATATGATTAACTGATCTATTTTTTATACATTACAAGGAATGTCTGAAAACTGATGACTGCTGATGTTCATGTGAATTCTAATGATTTCAGATTAATTATATATCTGTCCCCAAAAATGTAATCTCTTCATAAATATTTATTTCTCAACTGTTTAAATGTGCACCAGTAAATGGTGGCTTTTAGATTGCTGTCATTCAGATACTCATGTACAGCTATCGAGAGTAAGCCTATCAAACAATCTTGAACTTCTTTTTGGAATAAACATGCACAGAATTATATATCGAAGGTAAGATATCTATAAGGTTTTGAGCTCAGAATTCCCAGAATCAGATTTGAACACACTATAAAAACTGTAAAATAAATAATAATCAGAAATTACATATGAATGCTTATATTGAAGGATGTAGATTCCTATAGAAGAGAAACACTGAAATGTTTTCCACTTTTAAAGCAATTTAAAATAATTTGAAAAGGAAAAAAGGCATTTCCATAATTTTATTAGTTTCTTTTAATGAAGAAATAGCAAAAAAAAAAAAAAGTTATCAGGAGAACAATGAATTATATACAGATAAAATGCCTGATCTTATAAATCAGTTGTGAGGCTGGTGATTTGAGAAAGACAGTTTTGTGAACAATTAGTTCACTGTCTCCAGGAAAGATAAGTAAAGTTTCTTAATAATGACTTAGGTTCATCAAATGATTTATCATTAAAAAAAGTGCCCTTCTTTCTGAATACGGCTTTAGTCTATAGCATGCTTAAGTTTAAATCTTGGAGGGTTGGAAAAAATGATTCAGTAATTTGTTGTTAGGGTTAAATCCAATTTAGGCTACAATCATGTTACCTAGGAATAAGATTCAGCTGAATAAAGCTTAAAGGATTGGCTAATGCTGGGTGAGATTTATGGGAGTTAAAGCCACCAGTTTGGAAAAAAACATGTTTAAATAAGTTAAATGTGATTTATGTGACAATTATTTGTATTCAATATAGGGCATAATTTCATTTAATATTACTTTGGTACCATTGGATTACAATATTCAAGCAAAATACCTGGGGACTGTATTTACCTTGGTGTAAAAATCATATATCTGACATGTGCCTGCCCCAGCCTTAACATTTCTGGGAAAAAAAAACCCTAAATCATCAAAAGTTAATGTTTCTTGAACTAAATCAACATTAAACAGGTATGATTTTCTTCACCATACTATGACTCCCAGAATGCCCAAATCCAACTGTGGAGAGCACAAGCAAGATCCTTCCTGTGTGTATCTAGCTAGATAGGGCAGTGCAAATCTGTATGTGTAAATGAGCGGTGAACGTACAGCTACTCAGTTTTGTCCAACTTTCAAAGGGCACACATAAGCTTTAATGAATTCCTATATCCCCAAATCCTGCCAACTGGGCTCTGTCGAAGAGGAAAAAGACAACATTCAGTTGCTTTCTGTCTGCCCCACTGTACCAAGAAGCCGGTCGTTGAAACTGCCACTCTCTTAGAAAGTGTCTATGTTGGAGCAGAGAAATAGCACATCATCCTTCCTTTCCTTTAAATTGGAGTTTAACAGATCCTATTACAGTACCCTTTTAAGCAATGAAAGACATTTTTTGAGGTTGCACATGTAACCAGCCTTTTGCTCTGATGACGCACAGCCCCATCAGAATTGCCCAGGTCATCGGTGCCTTCTGATCTGGCAGATCCTGTCTCTGGACTAACTGCTTGTGAGCAGAACAAGATGGCCAAAGGCAGACTCTGGTCTCATCCCATCCCCCAACTCCAGAAAGGGCGTGTGTGTGTGTGAAGTTCAGAGTTTTAAGATGTTTGAAGATATATACATTTTATACAAAACAATATTTAAATCTATCCCTCTGTCTACATACAGGCTGAAAGGAAGAAAAGGTAACTTAGGTCATAAAGATGAAAAACAACATACAAAACGCGTGTATAGCAAATATTATAAAACATGTATTTGTAGTGCAAGTTAAAAGTACAGGGGACTCTACTTATACTGGCCAGCTCAAGGGAAGCACATGATTCTGAGTAATCAACAAGAGCCCCCAAATTCAAATTCTTCAGAGTTGACAGTATTAACAGAATACAAAAATATGGTGAGAATTTACACATTACACATAAAGTACTTAATTTTTTAATAGTTTACAATAGAGATCTACAGATATGTTTCCAAATTAGCTGGCTTCTTACTACCCACCCTATTTTAATACTATAGGTGTGGTTACATATACCAAAACCAATCTCAAAGCAATAGTTATACAGCAACATATTAGGGTCTGAAGATGAGACCAGTACATGTTAAATATTTCACTGGCTTACTAAACTGATTGTTTATTCATTTGTAGTTGTTGTTTTAATCTTAATAGACTTGTCTTTGAGACGAAAACAAAATGTCCTTTATTAATAACCTCTTCAGTATTAAAAGAATGGCAAAAGGCTTTACATAGAAGCCCTCCTAGGCTTTCGGCAAGAAAACAAGGTGTGTGTGGCTTTTCTTTTGAAGTAGACTTTCTTAATAACGAAACAACAGAGTTCTGTTTTAATTGGGTTAAACTAATCATTGATTTCAGAATATTTCTGAGTTTGTGTTCCCCAGGTATTAAACACATTTCTAGCCATTTATTTGGTCTGAATATTTCTGTTTTTCTTCTCTGTCCCCCAAACCCTATGGCAATACATATTCTTGTTTGATCGTATTACACAAAAATAAATAATGCACTGTTAATTCTAAAAACTACAAGGAACAGATAGGGTATCTATGGCATAACAATATAAAGATCAAGTAAGCCACGGGATAGATACAGCAACTCCACTTAATGGGGTTTTTCCTGTTTTTTTCCTTTCACATAAGAACTCTTAACAAATTCTTCCAGTGTTTATTTTTAAAAAGGTTTTTCTTTCTTTTTTCTTTCTTTCTTGTTAGTATTTTTGCTTTCCTAAAAAATGCTTCTTGTCTATCTCACTAACCAAGTAGATGAAATGTAGGATAAGGTCTTCACGGTTTTGCATCAGATGGCTGTTTAAAAACAAAACACAGAACAATGAAACAAACTCTCAATCCATTCGGACTAGTACCGCTTTTTTTCTTTTTTTAAAAAAAACATGGATGATGTGTTCTTTCCGTTTCTTTCTTTCTGAATGTTTCTTTTTCTTCCTTACTTTCCAGAAAAAAAAAATGTACACACTCCAAAATGCTTCCATACATCCCTTAGCTGCATTTGCAAGACTTTACAATCATGTTTGAAAGCTGTTCAATTTTGGGTGTTTTGCCAATGTAATACAAGATAGTGAGCGGTTCTAGATCCTGGGATACGCAGCATGGAGATGCGGATGCTTCTGGATTGATTGTGTTATACAAGCTAAGTACCTAGAAGGAAAAAGATAAATAAATAAATAAATAAATAAATAAATAAATAAATAAATAAATATGTCTTCAAATTTTCCAGGTATTACAGGGGCAAGCAACTTTGGGTAACTAGAGCCATAGGGCTTTGATGGTACCATTGCCATGGTGACAATGTATTCATTTAAAATAATTATAATCAACTTCTTTTCCTCTGTATAAGCCTAGACAACTGGAATCAATAAAAACATAGATATGTAAAACATCCAAACAGCAGAGAATGTTTACAGCAGTGAATTACTTATTCTTTTTTCTGAAACAGCTGTTTGATAAACAAGAATAACAATGTAAATACTGAATACTCTCTAAAAGTGGAAGGTTTTCTCCAGATTCTGGGCATCACAAGAGGGGACAGAGTTGAAAATTGCATCTCATTCTTTGGCTTTTTCAGGGGCGGGATAGGTGGTAAGGTTATGTAAAATAACTGTGTTAAGAAAAAGCAGGGGAGAAAGATAAATTGCCCCATCAACATGTTGCTTTTTGCCATCAAATGCCACTGGCAGTGAGGATGGGGGGGGGGAGGGGCTGGTCACACCTGACCTATTGCAGATAGTTTCTCAGTTCCACACATTGCAACTTGCTTCTAAGAACAAATGAAAGCCCCGTGGGATGAGGCCTATTCAGTCCAAAGCCCTCTTTCCAGAATGACCAATCAAACACTTACAGGAAGCCCACAGAAGCCCTAGCTCTCACCCACTGTTTTTCCATCAGAACTAATAAGCATGTTTTCTAGGAAGCATGTCTTCCCAAGATAAATGGACCATTTCTATGTATTTAGGGTCAGAGACCAAACATTTAAAAAATGCCTACAAAACATGTAAAATCATTTAAAAACAAATGTACCACATAGCCTCCACCTTTGTAAACATTGCAAGTTGTAATCCTTTCGGTAGATCTGAACACACATTTCTACTGTCAGGCATTAGCACAATTCCTACTCATTTAAGGCACTCTAGTTGTCCATGGCAGCGCTTGCCATCAATTCATATTTCTTTACGCTGGCTTTTTGGCAGTGGGATGCTGTGTGGAGCTGGTTGCTTTTTTACTACCAGATAAGAAAGCTATGCTTTATTATCAAAGGAGCAGAGCAGTGTCCAAGTCTGATTTTTTTAAGGCTAAGTTTTCTCTGAATTTGAGACCCAACGTTACCATTATGCATCATGTGGTGAAATGGAACAGATACAGATTTAGACAAAGGTTATACTGCTGCCATTTTTATACACCCTTCAACATTGCAACTGTAACTGAGACCTTCTTACTGCCACATGGACATGCCTTTTATAAGCCACACTGAAATGGATGGGAACTGCTTAAAAACTCAGGAGTCATTCAAATGGAGCAATCGCAGGAAAGGGCACATTGCAACAAAGTGTGCAGAGGTGCTGACTCTTATCAGTGTAAAAAGCAATATGTGTGCATGGGTCTTTCAAAAATTGGACTTAATGATTTTTTGGTTTTGCAAAATAAAAGATGCTGGAAGGAAGGGAAAAAGTGTGTATGGGTTGGGAATACCTTAGGAGAAGATAGTGGGGAAAATAGCGACTGAAGTTGCAGATGTAGGAGATTCCACAGAAAAGGAATCACAAGAAAAGGAAATCACAAGGAATCATAGAGTGGACAGAACTGGGCTAGATGGATCAACAATCTCATTCAGTAGGTGGCAACTTCATATAGTACTTTTAAATATGTACATGTTTATGTAAATAAAAGGGTAGGTGCTTATGCTACCAAGATAATATTGCCAAAAAAGGAAGAAAAAGAAGAAACAGCTCCAAAATGTACATCCTTAAAACCAGAGGGCTAAGATCAAGAATAAGTAAGTCTTTTAAAGCATATTGAATGAGAAGGAAGTATCATTCTCATTCTGAAGAAGGAAGTCTTCCTTCATGAAACTGAACAGAGTGAAAATCTTCCATCTCTTCTGGAACACTGTTCACATTGGACTCTACACACTCAGCAGAAAATAGGAAGATTTCAGTATTTCAGTATTTTCCACGAAAGGCTGTAGCTCACAGAATCACTGAGGCAGGACCCCTAGGTACAGCCTAACTTTTCCTTCCATACACCCTGAGAAAATATGGCGGTGATGGCTGAACTGAAACAAGACCGTGACCCCAGCATCACTGAGCATGAAAAATCTAAGTGGAAACTAAAATAAAACGTTACAGTGTTTCTGACAATACAAGGATTGCTTTTGCTGCCTCATCTTTGATTTCTCTTGAGCTTCTTTACATGTTCAGTCTGGATCTGAAGTGCAGCTTTTCTACTTTTAAAATATTCTCTTTCCCCTTCCTTTAATTTCTGTCAAGGGTGTATGCCCAAAATAGATCCATCAGTTAAGTTACAACAAACTGAATGAGGATCTTATATTATTAAAATATTTTCTTTTCTATTCTACAATCTCTACTCAGATTGTGGCTTTGGTTGACTGGCCTATCTTTAATCCAGAAACAGGAACAGTCCCAGGCAATCCACACAACCAATTCAAAAAATCAAACACAAGCTATTGAAGAATTGTGCTTAAAATGTATTATGAGGACCAATGTTATTATTTAAATATATCAGCTATTTTAAGAAAAATTTGATAGCAAATAAGGACTTTTACTGTTTTGGAAATTGTTACTGTTTTTGAAAAAAAGTTGAGTAAATGAAGTGTTACCATGATATGATCTATCAATGAAATTAATTAAAATGTAATTTGAATTGATAAAATGTTTATTTATTTATTTATTTATTTATTTATTTATTTATTAAATTTATCTCCACCCATTTCCCCCCAATGGGGGACTCAAAATATGTTTTGCTCTGTTTTATAGCCCTAATATTATTCAGTTTTATAAGATACTTACTCTACTGTGCTGAGTATCTGAGCTCCATAAATAGGGACAAGCTCCTGCACAGAAATTTGCATGGTATCCTTTAGGTTCATGTATCCATTTCCATCCAAGATCTCTCTTGAAATCAATATAAAATGGACGCAGGCAGCAGTTATCTTGCACATTCCTGTAAATGGAATTGCAGACATATATTTAATAAGCTTCTGCCAATGGGATCGTTCTTTGATGCAATAAATCATTCAGAGATGCAGCAGTCAGCCTCTTTTGTTGGTGAATTTTATGAAGTCTTCAGTTTACTGATTTTTTATGGCACACTTTCAGCACTCTCACATTAATAAAATATAGTTTCCAACTTGTCAGAAATAAATCTAAGCCTAGTGCATAGGACTACATCTTATGTATATTCCATCACAAAAATGATTGGACAGAAGAGTGTCAGTTGGAAAACTCTTCCCAATGCAAAGTGCAGCTTTAATGAATTGTGGGGGGAGGGGGGGATGCTCAGGACCATAGCAAAGGAAAAAAATAATTATATTATCAGGTTCCCTCACCTGCAGAATGGCTATCGGCCATTTTTAAAAAGGCACATTTAATCACTCTTTTGCTTTGGTTCTCACAGTCTGTCACAGATAGTGGTAGGGAGAAATCCTTGAGTTTACACATACAAACACAAACACACACATTGTGAAGTTTAATGCTATATCTTTGTACTGTATGCCACTCTGAGTTCACAACTTACAAACATTCAAGCATAAAAAGGAATTAATGAATGAAATGTTCAGTGTCATATAGTATATATGAAATGAGTCAGGAACAATTCTTAGGGAATATGTATTAAAACAGGTTTTTAAGGATGCATTAAAATGGCATGTGACTGACAATGTATGGGCAAATATATTCAGGAAAGGTTATCTCTTCACTCCTCATGTGTGACTATTTATGTTTTAATTTGTTTTGATTTGTTTTTGTTGTTTGGAAATCAGGTGGCCTAAATATAAAATTAAATAAAAATTGTAATCTGCTCCTTTCCAGCTAGGAGTTTAGGAGCATGGTGGTGGTTGTTTCACTTGGCTAATAATAGCTTTATGGGTGCCATACAGAATGTTCAGATTTCCTACAGACATTTCAAGTTTCTGTTTATATGTTATAATTTTGTAATATGCAATCAGTCATAACTAGATATAATTCTCACATTCATCTCTAAGACTGGCTAGAGATTTTTATTTGCATCCTTAAGTAAATTATATTTGTATGTTTCTCTGCTTTCAAGGAGAACAGATATCAAATATATATTGCTCAAAGGAAAAGAGGAAAGTAGAACGAATCTTAGTCTGCTGGCTGCTAGGGTTCTTGACAAGGTGGATCTTGTTCTGGTTAATGTGATTAGAGGCACATCTGCAAGACATCTGCAGGTGCAGAATCCAGAAGCTACGTTAACCATTCATAGGAAAAACATGAATCCTCAATTTGCAGGGAGTTAGGGGAGTTTTTCAAGGAACCCTTTATCTGAAACCAGGTCTAGCTGAAAGGGAAGGAATTATAGGAGCAGGGACCTTGAAGTTGTGCCTTAACAATCAGCACCAAATGACAGATTCAGCTGAGGCACAACTCTCCTGGTCAGTCTTCCTCATCGTGATGACATGTACTGCATTGCTATTCAAATCATAAACATCATTTCTACAAGTTTATATATGCAGTTTCTTTTGAGTGGGGTGGACACGTCCATGCAATTTTTGGGGGAACAGTACAGAAGGGTTTATTGTACCATAGCCTCCGAGCCTGGCCTAAGTCCTGGTATTCCCTAGAAGGCTCTATTTAGAAAGGTCCTGATCCTATTTATCTTTCAAACTCAGGCAAGATCAGCTAAATGCTATTTTTATAACTGCAGCTATTTTTATAACTGCATCCATACAAATAAATTAGCAAATGCAAAATTTATCCAGATGAATGCTCTCAGTTATGCTATTGGTGTGGGTGGGGAGGGGCAGAGGAATCTTTCTTTACCTAGGCTTATAGGCTGTTCCAGTACCAACTGACTCTGAGCAGTTTACATTTGTAATTTAAGTAATAGGATCAAAACAAAATACAGCCATAAAACATGATCACTTGCCTCCTGCCTGAGAAATAAGCAGTGACCCAACAACAATAAGAGCACCTCCCCCCCCCCCACACACAAGAGTGAAATAATAAAACCTGTCAAGTCTGAAAGGCTTGCCAAAAAAGCCAGTTTTTCATGATTTTAAAAGAACCCAAGGAATTGAGGCCAACTTCATCTCAGGGGAACAGAGTTCCAAAGAAAGGGGGCAACGATTGAGAAAGGGCAATCCTGTGGTTCCTGCAAATGCTGCTTCCTAGGGATAGGGATCTAGAGGAAGCCTTCTCTTCCAGATCTTATTAGACAGGCAGCAGCTGCCAAAGCATGTGGTCCTGCAGATATCCAGGACCTGAGCCATGTATGCCTTTGAAGGTGAAGAACAGCACCATAAGTTGCAGCTGGAAGCCAACTGGTAACTGGTGCAGCTCTTGAAGTAGTTGTGTTATGTGGCAAATTAACTGGTCTCCATGACTATCTAAGCCTCTGCTTTCTGGACCAGCTACAGCTTCTAGGTGGTCTTCAAGGGTAGCCCCAGACAGTATACTGCAGTAATCAGAATGAGAGGTTACCAAGACATGAGTGATAGTCAGTAGCACCTCCTGAACCAGGAAAGGCGATAACTAGTAAACAAGATGGGGTGGTGGAAAGGCCTTCCTAGCCACTGTTGCCCCCTGTTCTTCCAGCAAGAGCTGTGACTCCAGGAGGTTCTCCACATTATAAGCCAGTTCTGCATAGGAAATGCATTCCTGTCCAGTACCAAAGATGGAATATTCCTGGTATCAGAAAGCTTCTGAACCCAAAGCCACTCAATCTTGCTGCAACTGAGCCTAGGTTCCTCCCCATCCAGATCCTAACAGGTTCCAAGCACAGGACAGACCCTCAACTACATTTTCTGATTTCTAGCACTCCATCAGCAGCTGTTCAATTACTACATGATTCTGAGCATATGCTCTTGATTTATACATTGAAGATATTACTAGAGCATGGTGATTCTATCTGTTTAATTTTTCAGACTGGAGATAGCCTACTTTCCAAACTAGAATATACAGCCAAAATGTCACAGGGACTTTTAACGAAGGTGCAAATGAAAGCAAACATTATTCTTTAGTTAAATTGTTGTACAGATTGCCAGAAAATGAACAGATGAGATTTAGGGTTGTATGTATAATCTGATGAGTGTGAAGGCCCCCCACTCTTGATCTGCTCCTTGACGTTATGAAGCAGCTGCTTGATGGTTTCTTTGCCAACTATTCTGAAGGAAGTTCTTCAAAGCAGCCACCCAAGTCCTTGAGCAGCTGCAGCTCTTCAAGGACTTTGAGGAACCAATCCAGAGATGTACAAACTTTTATCCAAAGTTATGTTCTTTTTTGTGTGGGAGAGTGACATATTCCTTTCAATAAAACGCTGTTAAAATTATAAATAAAAAACAGATTTTTTTTTTAAAAAAATGGTCTGCATTCATATTTCTATGCATGCACACAAGCCTATAATATCGTAATTACCTAAAACAATAGGCAGCATCTAAAGCACGCTTCTTCCGCCGGCTGGACTGTTGCGACTCAAGTCTGTAGGAGGGTAATAACATTAGCAGAAGATGTGGGTTCTTCCCACTGTATTTTTTCCTACCGGACTTTAAAGCTTTCTCACCACTGGAATAAGGGTGGTCATCAATACCTTCAAAAAATACATTTGGGTAATAAATATTGTGTTGCTTTTTTGGAACAAATTATATAAAGTATCTCTTCACAAGAAACCTAAATCATAGAATAATCAGGTGTGCTGGCATCAGCTGGGCTGATTTAAGACATGCTGATATGTGTATGTGAACATGGGAAGAAGGGACCTGCACTGAGTTAAATATCCTATATTCTTACTATCTCTGCATCATTTCAGACCAGGAACACCTGCTTCATTCATTAGTCATATGATCAGTTATAGGTTTCCTTCTTCCACAATTATTATAAATATCCACACGATATTTATTTAATCCCAAGCAAACATTAATTCTTTTTATGCAGGGCCATCAACAATAGCATGTAGCCTCAACAATCCATGGAGATGAAGCAGCTAGAGAACCAGCTTCAGGGAAGCAGCGACTAAGCTGCAAAGATGCTTATCACAGCCTAGCAAAGGCGTCTGCATGCTGATGTACCAGATAGATAACACAAATAGTTAACACAGATAAGCTTGTGAATCTAGTTACCTGCACTGTCATCTAGACTCTATTAGTGTGCTTGGATGTATCTTTTGGATACAGTTAAGGTCACCAGTTAGATTATAGCCAGGGTTTAAATTAGTCACGTAAATTCTGAATGTAAGTTTTCCTGAGCATCAGTGCTGATATCTATTGGCGCCTAAAGAGCTATGGTTGGATGCTCAATATTCAGAGGCCTTAAGCATTGGGTCTTTGTCCTGAACAAGGAGTTGCAAGATGAATACACAAAGATCACAAAAGCAGAAAGATTTACAGGAGTACTAATGGAGTTGGATAGACAACTATGGTACAAAGTACCTTATTATACATGTTCTAATCCATTATCATACTGACCAGCTTGAACAAAAATAAGTTCAGCGGTATTTAGAGAATGTTATACCAGATTTTTAAAGCATTTGTTTAAGGACCTTTTTCCCCCAGTCCATCTGACTCTCCACATTCTCCTTCACTAGTTGAGAACAGCAGCAGTGGACATATTATAAGATCTGCTGAAACATTCATATTTATTACACAATTACTGTATTTTTAAATTTTCAGTTATTACCTGCAAATCTTGCCTCTAATTCTTCACTTTTATTTGGGATAATATAATTATTTGAAGGCACAAATGTACAGCATGGACAATGTAAACTGATCTTAAGTCCCAAATTCCTGTCTGCAAAACATAAGAGAAAAAAAATTGCTTTACATCAGGTCAGGCCAGACTTCAAACTATTCAAACTTAATATAGGTTAATTCTAAATAATTAAAAGATTACTGTCACCTTTGTGGTGGAGCCATTCATGTACAGCATCAGTTACATCAAAAGATAACCATTCGCCTTCAGCTCTTGTCTTCACGACCTTGCTATCAATATAACGCTGTGTAGGTGATGTTGGATCTTTGTTTTTGAGCATCTACAAAGTAAAGAAGAAAATTTATATCTGTGATTTGGGGTTCTCACAATTTAATCTGAAAAAAAAAATAACTAACAGGGACTCAAAACAGAATACAGAAAATAACTGCAAATCACAAAAACTTGTGTCACCTGCCTATCTATGTCATGAAAACAAATTCTAACATAGTTCTTTGACCAATTCTTACAAAGCAGAAATACAAGAAAACATCTTGAAATGTTTTGTAGAGATAGGCAGCTCAACCTGCATGAGAGAGATTCTTTCCTTCACATAGATTTTGTATACAGACTTCTCCAATATCTATTGCTTTACCACAACTTGAAATACATTAACCAATTTTTCCTGATGTCATTCCTTTTTACATAAATGTCCATGATTCAGCTCTTTTTCTTTATGTTAAAGTATCCATAACAACATTTTAAACCAATGCAAGATACGATCGATCGATCGATAGATAGATCGATAGATAGATAGATAGAGACAGACAGACAGACTTTTTAAGACATTCATTCCTGACTGTTTCTTTCATGAACAAATGCTTTTATGGTGGTTTTTAACCAGAGAAAAATGGAGATCTATGCAAATTTGTTTCTTGTCAGATTTCTTTTATGTTCCTAGAGTCTGCATCTCTGAAATCACTGTGATACAAGACAACCTTTAGAAGGTTTTGTTCATGACTGCGCTAAGAAGCCAGCACTTCTTAATGTCTGAAATATGGAGCTTATGACAAAGAATGAGTTTCAAGATGATGACGTCATACTCACTACCTGGATTGTAACTTACAAATGAATGTGACAGTTCAGGTACAGATTTTAACATATTACTACTTAATCTACTGACAATGAAATTATAATAAACAAAATGTTTAAGATGCATCTGTGAAAGTTTTGCAAGAGGTGTTAACTGCATGATAGTGCAAAATTCAGTATCATGGATATTTAAAATAAAGAGTTTGGTTCAGGCTTCAGTAGGCCTTGTTCCTTATTCACAGCATTCTGGGAGATCAAAGATGTGTCCAAATGAGCATTTAAAGGGTGATTCTAATACAGATAACCCATCCTATACCTACTTTAAAGTTCTGTCTAACCAAGATCTTTCTTCCCTTAAAAAATACAATGTGGTCACTAGGAGTCAAAAATGACTTGATGGCACATAATCAATCAATCAATTGTTGTACTGGAAATCCAATACTGATGGGACAGAACAAACATCCCATTCCAGGTATTGCCAGAATGGACTAAAGCAAATGTACTCCTAGATGTGCCAAGCTAATTTTCCCTACGCCAAGTATAATCCAGACAACACACATAAATTGCAACTGAGATACTAATAATACCAAGAACTCAGTTCACCTATCAAGCATAAGTTTAACTTACCATGGAACATATTTTACAATAAACATCCAAGCATTTTGTTTTCATCAAAGTATAATTATGGCTTCCTACATTTAGGATGCTTCCAGGCATATACTTTGCCCAAATCCTTTTTGTATATCTTGGCTGGATGCCCTTCTTTGAACCATCATCTCTAAGTGCCTGCCCAATGGGCATTAAATTGTGGCTTGAGAATGCATGATCTCTCTGCTTTTTTACCACTGAGAATTACCATTTCTTCATTTGTCTCAGAAGATAATGATAGGCAATGCTTCTCATTACTCTCTCTCTCTTCCTCCTTCTGTCAGTTCACTGTCTTTCTCTCTTGTTCTTAATCCTTCTGGGATGGCCTTCAAGCCTTTGCTTTGTAACTAAGCTTTCATAATTTGATGTGTCTATTTCTTTTCTCTTGGTATAATTCCTTTTTTCAATTAAGTCTTGAAGTCTCCACTTTGCTCTTTTTTCTTGGAAACCTTATAGAGAAATTCTATTATTTAGATGAGAGGCTAGTCCTTAGTGAAAATCCACTGTCTAGATGAGTGGCTGTTCCTGTATATTCAGTTAATATATAGATTTCTGACCTACTGGATAATAGTACCTTCAGGAAAAACAATGCCACAGGTCATAATGGGAAGCAATTCCCTAGTGCCAGACTAATTCCATAAACATTCACTGTCCCTAAAAGAAGAATTTCTACAACTTAGATGCAAATTTGGACATGCCCTAGATAGACTAGCTGATCCCTCACCAAATTTCAAGCAGTGAGTGATCTGAAGCATGCTCTCCAAATAAGATCTTAAAGAAAGCTACATTCATATAGGATGAGGGAATGCTTTTGTATACCTGGTCCCAGACCAATGAGAGTTTTAAACTTCAAAAATCCAAAGGAGCTTGTTCTCCGGAAGCATTGCTCATCATATAAATGCTTAGGGGCTGTGTCTTCCCATGCAAAGCAAAAAATAACAGAACTAAAATCCAGATGCTAGAGCTGGATGTCACTACACTCAAGAGGGTTAGAGATTCACACTGATGACATGCTAGGAGAAAAACTGAAATCTCTCTCAAATACAAGTTACATCTTCTTCAGTCTGCTTTTTCCAAACTTTCCTAGAATATTTTAGTTTTGAAAAATGCATATGGGTTTACCTCTTCTCACCCAGTAAATAGGACTCAGCCATTTCATTACTCAAAATGTAATTTGATCATATTCAAAAACTTTGGGGTTTACAGGATTTTCTCTTACCCCCATATCATATCACAAGGCTTATCTACTTTCAACTATCTCTCTCTCTTGAAAGCATTATGAAAAACAAAGTATCTTGGAAATAAATATATAATTTATTTTATTTTCACATTAGCAGGGCCAGAGTGAAAAAATGGGAGGAGACACCATTTCTTTCTTTGAGGATAAAATGAAGAAGAGGGCCAAGCAAGGTCCCTTTAGTTCCACAGAGGAAAGATGATTTGACAATATAATAAATATACTAAATATTACATAGTAAGTACGTAACATAATAAATATAATAAACAGACCCTTCTGGATCTTACTATGCCTGAATATTAAGCAGTGGCATTAGCACAGACGCCTGCTTCTCTCTTGCTTGCTTGGAAGTGATTGATGTTGTTGGCTGTTTGCAGAAAAGTGTTCCCATGAATAACTTTTGACAGCAGGGTTTTTGGCAACTTCAGCCACCTGCTAAATACTGTAGGTCATGTTCTTCCTTCAGCTGGACTTCCTTAAAGCTATGCGCCTGCAAAGGGAAATAGTCCTGCAGAAGCGGAAGCCAATTGGGGTCTTTCTTTTGGCTTCAACCAACTTTGTATCTGGCAGGCACTGAGAACAGAGTGTGGACCTTAACAAGCTATTGTACGAGGTACAACATTCTTGCCAAAATACAAAAGGTACATATGGCTTGCCAAATGTTTTAAAGCCTATAGTTCTGTGATCCACTTCCTGTGATCCTGCCAAGCACGTTCATCATGCAAGATTGCAAATAACAAGTACATGTGGCACACAAGCGAAACCCACTTATGGCTTGTTTGGATGTAACACAACTACAGCGGATATTAATTGTTCATACTACCATAACAGTCTCTTAACAGTGGCTTCAATTTCCTCTATTCATACTTCATCATGGTAAAAACTGGCATAGTTTACAAATGAAAGTTTCTAGCCTTCGTGTCTGTGAGAAAAAGATTTAAATGGGTTCAGGGGCTGTAAGCTACCATGGGCCTGCACAACTATCATTCCTGTTGTGCTTTCATCTTTATTTCAATGCCAGCTCTTTATCTTGGCTGCTATAAGCACCACACCTCAATGTCTGTAATCTCTACAGCTTACATAAGGATAAAACAGTGCTCTAAGTTTGTCTTTTTTCCTGGGCCAAATGTATTTTATCAAAAAGCCATCTTTGCCAAGATTTTTTTTTTTCTGCTAGAGGTTAAAATGTATTAAGCTGTGAAAATACTGAAAATGTAATTTATTTTTGGCTGTTTGAGAAATGATTACTCTGGATACTGTGTATTTCCGTGCACCCATCTGCATCTGTGTAAAGAACTGAAGACAAGTGCACAGTAAGTGTGCAATGAGCTTTTTGATTTAAAAAAAAATGGGATGGACTACAACTTTAAGATTGTAGCTATTTGCATAAGCTGGTTTTACGCTTCAGCACTGAGTGGGAAATGCAGATAATGATACCTCCCACAATGAAGCTGCCATATTACACCAGACTTCCTCCAATGTACTCACTTGCACTAGCAGATTCCCCTAGGGGAGATCAGTTGATAGTTGTGAGAGTCAGGACCAGAGGGGTTAAGAATTTACTCTCGTCGCCAGAGCAACGAGGAACTGATAAGAGGATGAGACTGAACCCTCCCTAAAGAATGCAAGGGAGGTTGGGAGGGTGACCCTGGAATTTGCTCTCACTCTGAGAAGATTTCTGTAACGGGAGAAAGGCCATTAAACCTTGCTGGATTAAATCTGTACTGTCTCCTGGAGTTTCCTGGGCTAATCCTGACAATAGTTCTTTTTTTATTAATCACGTTCTAAAATAATTTGTGGGGATTGAATGATTGAAAGGAACTGAAACTGGGGCAGAAGAATTTCATTATAAAGGTATCATTCTCCATCTTACTAGTCAGCCAAAAAAGTACCCTCAGAACTAGAAGACATTTTAACATCTTACCATCCTTCCTGTCTTATTCACTTTATACTGGAAGCTGTCAAAAGAATGGATAAATAGGATGGTCACTGCTCAGAAACATGCCGAAACACTGTGTACAATTTTCAATAGTTTAAGAGAACTCAGAGATTATTGGGAACAAAAATTAATTCATGACAAATCAAACCTCTTCTTGGCTATCACTTGCCTGAGGCATGCTTGGCTTGATTAAAAACCAGAACCATGAAACTAGAGCACGTTTTATGATTTATGGAGGTCTTCCAGTTCATAGGCAAAAAAAAAAGTGCCTCTTGGACTTTTCAAAATTCTACATAGTCTTCCTTGAAGTCACATATATTATCTACTTTCATTCAGAGTGGATGTGGTTTTGGGGGGATCCTGGATCTGGGGGCTTTCCATCTTTAGTTTTGGATGGGGTAGCACTCCCCCATTCAAGAGTGGTATACAATCTGAGGGTTGTCTTAAACTCACAGTTCCTGCTCAAACAGCAGGTGGAAGCTGTGACCAAGAGAGTCTTTGCACAACTTTGTCTGGTGTTCCAATTGTGCCTGTACCTGGATCAAATGGCCCTCTAGACTGTCCCTCATGCCTTAGTCATCTCACAGTTGGACTACAGCAATGCTTCTACATGGGCTGCCCTTGAAGACCACTTGGAAGCTGCAGCTGGTCCGACTGCAGCAGCACAAGCAGCGTTGGGCATGCCTCAGTATGCCTGCATGACACCACAGCTTCTTGAGTTGCACTGGTTGCCATTAGGCTTCCAGGTGCAATTCAAGGTATTGATCATCATCTATAAAGCTTTCCATGGCATAGGACCAGGTTCTTTGAGGAACCTTCTATCTCCCATGGTTTCTGCCCATCTGGTAAGATCAGGCAGAATCAGTGTACTTCTGGTCCCCTCAATTAAACAAAGCCATCTATTGAGAGCCAGGAGGCATGTCTTTTCTGTTGCAGCACCTGCCCTCTGGAATGTTTTCCTTCTCCGTTTCCATATGGTATGGTACATTCCATTCCTTCCAGAAGCTTATCAGATACCTAGGCATGCTATAGCCTCTGATAAGAGTTGCAGTAAAACCCAGAATGTTGGCTCTGTTCTTGATGTTTGATGTGCTACCAAAACATGACATTGTTTCCATAGGAAATCATTTGAACACATTCTTGTTTTATAGTCTGTAGCTAATAAACTACCACAAAAACAACACTGCCACAACCATTCAAAATAAGGGATAGGATGTTTTGCCCTACTCTGCTCGCCTTCCTCACTGCAATGCCTATTTCTTTTTCAAATTCCTATTTGTAAACTGAAAATGGGTCAAAGCCTTATTTTTCTAAGCAAGAAGCCTCTTAATAAAATAAAGATGTGATGAAATCAACAGAAGTGCTACTGAGGATATGTGTTCAAAGACATTCCCATAACATTCAACCTTTTATCTGATTAAATTCCAGTAAATCTTGGATTTGGCATCAATGTTTATAAGCAAAGGAAGAGACACTGGATGTTTGAGCTTGTTTAGTCATTTTATTTCCTCCTCCCCCCCCCCCCCCCCTTAAAGTCGCTTTATCTGTCAGTTGGAATTACTGGGGATCTGGAGAAAAAGCTGGAAAGTTATTGACTCATGGACAGAAACAACAGCAAAACTTCATTAGCAGTTCAGGCAAATGATGGCTGTTACATACTGAGCCAGAAATTATTAGTTACCAGTTTTTAGTTTTTTTAATACTCATTAATATAAACTGGAGACATCTATAACTGAACAGCAAATTACTTATTTGGGAAAAACATTAAATAGAAGAGATCTCTCAAGAATATAAAAAGGAAGTGGGACAACCATTGTTATTACAGGAAATTACAGAGACTATCCAATCTATGAAATTGGGGAAAGCCCCATTCTTGATGGCTTTCCAACTGAATGGTACAATGCAGAACCTTTATAGACTTATTGGCACCAATTATATTAGAGATAAATAATGAATCATTTAAGATGCAGCCAAAAGTATTGATATTCTTCCACTTTTTCCCAAAGAATCCCAATTTGCCATGAAATAAGTTGAAAATGACATCCATGTAACTGGAAATAAACTTCCTGATGTTAAGGTATGGATTCAAGATGTATGTTTGCTATTATTTTCAAAATGTCTTTATACTCCAAAAAATGAGAAGATGGAGCAAAATGTTTCTATATGATCTAGGTTTAATAAGATTAAGGAATGAATTAATCCCATATTGACACCAAATCCTTACTATATGGATCTCTCTCTATTTTATTATTTACAAGAATATGTTAAGCCATACACCAAAAGCAAAGTGTCTGCTCTATGGATATGGAAGAAAGAATGGTGGATGCAGCCAGCGAGACAGAGTGGTGGCTGGGGATATTGCCTTGGAACCAGCTAGATCTGCACTGCAACTTTATCCTCCTTGCAGGGCTCAGCATGGGTTTGCTTCTGGACTGATGGTTAGAAAAAACTAGTTGGGGGTCAAGCTGGGGTGGATAGCAAAGCTGGGGGCCCTGTGAGGTGGGCTGGGCCTTTGCTGTTGCTTACCATCACAGCAGGGGGTGAGAAAGGGTGGAAAAGGAACAACTGTTAACTCTTGCCCACCCAGCTGAGAGGTGATGCTCAGTGGAGGTCCCAGGCACTTGGGTGAAGGGGCTTCTCCAAGGAACCTGGCTTATTTTCTTTCTCCCCGTTTAGTGGATGCTGCCTTGGGTGGGAGTGAAGCAGGTGGTTTGAGGGCCTCATCAATAGTGAGAAACCGAGGGAAGCGAAGACCCAAGTTCCCCTGAATGTTAGTGAGAGGGCAGCTGAGGCTCAGGGATTTTGCAGATGGTTTTATTGCTTTAGTCGGTAGCTGTATGAACTGGGGGCTGACGGTTGAACTCTTTTTGTCTGGTAGGGTATTAGCTGCCATGAATGTTTTGGGTTGGGATGTAGCTTCTGAGTAAAAAGGAAGCTAGTTACCCCTGAGAGGGCGAGGTGGGCAGTTTCATCCCTATGCTGGTGGGGCAAGGGTGGAGCCAGGTCATACCTCTAATTTGATGGCAATCTCCATTTCTGGCTTGACAAACCCATCCTGGAGACTGAATGGTCAGGCTACTAGGGAGAAATGACTACAAATCCCTCCCTTCTGAAAGGTTGGTGGAGCTGAGGCATGGAGGCGTTGCTTCTCTGTGGCAGCATCAATGTTGTGCAATAGCCTCCCTTTGGAGATTAAGATGGCCCCCTCTCGGTTGATTTTTCAAAAATTGCTGAAAATAGAGCTGTTTTGGAAAGACTTCCCCTGATTTGGTGTTTGCCATCTCTATTTTTTTTTAATTTTCATGTTATTGTGGTTTTGCTTATGTTGCTCATTGTTATTGTTTTTTACTTATGACTGCCAGCTTTTTAGATTGTACTGTGGATGTTTAAGCTATTAATTATTCTATTCTAATTAGTCTTTTTTGAACTATGGCAGGATAGAAATATGTTTAATAAACAAATCTGCTCAGATATTCCTATATGCCAGTCAATTGATATACCTGTGTTTGGGGATTACTGTCCACCCATTATTGTTCCCTCATTTTCAAGTGACTATAAAGATGATGAATCAAAGGAGACTGTTTACCACATGCACGCAACCTATGCAGATTTTTGCAGAAAGTGAATTGGTGATAGGGTCCATGAATGAGCTTTCAATTATTTTTATACACTTCACTTCAACATTCAATCCATCTTATCAAAAAAGTCACCATGGTTATAGAGGACTGCAGATACCTTAGTTCCTGGGAGAATACATAAGTCAGTGGTAAGTGTAATACAAAAACTATTGACAACCTATATTCTTTTAATTGTGCCTCAAAAGCAACAGCTGAATAAAGAGATCTAAACTTAAGGATAGGTCTGTCACACAGAAAATTAAGTCCTGAAACAAAGGGATTGTATAGCTTGAATCATCCTTGAAATGGGTAAATGTCTATACTGGACTGCTTTTCTTCAATTATCTCTGTCTGTCCTATAAGAAGAGACAGGGTGGTATGTTCTGCGCCCCATCAATTACACAGTGCCATTTCATTGGATCCCAGAGCCATGACTTCTCTGTCACTGTCCCCACTCTTTGGAACGCCATGCCCCCAGAGACTGGTCTGACCCCAACCTTGCCATCCTTTAGAAAAGCTCTAAAAACCTGGCTTTTGAAGTAGGCCAGATAATACGGTGGCTTGTAATTCTGATTGGTGGAGGATGGATGGTTGGCATTTAAGTGTATTTTTCTCCCCAGTGCAGTGTGTTTATCTATGTGGTTTCACATTGTTTTTTTATGCTGTTTTAATTTTGTATACTGCCTAGAGTCTTTGGATTTGGCAACCTATAAGTCAAAATCTAAATCAATAACAAAAATAAATTATAGTGAAAACCCATTAAGGCTGGACTTTAACATTAAGTATTTGTCTCAGGGCCTTACTTTAGAGAAATTGGCCAGATGACTAAAACAAAATACAAATTTAAAAAAAAAACACACACCTTAGCATAGATTACTTGGAAATGCAAAGATTTATACCAAATGGTGCCCCTGGCTTCAGTGGAATTAATCAGCCTTAAATTTGAGCAAGCTGATTTAACTGGATTACATATGAAGTTGCAAGTGAATTAAGGCTGGGTAAAAAGAGCTTGCTGGCAGTGAGCAGTTAGAAACCAAATGAAACAAGCTCCTGGCTTTAACTCCATGGAACACAAAACAGCATCAATTGAAGCAAGACAAAATGAGGTCAGATGGGGTCACTGAGAATGAGAAGGACTCCACCCAGGACTCTGTCATAATTTTTACAAAGTAAGGCTGCAATCTTGTGCTTGATTTATCTGAGAATAAGTTGCACTGTGCTGAACTGGATTCACTTCTAAGAAAGCATGCATAGGACAAAGCTGAAACACTGTAATGATAAACATGTTTATATATCTTAGAATCAGGAGGACACACTGAGTAAAAATACGTATAGACCCAGCCCTTGTGAATGTCAATGAATGTCATATTCAAAGTATATTTATTAACATTTAGCCCTAAATCTCATTGTATTATCATTATGGCAACAGGAGCAGCAGAAGGAGCATATATTGCCTACGTAATTCAAGGGTCATTCCAGCAAGTTAGAAATTATGTTCTCCTTGCCCTGGCAAAGTAAGAAAGCTGACACCTTGTCTGTTGCAGCTTAAGGATTTTGATTTTCACCCACAGTAGAATTACAATTTAATTAAAACAGGGAGCATGCAGTCCCCTAAAGGCTTAGGTGCAGCCCCCAGGCAGTTGGAAAAGGTGTAACAGATTTGTAATTTTTAACATAACAACAGGGAAGTATCAAACAGATGACTGCAGAGTAATCATGTTATCTATGTGTAATTTTAATTAAATGTAAATAAAAAGAAATCAGTTTTATTTTTTGTCCTTGCCCCGTTCCCTATTTTTTGGAATGAGGAATGCAACATAGCTTTTGGCCTGGAAAACTTACTTCTCCCTGACCCACATAGCAATTTTTCAATATCATGCCAAATGGAAATGAGAAATATGTAAATAAATGTGATTTAGAATTGCAGCCATTTAATTGAGCTACATAAAATAAAATGAATGGCGTGCTTAATGTATCCAACAGATACCAAACCATCACAATTCCACAACTGCACGATTATACACCAGAGTAGCACCTTGACTAGACTATACAATTTATCACATGCATTTCTACATAATTGTTACAAATAACAAAATCACACTGCTTTAAAAAAATAGTCAGTGCACACATAGCTAAATAGTTTCAGCTCTCCCAATACCACCAGTTTAACTCCAGCACGAATTCATACTAGCATGGAACTTCCTTTTCAACGTACCCAAGTGATAGTTACTTTACTAGTGACTTGGGTCTGTACCATTCCACCCAGGCAACACAATTCCTATTGCTGGGAATAACTTTATGGAATCTTCAACTTTCACTGTCATACTGCACAGATTTTCAGTGGGATGGTAAAGACTAACATCCCCATTTGCAGCGATAGTGAAGAGCATACTTCCACCATCAGCAATTCTGGCCCTGCATCAAAATATATCTCAGCTAAATCTGATTGTTCATATTCCAGTTTCTCATTCACAATTTTTTTTCTAAATTTCATCAGCAGCCTGGCATATGATTTAAGATAACTTAGGTTTTTTCAGAGACTGTAACAACAGGAGTTTTTATAATGTTTTGGGACATGTTTCACTATTATTTAAACCACTTGCTTTTCTGGTCAAAGTGAATCAACAAACATAGTACTGTATGGATTCTGGGTATCTGCCAAAGAATTCCTGGTGCCTATACTGTACAGCAATACAATTCCCTTGGGGCCTTGGGGGAAGTGTCAACTACTTTTAGCTACAATCCAGATTAAATTTACTTGTAAGCCCCCTGAAACCAATGTGATTTATTTCTGAGTATAAACATGTGTAGGATCTATCATTCTAGGACACCTGACACTTAAGAAACAAATCTAAAAAAGAGGGATCAGAAATAAGAGATGCAATTATAACAATTCAGTAGAGTAACCTGTCTTTGTATATGTAGTTTAAAGTGGATTTCAATCAGCTTCAAATAAAGATGCAAAACTGCCTTAATTCATACATGCCATTGAAATGCAGACATTTAAATATACTTAAGTATAATGTACATTTAAGTTAACTTTATACCATTTTTATTGGTTTTTCTTGCTACAATCCCAGGAACTGTAAATTTGGTGGGGGAGTGAGATTTCTCTATTACAGAGCCTTAGATCTCACAAACTACATTTCCCAGAGTTTCCTATTTAGCTCTATAGTATCTAGATGTGCTCTAGAAAGGTACCATATATTAAAAAAAGTATAAGGACAACAATCATCAAAGCTTTACCTGATACAGTTCTATCCGTTGTTCTGATACACGAGCTTTTGGATTCTGTAAGCGGAAGACTCTAAATTCCGCCTTCACTAGATTGGAAGCATTTTTCTCCATTGCTGAGACATCAAACTTCACTCTTCTAAAGTATGGGTTTTGATTACTTGTTGAGATGAAATCTGCAAGAAGTTAGCATAATGGTTTAAATTATAAATATATTGCTTTTTTACAGGCCGCAACTTAAGACAGACTCAAGAAACAGTGACAGAAATGTTTGTAGGACGATTCAACTTCCAGCAACCAATTTTGATATCATTAGCGTTTAACCAGATAAACAAACATATATCTGGTCACAGAAACAGCAGATTAATACTGACCAGAAAAAACATTCCCAACTTTCTTTCGGGGCATGCACTTAACCCTATTCTTTGAAAGGAATGGTGGGTTATAAATTGGAACACCCCCATGACAGCTATAGTTTACAAAATGATCCATGTAGTTCCAAAAATGGCCATTTCAAACAGGAAATCCCAACCTCCCGCAGTTAGGTGGCCCTGAAATGGACTGGGATTACATCTACCCAGAATTCCCTGCCAAACTCAGTATGAGCGATCCCATTTGCATTAGTTGTTGTTGTTCAGTCGTTAAGTCGCGTCCGACTCTTCCTGACCCCATGAACCATATTGTGCCAGGCCTTCCTGTCCTTCACTGCCTCCCTGAGTTTGTTCAGTTTCATGCTCATTGCTTCAGTGATGCTATTTAACCATCTCATCCTCTGCCGTTGTGGGAGTGTGGAGCAGGGGTGTGAAACATGGACTCTCATCCCCAGATGAGCGAAGAAGAGATAAGAGGATGAGACTGGCCCCTCCCTGAGGAATGCTAGTGATGTTTGTAGTTTGACCCTGGGAACTGCTCTCAGTCTGAGAAGATTCTGTAAATGGGGTGAAGCTAAATAAACCTTGCTGGATTGAATCTGTATTGTCTCCTGGAGTTTCCTGGGCTAAACCTGACAGCCGTCCTCTTCTCCTTTTGCCTCCTTTTGCATTAGAGTTAGCCATAAATGGGAGAACTTACGCACAGCATCCCCTTGGAGATCTGTATGGTTCCCACCCTGCAACAGTTGCACAGGTCTTTTGAGAACCTGGCTTTGCTCCCAGGCCTGGGGTTAGAGTAATTGTAGAGCCTCTGTTAATTTCTTTTCGAGGGTATTGGATTGTTTTTCCAGATGTACATGTCTTTTTCTTCATTTTATTGTTTCTTATTTTTGTGATGTAAGCCACCTAGAGTTGTTTGGGAGTTGGGTGGACTCTAAATCCAATAAAATAAACACATCAGCAAAGAAAGATGTAAAAAAAACAAGATGCTTGCCCGTCGTCCACCAGCAGTAGCTGCATGGCAACTGAGAGCAGGTATTCCAGCTGATTTGGTGGGGAAGGCTGAAGCAACCCAAGCTCACAATCATTTCTAGTTTCTCTTTCTTTTGTAATTAACCATAAGTATATGGTACCCACCATGTGTGGGTTGGAGGAAGGCTAATCATTCCCCTCTTTTGCGTTGCTTTTAAAAATTAACCCTATGTGCCTCTGCAGACAAGTAAACACAACAGGAGAGCACGAGCTGCAGCAACGGTTTGGCTTTTTTAGCTACCCCGGCTACCTGTTTGGGCAGCCCCTTGGCATGCTAACCAAAGCACTGGGGTAATGGGCTACACCAGCCAGTGAGCTGTAAGCCAATAACAAACCTTGGCCACACATCTGGAAATTAACTGCCCGCAGAATAACTGTTTCTAAACCACGTATGCATATTCACATGCAGCCTAGCTCAGCAAACTGTGCTGTGGTTATTGTGTGGTGGAAATGTGCCAATTGAGGCAGCAATGTGGACTTCAAAATCATCACAGCCTACATTCACCACAGCTTTCACCACTTGGAAAGTGGTGAACCATCCCTGAATAACACTTTCAGATTTGAAAACAATCAAGAAAAAGGATGCACCTCAGCCACAGCCACACCCATTGAATGGTCTTTTAAAATAAAAATACAAATAACTTTAGATGTACAAGCAGGTCTAGCATATTGATAGCCATTGTTTGCAAACAGAGCTTCCCAGATTCGCTTTTAGGGTCTGCAGTTTGCAAAGAAATCACAGAACAGAACTGAAAAGCCCCAGCGCTCAGTTAGAAATACTGGGGCCTAGACAGAGCAATGTAGCTTTTCAGCATCATATTCTTTGATGCTGTTTTGTAGCATTCACTTGCACATCTTATTTTACACCTCTGTTTATAATAAGTTTAGAATTAGCCAATAAATTATTCCTTAATGGAACAATAAACATCACAAAGTTCCCACATCTGATATTGTGCTTTTCAGGATAAACACAGAAGTTACCAGCAATGAGTGGTTAAGAGGTACATATACTTAGTGTCTGCGATCAGTAAAAAAAAAATGCTGCCTGGTAAATAACATATTTATACAAATGCTGAAATAATAAATGATTAAAGTACCATGAAGTACATAACTGGCAACATAATTATTATGTATCAATTAATAACGACACATGAAATTTCACTAGATTGGCATACTTGCAGGTTTGAAATGGAAAATCTTAGATTATCAGAAAACTGCAGATCATTCCCATGTATTTTCAATTACTAAGAGCAGAAAATATCAATCATTCAAAGAAAAGGCATTTATTGAAATAATGAATCAATTACTTTATCCATAGCCAAGTACTATTCATGTGATTTCTGTACTGCTTTCTGGTTGATGAGCTTATCCATTAAAGCGTCAAAAAGATATTTGTGTAGTAAAGTCACTCTCTGCTAAGAATGTACCAAAAGAAATACTGTAGGCTCTGCTTCTCTTGACAGATCTCTTAGGAAATGGGCAATGTTGGCTGAGGACAGTGACAATTTAATTTCATATGTCTGGAGAGCTATTGACTGGGGAATGTTGTCTAAAAAAAACCCTTTTATCTTTATTAAAGGTGAACTCATAATACTCACAGAAATAGATTTCTACGCTATATTTTGCCATTTTTCTAAAAAGTTTCAAAAGCTGAGGATTAGTATGTATTAGATTAGTATAAACCAGTGTTTTCCAAACTTGACAACTTTAAGATGTGTGGACTTCAACTTCCAGAATTCCCCATGCTGGTTGCGGAATTCTGGGAGTTGAAGTCCACACATCTTAAAGTTGCCAAATTTAAAAAACACTGGCATAAACAAATTCAAGCAGGTATGATTATACTCCTTCCATTGGGGATTAGAGGTTTTCCTTTACCTACTCAGAGGTTCTTGAGTAGGTCATCACTCAGTAGGTCAGCAGCAGCAGGTAATGTCACCCAGTAGGTCATCATCACCCAAAGAAAGAAGGAATCCTATTGGATTTTGTAAGTCCTTGTCCTTAAGGTCAAAACTGAAAGGTCACATCCACAAGATGAACAACTGACTTTATCCAAAAGCTCAGCTAATCATTTTAGCTCACTGAGACTGCCAGAGCTGAAAAACTTATATTTCTATAAAATAAACTGCAATTGAACTGAAAATTGTCTCTAGTTACAGGATCATCCAGTACCAGGTTATAATTCTGTGTAGTTCATAGAAATCATATCTGATGTTACATTATCATTCACAATGTAAATTATACTCTCTGAACTAAAATAGGGGACTTTTTGCATGATGTAAATGTGAACCAACCCTCTTTCAACATTTGGTAGCTAAATGGGTGAGAATCCAAACATGCACCTTTTCTCAAGAGAAAACAGCTTGCTTATGTGGCAGTCCCAAATGCTTGTAATGCCAAAGCAGAGGTCTGCATAAAGGCAACATTTGGGAACTGTTGGTCTGTACCCTTGTAGTGGACAAGATGTAAGAACCAAGAGGGGCTTTAAAAGTTATTTTGATGCTGGTTATAGTCAGAGATTTTTCTCTGTCATTGCTGTTCAGACTTGGCTGCAAATATTTGACACCCAAAACATTCTCCTACATCTATGCTTTTTAGTTGTACGTATCTCTTATTCTTTATCAGGGGTTGGCAAACTGCAGCCTGCGGGCCAAATCTGGCCCACACCTGTTTTCATACAGCCATAAGTTACGAATGGACAGGCAGGTGGGTGGGCAGATCACCAGGCCTGAGCCTCAGCCAAGCTCCTGGAGCAAGGGGCAGAGGTGAGGGGCAGGGCATCCTGGGCAGTGACAGCCTATCAGCAGCCTCCTTGCTGGCAGGCCAGCATTGTTCAATGACTCCAGCTTTCCTTGGCCTGCTGCCCCCACAGAAGCAGAGATCTGGTCCTTTTCAAACAAAGTTTGCCGACCCTTGTCCTATAGCCCAGAAATAGAGTAATCTGTCTCCTAATTTTACCATAACGAGATCCACCAAAACAGCTCTTTCCATTAGTGATACACTGTAAAGTGCCATATTCACAGAAGTTTGGAGAACCTTTAGAAATTTTCCCCATTTCACAGGAATAACCATAGATGAGAGTCTGCTCCGTTTCAGCTACAAGTGCAGTTTTTTTTCTTTTCTTCTTCTCTAGAGAGCAGAAGCATCAAACTGTCTTTGATATGCAGTCCTAAATGAGTGGAACTAATTCAATATGTTTCCTGTTGTGGGGAGACATAAACAACTTTTCTTTTCTTATTTGGAAGAAAAGGCAGACTATCCAGGACTGCCTTTACTGATTTGCTCACTCTCTCTCATTCACATGTGCTCCCAGAAACAGGAAAAGCTGAGAGCAATCAAATCGTTCCAGTGAAAGTGGGTAATAAATGTTCCCAAGATTTATTTCTCTTTCTTTTTTTGTGTGTGTATTTGTATTTGTTAGACTTTTGGCAGGCTCCCCTCCTTTTCTCCACACATCCCCTTTTCTCATACTTTGCTGATCCTTATTTACAGAAGCCACAAGCTGGGCTTCGATGCTGTGCGTGAATGTGTGTGTATGCAAATATTTATAAGAGTCACTTGATTGTGATTAAAAGTTTTTGTAATGCTCTGGCTCCCTTCCCTAAACCTCTCTCTAGTAGGTCTGTGTAAAGTTATTTAAGTTTCGCTGATAACATAAATTAATTAAAGCAAAACAGAAAACACAATGAGCACAAACCAGTCCCTTCTGCTCAAGGTAAAACTGTTCTTCCAGGCCTGTTCAGAGCTTCCTCCCTGACCCACATACGGGCTCCTATCCAGAACTGTCTCCTCCCTGTTATAAAATGTGATAATTGATAGATTTGCATGGAAAGCACATCCCAGAGAAGCAGTTATTACCCTGCCATTGTGTGACTTTCTGGCAAGATCCTCCCTTGCTGCCCAGTGTGCAAAAGTCTCAGGATTTCTCCTCTCTCCAAAACACAAACGCACGTGGCATCCAGTTGCAATCCTGATGCATGCCTGACCAGAAACACTGGGCTAGGCTGATGTAGGATTTAAATCGCAGACGCTCTCAACAAATACAATGAGGTTGTTTTTAAAAAAAACACACACATTGCAATTGGTAACTTGGGAGAGCCAGTTTGGTGTGGTGGTTCAGGCACCAGGCTAGAAACTGGGAGACCATGAGTTCCAGTCCTGCCTTAGGCACAAAGCCAGCTGGGTGACTTTGGGCCAGTCACTTTCTCTCAGCCCTAGGAAGGAGGCAATGGCAAACCACTTCTGAAAAACCTTGCCAAGAAGACTGCAGGGACTTGTCCAGGGAGTCTCTGAGAATTGGACACAACTGAATGGATTAAAAAAAAAAGGTACTTACAATCTCCCTCACATGCAGCCTGCATCTGCACAACCATCCAACCTACCCCCACACCCTCCCCAATTTAAATTTTAAGTTCCTGATGTGAATATATGGACACAGATAATAAGTGATGGGTAAGGTACCGTGCACAGGGAATCAAGCAAACAGATAAACAAATACATATCCTAAGGGCAGATTAATACCAAATAAGTAGGTATCTGTGCCATTATTCCAATGACCATTTGAGGAGCAAGGATTGGAAAAGCTGCAGGATACAAGCTTTTAAAGCTTTCTTCTCTCCCATCATTTCTTCATTTCAAATTATTTTCCAAAGTGGTCCTCCCCCTGCCCCCCCCCCCCACATCTGAGTGTTTGCTATCTGTAAACTTTATGTATCTATAAACTGGGACTAGACTGAAGTATAAAAGGGGTTAAATCAAATTTCCCCCCACTTTCCCAAACCTAGTCATCTTTAGAGATTGTTCAGAATAAAGATGCTGGGGTTATGATGAGCAGTTATATGAAGATTTCAGCTCATTACAAAGTGTATTCTTTTTGGAATAAACTGTCAGGAACCATGTGGCTGCTTGAATGTGCTGAAAATGTATGTGCAGCTGTTTCCAGCTCCTTTCAAGCCTCTGGAATGACTGAGATTAAGTATCATGGCCTCATCTGTGGAGGACTCCTGAGAGGAACAAGACAGGTCAAGTGATCCCACTGAACCATCTGCATCAGTTGAACAAGACTTCAGTATAGTACCTGAGTCAGAATCATTCCCCATTAGTCTGAGATCAGATTTAAAAATACAGCCATATAGCCTAGGTGAACAGTAATTCCACTGGGTTGAATATTGGAAGTATCTCAATGTACCTTTATAAAGGACAACATCTTGGGAATGAAGGTCTACCTAACAGAAGACAAGCATGCCTGGAGGTCCTCGCAACCAAATCAGGCCTAAAGAGCAGTAGCTGAGTGACTGAAAGGCAAATCAATAACCAGGCACCAGATCAGGTTTAATGAATTCCATCTGACTAGGACACGGGTAACTACAGCCTCTAATATAAAGCTTGTAAATTACAGCCTCTTGCAAGATTGCTTTGTAGTTCTTTGTTACCTGAGCTCTGACTTTCATTCTCTCTCATTCCCTAGAACTTTGGTATCTCTACTGACTTACTGATTACTGTTCTGTATAGCTATCTATGAATAACCCTTTTTGGAATTAAACTTTGGATATTACAACTATGCCTTTGCCACTCCTAGTCTATGACCTAGGACAGGACAGAAGAATGCAGTTTATAGAGAGTACAACCATTAGTAATATCTGGTGACTGGTAAAGGCTATATGATGCCATCATGGTAGAGAAGCAAAAATATTTCAGAATGAAGACAACTGGCTTTATCTCTATCACAAAAATTTTAAAACTTGTGCCTTTTAAAAGCATACTTGACTAGAGGAGAATGAAGAACAAGTAATAGTAAATAATAGTGTAACAATCAACTTTCAGTAATCTTCAAAATTATTGTCTCTAGCTAGGGTGCTTCAACTCCTTCTTAATGTGTGAGCAGTTGTGGCCTCAGGAGGACTAGCTGTTTATGCTTCCCTCTAATAAAATTGGAAGTGACATCTACAGATACAATTCTATGTATCACATCTCTTCACAAGAGCAATAGTATGTATATCACATTCATATTAACTGACTGCATTTTCAGAAACAGTTGTTTGGATAAAAATGACTGTTCCCTGTTGCATATGACACAATCTACATATCTACAGGTATTTTAAACAGCTTTGTAAAAAAATAAATGGAATGTTATACAGTGTGCTAAGTTGGTTCTTTAAGTAGGCATATTAAGAACAATCAAATCATACCAAAATAAGGGGTGAAATATCTGAGCAAGAGCTGAAAGACATAAGTGAGACTGGTAATAGTACTTAGAATTATGATAATAGAGGGGAAAAAGGACATAGTTCTGAAATGATGACAGAAGTTGGCTATTATACACAGGAGTGAATGAAGTTTAAATTCTTTCACATGTGTCTGCATGTGAAAGTTGTCCCAGGAACTGCTGATGTAATTTCCATCACGTTTCAAAGTAGCATCTCTGTCACTGGGCATTAAGCAGATAATCACTTTTTCCACAATGTTCCTGGCAATGTCCATATCAACAATCTGAAAAATACTGATCCCTAGTAAGTGGCTTGAAATATGAGAGGGACTTTACTCATTAAGAAATTGGCTGATGGATAGGCAACCTGTTTTCATTACCCACAAGATTCAAGTAGCTTCTTTCTAGTTTGTCACTACTTAATGACTGAAACTGATTTGATCAGGGGAAAAGTGTTGTAATGAAGCCACATAAAGCTGGCAGCCTTAGCCATGGACCATACATGGATATACACTCCAGGCTAGAATATAATAAAGCAAACTTGAGCTTCAGAGATACCCACAGAATATACACTTCCTACTGACTTTCTACAGGGCAGAACACTCCCAGGAGTGTCCCAAGTAACTTGTTGCCTTTATTAAAACAAGGCTTGCACAGGCATAGTGAGAGCACTATCAAAACTCGCTCTGGGCTTTGCCCCTCCTTTTGTCCAAGCAATCTCATAATAGGTTTGACAACAAAAATCTGAGAACCTCTGTGATTGACTTTGTGACCAGTCCTAACACCAATGAAATAACTTCTTTTATACAGTACATGGAGGGGAAAGGGGGCGTCATACAAATTTATCATTTTAGGGGACACAGTGCTGCAAAGTTTGAGAACCACTACTTTAGAAGATTTGGGGGTATGGAGACACAACCCTAAGGTCTGAAATGGCCCTCAAGGTAGAAAAGTTTCAGATTATTTGAGCCCTGTTGGTTTTTGGTTCTGCCTCTGGTCAGCTGCATCCATTTTGTTTGATATATGTTGTTTTAACTGTAAGCCACCCAGAGTTGCTGTAGAGTCAGGTATCAGGCCTTGAAATTGAAATAAATGAAATGAAAATAATTACATACAGCTTAATTAGCACATGACAATTCATTTATGAAATACATTTATGGTTGCTTATCTTAACCAATGTAACTCTGGATGGCGAACAAAAAGATAAAAACACACTAAATCAAACAAGAACCATTTTTTTAAAAAAGGCCAAGGCTGCCTTAAACATTTCTTTAACAGAATAAACAAACACATGTATGTTTGTTCTGCTAACTTTCCAGCCCCAACACTTGGTGGAAAAAGCCAGGTCCTCAAGACCTTTTGGAAGGCCAAGAGGGTCAGGGCCATCTAAATCTCTGGGGGGAGATTGTTCCATAAGGAAGACACCACAACAGAGAAGTTATGCCTCCTGGGTTGCCCCAGGTGATACTGTTTCACAGAGAGATCCTGGAACATGCTTACCCTGTTGGATTTAGTGGGATGAACAGAACCACTGGAGATAAGTGGGTCTGCAAATTATCTGGCCTCATGCCATACAGAGTTTTAAAGGTGATAGCCAGCACCTTGAATTGCACCTGGAATCCATCTGGAAGCCAGGGAGGCTTACTCAGAAGTCATGTTACACAGGCATACCATGGTGCACCAAATCTGCACATGCCACTGCATTCTGGACCAATTGAATGCTGTTCAAGGGGAGCATCATGTAGAGCACATTGCAGTAGTCCAGCCAAGAAGTGGCTACAGCAAGGTGACCATGAGCAGTGCCTTCTAATTTAGGAATGGGTGCAGCTGGCACAAGATAGATTGATGCAAAGGCCCTCCTGGCCATAGCTGCTCCTTGAGCAGGAGCCATGTATCAAGAAGGACCCCCAGATGGCACACTGCCTGGGGAATGTTACCCATCCAGAGTTAATGATGGAAGAACAGTACTACAACCCAGCCTGGAACACAACTGGAACAGGTCTAGATAACAAATAGACGATCACGTAAGAGATAAAATTGAGATTGTTTTTTAGCTATGGATAGTGGTTTATCTCATCTGTGCATACACAGAAATGGGTGGTATCCTTCTGATGCTTATCCATGAGGCACCATCAATATACACAGAAATGTATGTCATTTCCCTCTTTACCATAATCTACTTCATTTGGCAGCATCGCCAGCCTTTCTGCAACATTATCAGGGGAGGATCAGAAAAGAAAAAATCCACACCCGCTTGACCTGCTGCAGGTATATAAATCTGGAATCCTAAGTAGAGCTGAGACTAATTCTGAATAACATTCACTAGGGCGATGCAAAGCACTTGAAAAGGATTTTAGTGCAAGCAAAGCACTCTTCCTTAGTGTGTTAAAGCAGCCATGTCCCCCAGAATGCTCAAGTGCAGGTTCTGAAGGTGCTTCCTCTCGTCTGTACGCGCATGGGACAACACATCTACTGGGAGTGCCGGTAATGCCAAGCGGCAGTGCTTATGCACACACCTCCAGAGCAAATGCTGCTGTTTTAACACTTTGAGGAAGAATGCTTTCCATGACCCCCTGGGCTTTGCAAAGCACTCCTCTCAAAGGCTTTGCACAGACCTCAATTCACAATATTAGCCTTAACCACATTTTCCAGTAGGACAAAAAAACAAACAAACTTCAGTTTAGGGGGAGGAGATGACAATTAAATAAACACTTTGCTTTAGCAATATATACAGAACATTGAAAGAGCCAAAAGCTGTTCAACTAAGAACAGATTCATTATGAAACAAAACACTTACAAGGACCAAAGAAAGTAGAATTTTGGATGATTAATAAAACCTTTTAAATGAGAATTCACAAATACAGACATTGCTAGATTTGTGTGCCAGGTCTGATTTTTCTCATTTCAGAAGTGGGAAGTTGTCTGTAATCTTCTCCATAAAAATCATGTTTCTTTCCCCAAGTTATCCATCTCCTAGGACGTGTCTTTCTTCACCCCTGCGCTAGACTGTTATATTTGCCATGAGAGTAATGGATACTGTTACGTCTTAGGGATTACAGGATGATTAATGAAGTTCTAGATCCCTGGCCAGAGAACACAGAATGCATCGGAGACCAAGCAATCGCCGTTGCTTGCACTGTGACAGTTTGCCGCATTGGCTCAGTGTGGCCAGCAGTGAAATGAACAAACATGGCATCCCTTTCAGATTTTGAATCTGCTCCCAGTTCAAAATTCAGAATTCATGCCACGTCATGCCATTCCCACAAAGGGACAGTATTAAAGGGAGGATTTAATCACCTTTCTGCTTTCTGTTTCAGCCACTCTCCAAAATAGCCAAAATGGCTGGAATTGTGGGAGTTGTAGTCCTAATATATCTGGAGAGAACCCAAGGGGGAGGCTAGACTAATCACAGTTAAATAATTTTGAGGCTGCCATCCCATGTTCATTTTAAACAGTTCCACACAGACCTATTCACATATTACCACTGAGTTCAATGATATGCATTCTCAGACAAGCATATCCATACCCTGGATTCAGTTTTCATCTTGAAGCTGCTCGCTTAGGATCAGATGATGGAGGAATTTCTGCTTATCCATTGCTATGGCTGGATCACTCTCTACCTACCATGAGTCCTGTCAACACAGCTGAAACCTGCAGGGATGGAGGACCAGTTGGATGGTCTGCCCTAAGAGGCAGGTGGTTTCTTGCAAGCACTAGGGGATTTTACCAGCACCCGGTTGTGAGCGTGGCTGATCTCTGGAACTCAGAGACAATGAGGACAATGGACGTGGCCTCTCTAGTTGTCAACCTGAGGGACACTAACAGTCAAATAATGAAAGGTAAAAAAAGAATATAGTGAAACAGAAGTATATACTCTTCAAAATGTCATTCAGAAACAATGTTTAAGTGACCTGCACCCTCCCTAACAGGTGCAGGGAGGAAAATGTATGACCACTTTGCAAAATGTCTCCAGATAAAATAACTCATATTTGCTCTGAATTAGATGCCTTGAAGCATATGTTGTAGCAGTAACATATGAGTATCAAAAAGTTGCATCCCAATGCATCTTTGTATGAACCTGGTTTTACTGTCCCATTTCTCACTTGTAAAGCCAGTTAGGAGTACTTGCATAAGTTGGGTGTAGATAATATTTGCATTAGTTTAATGTTGTTTGAATACAAAATAAAACATTATCCCTTTATTGTCTTCAGACCTGGTGGTTGTGCCTATGCTTGGTGATGCCAACCGCACTGGGGCTTTGGGATCCCAGCATGTTTTGATTGAGATAATATATAACTTAAAAGGAAGATCCATCATCCCTGGTAGAAAATAATTGTTCTACTTTTTGGTTAAAAGAAAGCAATTATTCTCTCTCTGGATGACCTGAAAATCTGCTTTCCTGGTGGTGCTAAATTTGGGTTTCCACTGAAATATTCTTCAAGCATCAGGATAAACAGATGGGTGTGTTTGATGTCCAATATTACACTTCTACGAGTTAAGAGGAGCTCAGCTGGGATGTCCAGAGAACCAAGTTGAGTTCTTTGCAACTGAAACAGGAGATGTTATTTCTAGTCCAATCAGTGCCCTTCATATTCTCCTCTGATGTTTCAGATAAGCAACAAAAGCCTTTGGCTTTTGCTGAAACATCTGAGAAAGCCAAAGTCCCTTCCAAAGCACCATCAAAATTGCGTCTTTGGCCTGAAGATAATGTCTCCTGTATCACCACTGAAATAAAATACCCCAGTAAATGTGTGTTGTTTTTGGAAAATTCTCAGGTATGCACTTCAGTATTCTGCTTACACTAGATTTTTTAAAAAGGGAAATATATCCAGAAGACTTTCATCTCCTTCCATGAAGAACAGCTTCTGTACCAGCTTATATTAATGTTTGTGAATCACAAACCTGCCTCCTATCTCCTCTTAGCAAATGGAGGATGGAAACTGAGACAGGCAAGATCATCCAGTTTGGCTGCATAAAGTTAGCTATACTGATAGAGCATACTAGTTACGAAATTGAACTATAGATTAGAAAATCCCCAATGCAAATCTTCTTTCTTCCATGAATCCTTATGCATCTTGGGCAAGCCACAGATTTTTGGCATCAGCAACCTGAAACACCTGCAATACGGAAGGCCAATAATATTGACTGATTTTGCAGGGCTATTCTTCTACTTATTTCTCAAAACCATCTACTACAAAGGATCTATTGCAAGGATTACAGCTAGGTAATACACAGAACTTTGTAAATGCTTGGAAGCACTGGACAAACATTAAGCCTTAAATTAGATTCACCCATTGCCTTATTCAAAAGGAGAAACTAGAATTGCCTTATTGCTTCCTCTGACTGGCAGAACCTTTCTGGGAGTTCAGAGGGAAGCCCTCCACATGTCCATCAGAACTTTTTTTTTATAGGATATACCAGAGATTAAACCTAGGATATTTTGCATGCAGAAAGTTACATTCCTTCCCAAATTAACTGCAAAACCTCAGATGCTAAAATGATCAGAATACATCCAAGGTGTAGAAATTAATTTAAATTAGCCTTCCCTGATTCCAATCCCAAGTAGATGAATTAGGCAATGAAGCTTACTTAATTCCAGACACTTCTGATTATCTCCATGTTTCTAGTTTGGAATTATCTGGTGCTCCAAGCCCCTCTTATTAGATGATTAGAGCAGTGACCTCTGGCTAGCTGTCAAAGCTTCATCCAGAGCTTGGCAATAAATCTTGAAACTCAAACCCACCCCTAGGAGCTAGCAGAAGAATCAAGGACATGACTTCTTACATCTGTTATTGCAGATATAAGAAGCCCTAATAATGAAGATGGTCAGCTACCACAGAATCAAGCAATCAAACCTTTTATTTGTAACCATCTCAGGGTTTAAATCTTATGACTCTTTGTCCTGCCTTTACAAACATCTTGCTGCTTGTTTCTAAGCCTTGGAGGTGGAGGGCATCTGCACCAGGTTTTGATAATGGTTCTGTCTAGTCTCAGGCTCTCAGCTTCAGCCCTCACACAGATTATCTTAAAAATATTCACAAATCACTTTTTCTTTACTAAAAATTTAACTAGGCATAATAGCCCCACTATTATTTAGTACAATCTGTTGCTTGTCATTGTTTCAATAATTCTGGGGGTAAACAGGATGGGGAAAGATCATTTAGAACACCCAATTTAGAGATGAATGTTGAATGCAGGTGGGGTCAAGACAAAACTAACTTAAACTTAACTCAAACACTATTTGTATGATTATTTCCTAGGTATTCAATCATCTCCAGTTTTTGTTACATTATGAATCACATTTCAGTGGCAATTTTTGGAGGTAATTTGGAGACTCTATCCAAGATTTTTGAGGGCTGCATATACAGTACCTGTGAAGTCACAGATTTTGCACCCCTGGTTTAGATTATCAGTCATACTCTATTTCTAGTATAGGATGGGAGCTAATCACCAAGGGATAACCACAGCAGACAGATTTTTCCCATTCAGGTCACCTAATTTCTCCTGGTCCATAGACAGTCAGGGAAATAATCTTAGTATGTTGATTTTGGTATATGAACCTCCGTTTCAATACATCAACTTTGTGATATGGTATATGGACTTTTCTACATACCTAACTCCCAATACATTATAATCATCCCTTTTTTCTAAGAGCTGATGGGTAATAAAGAGGTGGAATAGCAAGGTTTCACACAGTGAGATGGTGAGAGACAGACTCTTAGGAACATAATGTTAGCAATAGCACAGAAAATTTGCTGAAAATGTCCAAGTTGCCCTTGCAGCAGGAGATGAAAGTCTGGTGCCAGCATGATATCCAGATCCAGGTAATAAAAGCATCATGTGTAGTTTTTGGTATTTCTAATCGACTGCCAAGAAGTTTTGACCCATTTGTATGTTAAATTAAAATGCATAAGGTACTCTCTCACACAATACAAGTTAAAGAACCGACAATGTTATGTGAGCTATACCTAAAGCTTTATATAACTATAAAGTACGTATATAGTGTTGAACTGTCTCCGTGAAAAATTGATTTTATAGCATCCAACATTTTCAGAGCTTTTAGATAGGCAATGCATTCAGAATGTTAGCTAAGACCGGCTGTGACCAGATTTTTGTTATCTAGCAATGGGATAGAGGCTTACAGTGCAGAAAGCTGGATGAACATGAGAATATAAGCAAAGCCATGCCAGATGAGACCAAAAGTCCATCAGGTCCAGTAATCAAATGCCTCTGGTAAAAACCACCTCCCTTTTTTCCTTCCTTAACAGAGAATGGTGTGGTATACTACCTCTGTACCTAGAAACCTAAGATCACCATCATACATAGGAGCTACTGATGATAGCTATTTTCTCCATAACTTTGTCCAACACATCCTGCTGTTTAAGCCATGTATGTCAGCAGCCAACTTCCAGCAGTAAAACCAATAAGCTAATTATGCAGTGTGTGAAGAGGCCCTCTCTTTTGTCCTGAATCTCTTGCCAAATACTGTTATTGAATGACTCCAGGTTCCAGCAGTAACAGAAGGGGAACATCTCTGACTTCATACAGTGCATCATATCCTCTTTGATAATCTCTTTTATGATCATGTCGGAAATTAATTTTGAAAGACAGCTGCATTTAAGTTTTCAGAGTCTGGTCATTGTTGGAACCAGTTTACACAGCAAACTCCAGTATTGGAAATGTAGACTGTAGCTGATCTATGATTAAGCCATTTGATGGTTATAGCCCCTGCTCAGCTCTTGGCTTGCCTCCTACTTACTGCATCAGTAGGAGTGGCACAGCAAATATAAATTCATGTGCCAAGGTTAGACAAGCGTTTGCTTATTCCTTACATGTTGTGTTTTGCACAAGCCAGTTGGTAGTTGCATCACTTCAAATAAAATTTAAGAGCACACTACAAATTTGTTTCTAATGTGTAAATACCTGACCACCAAAAATGCCAAAAATTCAGCTCCAGGAACAATGGATTTTTGTATTTTTGCCACCAAGTTCTCATCAAAGAACCACAAAGGAATCAAAATGAATTAGATGTTCTCCCTGCCCCAAATTTGGCCTTGTTTCTCCTAGCCTCAAAACACTTCCACAATTGCACTATTACTATCCAAGTGTTTTTCTGCCATTACAGAAATAAGACTTGGCCCATAGTTACAATGGTATATATCCTTGTCACAACTTGGTGCCTTTCAGATGTGCTGGGACATAACTCCTGGAATTCCTAGCCAGCCTCAATATATTTGGAGGACATCATATTGGGGAAGGCTGCACTTTATAATGAAGGCATAGGCTCCAGTGGATTAGGTTGCAGCAGTCATGGAAAGGCTAATGGAACATTTGTAATAGCATGGAGAGGGTTTTGGTGGGTGTGTCATCATTCCCTCTATTTCCTATACTCATACTCTGAGTATTATAACTTATATAGCTCATATGAAACCACCCATGCAAAACAGACCTTTTCCCATATCTGAAAGTGTAAGGAAAACCAAGCTTTGCAAAATAGAAAAACTATTGGGAGAACAAGGCAGAAAGGACCAAATTCAGCTTAGTCAGAATGCCCTGTCCTAATGGATTTCTAGCTATATGGGCAGAGCGGAATACAATGGAATGTCTAGGATACAGAATGTTGCACTGTTTGTTACCTGTCAACATCCATATGTGAAGAATAATATAGAAAGTCCAGGAATGATAGAGTTAGGGTGCAGGCTTTGTATTTCTTTTCTAACAGTTGAAAAATTTCAATCCTATTTGCTAAGCTACATAGATATCACTTTACTTTCTACTATTTCCTCAAAGATCATTTTCTTTTGTGTTCTAAAGAAAGGACAAATTCATCTTAAAACTAGCTGAAACCTACATAATCATAATATTTGAGGATTCTGATGGAAATCTAGGAGGTTAGGAGTGAACATCCTAAAGTTTTCAAAAAAAAATCCCCATTTTTATCAGCTACAAAAATGCAGTATCTGGGAGAACACGATTTTAATGACAAAAATTACTCTTATGGCTGAAAAGTTTTGCTCCTAAGGTAGATATAAGTTATTTCATTTCTATCACACCACAGTCTATATGAATTAGCAAGACTTGTTGCATTTTTCTCCCAGGCAGCGAGACTATAGTAATAGACATTAAGGCTAGCAGTGAGGCTGGATATTTTAATCTCACAAGAGTTTTGTGATAAGTAAATTTGTAAATGTCTACTCTAAAGCAAATCCCATGTTCATGGTATAGAATGGCAGCCTTTATTTTTAATTTATTATCTGACATAATTTTATGTAGCATATAGCTTGCTGGTGGTAGATATTTAGTATGCTGTAACTGAAATGATTTGGTTTAATAAGCTTTAACTAAACTAATAGGCTACGGACCTGTAGAAATTCAAGGTTCTAAATACATATTGTACTCCAGATACTTTAGTCTGAGCCACTGGAGTAGCTTACAGGCTAATGAAGATAGCTTAAACTTCAAACTACTATCTTACTAGAGAAGATATGGTAATTCATCAGCCCAGATGATCTGAGGGAACAGGAAGGGTCTGTCTGTTTCTACAAAAATCTTACTTCTAGATTGCTTCCTATGTCTTCCTATATCCTTGGGAGAAGCTGCCAAGTAGACTTGCCTTTTACTATTGTAAAACTTGTCACCCCTGCTCATTTTAGACTATCCTAACCACTTCTGGGTCCCTGAGAGCCTGATAAGAAGCTGACCTTTAGTTTATCCATGGCAGGATCCTCCTCTCTCTCAAATAACTCTACAGTATAGGGTATTCCTATGTATTGCCAGGATACCACATTACCTCTTTAAACAAATATCAGCATTTATGTTAACACTGTCCATGTGAAAGAGGTTATAACTACATGTGTTAGTTATAGCCAGAACATGCTCTGAACAGTCCTCTGCTCCACATCAGTCCTGGAAAACCAAACCCAACCAAACCCTGAGGTTGTAAGAAGAGGATATACAGTTACTCTTCTTACTGTATGAAATAGAAGGCAGTACTAAAGCACGCTGTGCTGAGGGAAAGTTAAATTGAAAACATTTTGAATTATTTAGAGAGCTAAATAAACTTTCCCTAAATCCAATTTTCTCCAACAGTGTCACAGGAACCACAAAGCCGTCATCCATGACAAGCTTAGCAGTGTTGAAATCAAGAAAATGGCAGTAAAAGGACATTCTCAAGCTATTTCACAATTCAGTTTGGGCACTGTTGACGGCTATGTTTATGTGTCTCCACGTTAGTGTCAGAAAATCCAACCAAGTCTGGTTCTTCCAACCTTCTGATAGCTGTTGCTTAAAAGACGAAGAAAATCATTGAACTGATTTTTGATTAACTTTTGGGGAGTGTCAGATAATTGGAAATGAACGTGTGTGAGATGAATGCATCATAAAATTATGGTGAATGACATTGTTGATAATGCTGTAACATGTCTGCAAAAAAGGTTTATGCAAACCTGGTAACGCTAAGTATTGGTGTGGAGATGTGCTTCAATACTAAATTCATTTTGTGGGCACTCCGTCAAAAATATACCAGTAAAGCTGAAACAAGTATGTTCTGAACTTTTTAAATCCAGGCCTGTGGCTGGGAAAAACGTGTGTGAGAGAGTATAGCTTAAGTGATAAAAGATGATCAGACTGGCTCTAATTGACTACAATGCACAACAGTTTGTAATACAATCCTGCCAATATACTTCAATGGTGCGTTGGAGGCCTCTTGCAGAAGAGAAAGGAAAACAAAACTGTCATCCAGCATGTTTATTGTATTTGTTGATTCACTGTTCTCTTCCATACCTTTATTTCTTGTTCCCTTTCCCTTAATCCATTCATATTATTCATATTAGTCAGATCTATCTGATGACCAGTTTTTAGACTGTGGGGGAAGTAACTTTTATATCTATCTAATTATCTATCTGCTAGATCCAAGACCATGCATATCTATCATGGTACATTTCAGCACCACTGAAGTAGCCATCAACAGCACATGTTTCTTGGAGTCATGTTGGTTAACAGACAAACTAACTTCCAAATCAAACAACTGAAGTCTCTCTGCCATTTCATTTTCCAAGAATGTCTACAGCGCCAGTTCCTGTACTGTATAAGAATTCTTATACCTAAAGCTTCTTTCTCATCAAAAAAGAATCATTGTTCTTCCCTGAGGATATAGACCCAATGCGTATTTTCTGACTCCAGTCAGTGTTATAAATGAAACTACTTATAGTAACGTTTTCTGGTATTGTAAGTGTTGGAATTACTCAGCAAATCAAGGGAAAAGGATTAAACCTTTTGTAGAAATGTCACATGTTTGCTGGGTTCATATGTAGTGCTAAGAAATAGTGGCTTATTGGTTTGTAAACCATAGCTATGAACGAAGAAATGGTTTATTCAACAAATGATATTTACACAAATTATGGCTTAGCATGAGGCACAAGTCCAGCCATTGGCTTTTAAATGGGGAGATTAAAAGCAAAATGAGTCCATTATTCTCCTCCTACCCAAGCCCTGCCAGATCCAGAGTAGTGAACAGAAGTCAAAGCCTTCTCACAGAGAGCAGAAGGAAAGCAGTGATGCTAACATGGGACGCCAACCATCATATCATTCAGAGTACTGCTTTCTGCATCTCTTGAGCATAATCCCAGTGCCAGTGCTCTCTTGCCCTTTTTCTTAACTGGAGAGGATCAGCAGCTAGTCATGAATGAAGGATCACTGATGTGTAACTAAAGAAAACAGTGCAACGGTCCAACAAAAACACTGACCACTTAGAAATCAGATCTAGGCTTTTGTTCCCTTTCCATTCTTCTTTCTGTTTTCAGCTGAAGTAAAAGCTGATAAATATCACACTTGTGAGGAAAAAGGTTTGGAATTTAAGGCATCCAGGCAGAGGCTCTTCTTGGCATCTAACTGCATAGATGTGATTGCTTGGTGCCAGACTATATTCAACCAGCTCTGTATACAGTAATTCAGATAAGACAATGAACCTTTGGTTGATTAGCAATGAAAAAAGTCCCTTCCTACTTGAAATGAGAAAGGATCTTTACATGGTGATTTAGGTACAAACAATTCCAGGTTTGGTCTGGGATCACAGGACATTTAAATGATGGTTTTAAGAACCTAATCCTACCCTACCAGAAACCTATCGCTACCTTCACTGCAACCAAGTTAACCTGTTGGGAGGTAATGAACATATAACTCCCTTGTGGGGGAGCTGGGCAGTGATATAAATTTGATTACTGATAGTCCCTCAAATAAGGGGTTCTACGTGGAATATGTTGATAATCACAGTTATAGAGCATGTGATTTATAGCATCATCCAGCTGGGTGATGGTTGGGTGATACTGTCAATCATTAAAGTAGAAATCCTCAGTCACCAGAGAAATTGCTCTTCCCAATAATGCAACCATATAGTCCCACATCCCTTTCTGACCAGATCAAGTCAGGTATTGGAGGTGCAGGAAACAGGGCAAGATACCTATCTCAAAAGGAGCTTGTGTTTATTTTTGTTTGTTTTTTTTTGAATTACATACCACCTTTAAAAAGTACAGCTTCTTCAGAATGGCTTTATCCAAAGAAGGGAGGGATAGGTTAAGACTGAACATTTTTGTTGAGAACAGTCATTTAATCTAGATCTACCCAATTTGGGCATCTCCAGATATCCAGACATCAATTCTCAGTGTGACCATCACTGAGAATTCTGGGAGATTCTCTTTCTACATATCTTAAGGGAATCCATGTTGGGGAAATTTAATTTAGTCCCTCACTGTTCAGCCTAGCAGTATGCAATGTTGAAGCTGAAATTTACTCAGCCTGACTATATCCAGGCATCACCTAAAACATTTTGCAATTTGAAGCAAATAGCTTTCTTCTTTCCAACCTATGATGCACAGTAACCCTGAATATGTGCAAAACTGGCTTTAGCTAAACATTTTATTTCAGATCAGTAGACAGAGAAATCAAATCCCCATGCAGGTGTTCTGGCTCTTCTTCCTTAGCAGATGGGAACACATGGATTTTCAAAACCCAAACAACTAAGACTGGCCAGAGAGAAGTAGGTTCAGATGGAACAGCTTGGTTTTTGGATGGTTTCATAAAATAAAATAAAAAATAAAATAAAATATGTACTGGCATATACATTGCAAGTGCCAACTGATACTTATCTATTCAAATTTGGAACAATGCTTACAATTTAAAGACGGGAAAGAGTTTGATTTGGCTGTCTTCTCAGTCTGCTATCCACATTGCATTGATGAGCAAGTCAAAAGGCCAAGCAACTCCTCCTCCTCCTTTTTTGCTAGTTTGCTTTAGACCAATAATGGATTGGACAGCTCTTCAAACAGAGGATAGTTCTTGGAAAAACAGGACTCCAGACCATCTTTTTTTTTTTTTTTAGCAGAAATATAATGGTTGTATTATTGCTGACCAGCCTTGGATCAGCAGATACTCAGTATGCTTTGCACCACAATTCTATTCAGGCCTGCTCAGAAATGATTCCCACTAAATTTAGTGGAATTTATTCCTGTTAAATATAAGAACAATTGGATTGTTCAACATATAAGAGAATACTACAGCATATTAGTAGAATGTGACTGAATATAGTAAGAGGTTTCATGTGTGTAGTCAAAGCACTTAGAAGTTTTAATACATCTCCTCTCTTTTATAAACACAGATTTTATTCACTCTATTAAATGAACATTTGAGGGCCATTCAGAGCCCTAAATAAGGGTTTTAAATATGCCAAAAATCTCGTTCACCATGAATAAAAAATAAATTCCAAAGAATAACTTTTAACAAACTTTGTGGGAAAGGAGTTGTACTGCTCTAGCTTAGAAAAAGTGCATCTGAGAAAGATTCTGTAATATACTGAAATTCAAGTCACAGAAGAGCTTGCGGGACTTTAAATATCATGTACCTTCCACCTCTTGAAACACTGGCCATGGACTCTGAAATATGTACTGGCTTAGCAATTAAAATAGGCACTTTACCAGTACTATACTCAAGATGGGGGGTTTTGAACAGAAAATACAAATATGAGTATAATGTATGAATTTGTAGCCAGCTTTATTTTTTTAAAAAGTGTTGCGAAATAGATCTATTTAAGATGAAAATGCATGGTGGTGATAACCTCTCTGCAGTTGACTCATAATCATACTAAGACCTAATGTGGTTTGTTTAGTTTGGCTTGTCCATCAGTAAAGCAAACCATGATTTTGTGTGAACCCCAAAAGGGATAAGTTATTTTTTTAAAGGGAAGGAGTTAGAAAAACAGAAATAAAACACATTTCTAAACTTACCCCTGCAACTGTCTTGCCACTGGGTTAGAGTTGATATATTGTTTTCCTGACCTGTTTGGCCTTCACATATTTTGTGTCCCAGACAGTCCAAAAACTGACCTATTTAAAATATTGTAAAACTGGAGGGTTGCCCTGGCTGGAATAAACCTGTAAGTCATATTGAAAAAGGATGAAGAATTTGATATACCAGGAAACTATTTTAACCCTGTAGTATGAACAAAATCCAGGAAGATGAAGGAAAAGGAGATACTTTCAAACTAAACCTTTACACTGTTCTCCTCTGTGGGCGACAGGGTTTCCCATGGCTTTTCAGGACCCTTTTACAGATGCCACCAGGCATAACCAGGGGGTGGGGGTGGGGTTAAAGCCAAGATGGCAGACATGACCACGTGTTTGAAACCACACAGTTGTGGGGATTTGATCACACTGTTCCAGCCCCCATCTTTATTTTTTTTGGCATCTCCCGGATGCTACCTGTTGCTCACAAAGGCAAACTGTGCCATCTGTTGCTAACAAACACGGGTGAGAAATATTGGTTCTTTCCTCAAAGCTATGCAATTGCCAGCAAAAGAGGATTCATATAAGGAAAAGAAAAACATTATTTGTCCCCACTGCCCCACAGGCAACAATTTATTCAAATTTTATGTTCTTCAGTTAGGTGTTGAAATGCAGATCGGGAAAGCAATAGTTTGTCGCTTAGGGATATCCAGCAACTGGCTAAACGTTAGGAAAAACCTCATGGCAAGAGAAATTTGACAATGAAATTGGTTACTATGAGAAGCAAGGGGCTCTCCTCTACTGAGTGCTTTCAAACAGATACTGAAGAGACATCTAGCAGGGTTACTTTAATGTGGATTAATTAAAAGGGTTAATCCTTCCAAACCTATAACCCTATCATTAATAATCCAACCACCCTTTCTCCCAGTCAACTGATTTAAGTCTGTGGCACTAGTATAGGATTAATAGCCTTTTTTAAAAGACTCCTCCTAACCTAAGAAGCTAGGTGGCTCTTACTATCCTCTGGACTTCCTATCTTTACTATATTTTTGCACTGTAGAGGGAAAAAAAGAACAAAATTCTACAGTGCTGGAATTGGGATCAGCAACTCCAGTGACGGGTTCTGCCCCTTCTTCACTTTTCAGTAGCCCCAAATGGAATGAAAACAAATACCAAATTTCATCCAGCAAGAAAAGGAACCATTCCACCTAGGAAGATCACCCCATCAATGGATAAATGGCCTTGTCCCATACCTCAGCTTGAGAAGAACTATGCTAGAACCTTGATCAGCCTTCTTCTGCCAGAAATAATACATAAAAACTAATGCCTGAATTTGCTCTTCCCCCCACTCTTCCTCCTCAATCCCGTTTCCTTTTGTGTACAGTTGTTATTTCAATCTTTGTTAACTACTCTGGGAGGCATTTTTGTTCTGAAAGGTAGATCAAATGTACATTACATAAATGTTACATCAACACCTCCAAATGCCTTAAACTTGCCATAACTGAGTCACTGTCCCCAACCTGGCACCCTTCGGATGGAATGTGGCTGTTTCTCAAACAACATGTCCAAGGATCCTGTTGGCTGGAAGTCCTGGGAGTTTGAACCCCAACACAACAACAGCACCAAATTGGGAAAAAGTGAACTACTGCATCAGTTGTAAGTGTGACCTCAGTAGAGACAGCATTGTTGGCCAAATGTCTTTATTTCAAGAGTGGCCCAGAAGAAGAATTTCAACAGATTGAAATTTAACCCATTTCTTATTTTTAACTGACAAATATTCCCAATATATGTAAGACTAAAGTACTCATTTATTTATTGATTGATTTGGTCAAATACAAGCCACCTCAATCACTCAAGTGACTTTAGGTGATGGACAACATATTAAAACAATGAAACAGGTAGAAAAAGATAATAAACAATATATCAGAGAAAGAAACACCAGAACCAAGGAATAAAACCCCAATTTTAGTGCAAAGGCACAAACTATCCTGTCCCAGGGCCTGTTGAAACAGCCAGTTCTTAAAGATACAGGGTCCAAGCCATGTGGACTATAGGGGAGATACTATCCCACAGAGTGAGGGCAACTGTGCACGTTTTCAAGGTTCCACAGAATGATGTAATTTTAATGATGGGACCTGGAGCATGCCCACTCTATTAGATCTAACAGGACAGACAGTCCCACAGACAATCAGACCCTGAGCCAGGAAGGGCTTTGTAGTTGAAGACCAGCACCTTGGATTCCATCTAGAAGCCAAATGGCATCAACTGCACCTTGGGTAGCAGAGGTGTTACCCAGATGAACCAAGGTGGGCCCATAACCACTTGTGCACACCACATTGTGGTCCAGCTATAGCTTCTAAATAGTTATCAAGGGCAGACCTAAGTAGACAAAGTTGCCATAGTCCAACAACAAGGAGACTAAGGCATGAACAATCATGAGTACAACCTTCTAATCCAAAAAAGAACATAATTCTTACCTAAAATGAATTTGTCCAAAGCCACAGCCACACTTTAACTTTTTAAAACTTTTAAAAAATTTTTGTTGATCTAGATATAGTTTGTAGTTTTTTAAGTATTAGAATAAAGGTGAATATATACCCATACCAAAGAAAGTTGGAAGTTACTTTTTTCTTTTGTATTTTCTGACTTTCTCTCTTCTGCTTTTTTCTTTCTTTTCTTGATTTTTCGATATTTTACTTTTTGCTGAAATTTAATAAAGTTCTTAAAGAAAAAAAATCACCCCACCTCAATTCTCTTCAGTGTAAGAGGGGGCAAAGGCAAACTATGTCAGGCTTTCAAGATTCTGTTATTATACCCTATTACAATGAACAGTCCTTGGAGTGTATGTTTCCTGACTTGGCCTACCTCTAAGGACAGACATAAGCTACTTCAGATTCCACATCAAGTGAATAAAGGTTGAAATCTCCCAGAATCAACATCTACAAAATTCCACTGCCAGCTTGAGCAACAGCAATGGCAGTTCAGGCAGGGAAGCCACCATGCAGTAGGGAGGCCAGAAAGCTGCAGCAATGCCATTATTAGCATATAAACTTTTTAATATTTCAATTTATTTACATTCCTAGTAAAAAAAGTAAGCATTATGTTGAGTAGAGTCTACAAGTACCACTGCATGTTAAGCTAACGGTTCATTATCATGCAGCAGAGATAGTATGCAATCTATAGAGCAGTGTTTCTCAACCTGGGCAACTTTAAGATGTCTGGACTTCAACTCCCAGAATTCCCCAGCCAGCTTGCTGGCTGGGGAATTCTGGGAGTTGAAGTCCAGACATCTTAAAGTTGCCCAGGTTGAGAAACACTGCTATAGAGGGTAGGCTGCATTTGACCCCTGAATTGTTCTTGTGCTGGGGGTGGTTTAAGGCTGCTTTCAGGCCTTGCCCAGCCACACTGGATTCCTACCACATTGCTCAATAACAGGGTAGAATTCTCAGTCAGAAGAAGTTTGCCTACCACAGCTAACTGCAAGATAAGGATCAAATAGGTCAGCAAGAGCTGGGCAAAGCTTTATGACTTATGATTTAACTTTAGCAGCGACCAAAAGTTATTCCCCTACCAACTAAGAAAGCTTAGAGAGAAACAGGAATAGATTTGTGGGAGAAAGGATATCCATGCAAGCTTAGGTCTGGTGATGAAAATAAACTTATAGGCTGAGTAAACATTGAGAAGTTCCTTTTTCCTCAGTTTGCCCACCTTCCTGACCTCTCTTTTGCCCTATCTGTTTCTGGCTGGTTGACTTATGGCAGAACTGGCTAGGGGTAAGGAACTAAAATGGTCACCTTTCAGTAAGCTAGGTGGTGAAGCATCGAATTTGTAGTGGTTAGAAAACTGAGCAATTATGCTGACTGTTGAGCAGTCACAAATGTCAATGCTCTGAAAATCTATAAAATTTTTGTTATGATGACATTCATGTTTTACTTCATGAATAGTTACAATGAGTAAGTTCAGAAGTCCATAGCCTTTGAGGGAATTTTTCTTTATCAGGTATCAGACAGAGTCCTGTGTATTTATTTTATATAGTAGTGGAGCTAGAAAAATGGCGGCTAATTTAACTACATCTGGAGAAAATTAATCTCCAAATGCAGCATTCAGAGAGTCAGAAAACCCAGCATTTCTGAAGGAACAAGGGAAGACCTGATGCCCTCTCTTGTGAAAAACCTCTCACCATCAAGGAAAGGTAGAGATTGGATGAATCGGTATTAAGTTCAAGAGGCTAAGCAAAGTGGATAAAACAAAACAAAGTAAGGCAGCAAGTGTGTTGGCTGCCTGCTCCAAACGTGGCACAGAAGGCAGTGGTTGTCATGCTTCAATCAAGAACTTGAGAAATGAATTCCAGGCTCCTATGGTAAGACATGGTGGGAAAACACAGCCTTGTTTCAAAGCTGGGACTTAAGAAGAGCTGAAGAAAACCTGGGCTTGAAGAAAGTTGCTGAGGAACTTCCTGAAACTGGAATAATTGAGGCATCTGTATAGCATCTTAGGAAATTTCTGCTTGGGAAATATGTTATCCTGGTATTTGATAATCCCTAAAACATCTCAATGTTTAGGAAAAGGAGGGTTCCATGAAGTTGGACAACCAAGCTATACATTTCTTTGGGCATTGGAATAAACATTTTTCCAGGGTGGAAGTGCATAGTGCCTGCACTATTGGTGAACATAAGCTTCAGGCATCCCATTATAAGACCTTGGAGAAAACCAGCCAGAAGTCTAGGGTCATTAAGCCATGCACTCGCAGCTAATCCAAGCATTTGTTTGCTCAGATAGTATTGGACTAAGAGGAATCACTTCAGGTTTGAAAATGGAGTCATTTATTTTGAAATTTCCATTATATGAGAAGGGAATCCTATCTTAAGCACTTTCTCAGAGAAAAGGCAAGTCCCCAATGAAAAGCAACTTTTGTACTGTGCACTTTCACAAATCCAGTCCTCACATAAATGATGAGGTGGTTATTTATTTATTTATTTATCAGGCTTGTATGCCGCCCATCTCCCCCAACGAGTGACTCTGGGTGGCTCACAATAATAAAAAAGAGGAAAAAACACAGGTCTCTCCAAACATGGCTAAAATCTATAAATAATTAAAAAAACATATATTAAAAATGCCCTAAAAACCTCCTACGATTTTAGCCGTAAAAAACCTATAAGATGCTGGGGGGGGGGGGGACAACCCATCATCCCACTAGCCATCTCCACAGGTGCGGGCCCCCCTCTGGCCCCCAGGCCTTCTGGCAGAGCCAGGATTTGAACCCTTTCCTAAAGGCCATGAGGGAGGGGGCACACCGGACCTCAGGAGGCAGGATGTTCCATAGGGCGGGCGCTGCAGCAGAAAAGGCTCTCTGCCTAGACCCCACCAATCGAAATTCCTTGACTGGTGGGGTCTGCAACCTGCCCCTTCTGCTGGACCGAGTGGGACGGGCTGAAATGACCGGGGCGAGGCGGTTCCTCAGATAACCTGGTCCCGTGCCATGAAGGGCTTTAAAGGTAATGACCAACACCTTGAATTGGACCCGGAAACAAACTGGTAACCAATGCAGCTCACGCAACAGCGGTGTTATACGTGCCCTCCTAGGGGCATTAAGAACTGTCCGCGCTGCCGCATTCTGCACCAGCTGTAGCTTCCGGATACTCTTCAAGGGTAGCCCCATGTAGAGCACATTACAGTAGTCCAACCCGGAGGTGACCAGGGCATGAGTGACCGTGTGGAGGTCCTCCTGATCCCATTGTCCCATGAAAAGCAATACTGCTTCATCAAGTGGATGTTTGAATTAATCCTCAGTCCAGAAAGAATAAATGACCAATGTAATTGATTAGGCTTACAATGCATTGGGGGAGAAGCACAAGACTCCAACGGTGCTAATATAAAAGTAATTTTAAAACATCTCAAACTCTTATACTAACCAACTGTAGCCATGGGAGGAACTTGCATTTAAAAGAGGGGAGGAAAAAAGGCTTATGTGTGTTTTGCACATTGCTAAAATAAATATGGTGATAGTATAAGGAATCAGTTGGATTCATACAACACATTATGGCTTAACTATGCAAACTCAGCCTTGCAGTAATGTTGAAGAGGTAAAAAAACTTCAGTGCTCTTCTCCTTTATGAATCCCTCCCTCTGCCCATACCCTGCCTCACTTTCTATATATTTTACTCACATGCCTTGTACAATATTCAGACTCAACATGCTCATGCAAGAAGGATCAACTTTCATCCAAGCTATTTACTTAGGGCCAGACAAAAGATATCTTCTTCAACAAAGAGGCAATTCTAATTCTAGAAACAATGGTAAGCTAACAACAAGTAATATATAGTGATGCAATGTAATGTACCTTCGTCTTAGTTCACCTTCCAGTTGTGTTGTTTTCTTCCATTCTTTGGCTGGGTTTACACATCAAACTATGTGATGGTTCCTTAAGTAAGCTGTTGTGGCCAGGTTCATACAACTTTAGGCTATAAACCATATCTTATATGGATTCATCATACATTGTGCTAAGCTAAAGTCCACAAATGCTTTATGACTAACTCATGGGCACCCATAATGGGTGGGCAAGGGAGGGAAATGATCTCTCACACATATGATGCTTTCATGCAAAAATTGCAAATTATGTAATGTGTAATCTGACATAAATTCCATTACTCATATCATTTATAGTATGATGCCATGATGTGCATGAGCTTAACATGGGTTTTAATAGAGGCCAAGAGACTCACCACAATATGTGAATCTAGCCTATAAATACAGCAGACCTCATCATCTCCCTCCTAATCTCATTTCTTCTACCAAATATCTTAAAGGGACCTTATTCCTTTAAACCTTACCTACAGATAATAAATGCTTGCAGGGAAAAGACTTAACTTGCTTTTCAGTGCAAATGCATTTAATCCTACCATAATATTTAACTGATCCTCCCTCCTCTGTGGCATGAAATTTAGGAATGAGATGCAGATGCCCTTTATCATGTGCAACCAGCTACAGTACATGAACTAGTTTGGGGCTCATGCACTTTCCTCACCTTCACTCACATATACCCCTTCTAGTACAGGCATGAGAAGATATAAGAGGGAGGGGAGGTAAAGCACAATCAGGCTTGCAAGGTTCTGTTATTATGGCCTGTCTCAAGAAAGTAAAATTCTAGTCTCCCTATGGAGTCTGTTTCCTGATCTGGTCTACGCTGAAGGGCTGACATCAATCTTGCAAACCTGACTGTGCTCTAACTGCCCTCCCTCTTATATCCCAATGAATCAGGGAAGAGCCAGCCTGAGTCTCTTCCGAATAATATCTTGTTTTCCAGGACTCAAGGAATGTTTCAGCCCTCTTTGCTTTAATAAAGGGTTGTGTCTATTTCCCTCATGGTCATCTCTCCAATTCTCTGCAAGTAGGAAACAACAGCTTTCATTTTCAACTAACCACTGTATCCAAACTGGGTTACATCAGTTTAGTTTTAATAACAGATGGTCCAAACAGGGCATATTCTGAAATCTAAAAGTAACCCAAAGTTGTGCATTGTACTAATCTCAGTGGTTTCTTTCATGAGATGCATCAACCCAAGTTTATTTGACAAACCACTGTTGAAACAAATCATGGCTTAACACAATGTATAAAGGTGATTCATGAAGAACAGCAATAATAGGTGCTGGTGCCTATTATTTGGCATTGACCTATTATGGACAAGCAGATTAGGCTAGTACTAAACCATAAACTATAAACCATAATAACTAATAGTTTATTACAGAATCTGACCAGAGTTGTTGAATAAAGATATAAATGGAGGCTTGTTCTTTTATTTTAATCTCTACAACTTGATTGGTAATAAACCTCCAAGGAGAGTTCACTGACTGAAGTCTACTCTCTAAAAAGTGCCAAAGCTGGGAGGGGGAGGGAGAAGGAAGGAAGGAAGGAAGGAAGGAAGGAAGGAAGGAAGGACAAATAGACATCCTCAAAGGGCTGAGTTATCATGAGTTATCTGAAAATCTCAGTAGCCACTTCACATTAGCCCCTCAGGCCAATCAGCTCAATGCACATTTTGTCAAAGCTACCCAAATGCCTCCTTTCTGCTTATTCCTTAGCAGTATGAGAATTACAAACAGAGCTTTGCAGCTCTGACAAGAACTATGTGCCTTTTGTTAAGAAAGATGGTGAATGCAGCACCAGAGACAGAAAAAGAAAATATACAGTGAATGAAAGGTTGAAGGCACCATAGGGCAGGCCCCAAAGAAGGGCAAAGGAATATGTTCACAAAAAGGGAATGCCTCTCCCCACACACACTATACACTCCCCTTTCTCCGGAACTGGACGAAAAATTAAGAATTCAAGCACAGGCTCCAGGGATCCTGGTTAGCTCAGGGTCAGGCATGATATTCTGTGAGACTACTGGGTCAGCAGCTGGAAACTTAAACAGCTGCTGAATGCATTCTCTGTGCAACTAACAAAACAGCACCATGTATGTTTTGATCAGAATATATTCATCCTTGGATTTCTCTCCAGCCCCACTCCATTAACCTCCCAACATACACATACCCTAGAGATCTACTTCAGAAATGGAATTTCCATGCTAAAGGAAGTTCTGGAATGCCAAAGCTTGTTTCATTCTTAATGGGGACAGAATGTCAGAACTTTTCCATTTTAAAAATATGATTAAATAAATAAATAAATAAATCATAGGCGAAACACAAAAGAAAATGGAGAGAATTTCTCTTCTCTCACCATGTGACTAAAAGCTTTCTGAAGGTCTTGACTGCTGCTTCTGATCTAGTGTTAATGCTCATGCTAATAAATGCTTAAAATGCTAATAAACCTTCCAATATTGGGTAAACATTTGAAAATACATTTCTTTGTATTCTCGTTCCAATTTCCCCTGCATTTGGCTATCATGTACCCCTCTGTTAGTTGTGCAGAAAGTCTTCAGTGATCTTCCAAGGACCCCACATTCAGGTATTATACAATGATCTGTAATAATAGGGAAGATGCATTTCATTTCCATTTATTTTCCATCACAAATTGTTTATCTGAGATATTCTGCTGTACTTTATCAAGGCCTTTTTGTAGGGTGACCAATGAAGCATCATGAACTACATGCACACGCACACACAAAAGAAGAAGATCCTTGGGAAAAAAATTATCCCAGCAATGGAAACTCAGAGATTGTTTCCAAATCAAGTAACCATGACTTGATTACCAACTTACAAGAGAGACCTCCTTCCTCAGAGAACTCACCTAACCTCAGCAGGCTGGTTGCCCAGAGAATGAACTCATCCAAAATTTGAGAACTTACATTGCTTCATAGGATAGGCAATTCCCAAAAGGTTTTGAATGATGGTGACACCAGCATTTGAATAGCATCATAAACATGCAAAATGAGTGTGTGTCAAAGCTGGAGATACATTATCAGGATGACCTCTACCAATAAAACTTTCCAAAAAGATCTTCAACAACAGCTTCAAAGCAAGGATTGCAGTTGTCAAGCTTGAACATTTCTAAAACATAAACAAATAACTATGGCCAGGCTACCTCTTTCCAGAATGGCATGTAGTTGAAACACCACTGAGCCAAGCTAGGTTTAAAATGTGGGATTCAAAGTAAAGCAGATCCAACAGCACTCCCAGACAGTGAACTTGATCCTTAAGATGAAGTACAACTCTGTACTTAATATGTTCAACTCATCTGTGATCAGACAGACCACCTACTCATAGAACTTTGCTTTTGTTTGAACTTAGTTTTACTTTATGAGTACTTATCTATTCTGCTGCTAACCTAAGATGTATATTCTGTATAGCATTGCTGCTGTTCATCATGGAACCAATGCATTACTGCCCCCGGAATGAGAAAGAGTTGCAGTCAAAACAAAAATTGTCCAACCACCTATACAGGATAATAAATACTGTAGCCAGAATGTTATTTTGTTATGCTACCCTTACCCAGACTTAATGTCCTCATGGTTGGCAATGATGGGCTGTGAGTGGCTTCTCTTGTACTTTTATATGAGAATGCATCCATAATGTTCTGATAACATAGCAGAATTATCCACCTTCCAACTGTTGTTTAATGTTTGCCAACCATTAATGAGATTGGAGAGTCAAAGAAAATTAGCAGTTCCCTCAAGAAAATGAAATAATTCTTTTTCTCTTGGAAAGCAGTTCTGACAAAGGATTCCAATGTTTAATAACAGAACAATCCCATTCATTTATATTCTAGCTCATAGACTGATTTGATGATGATATCCGGCATTTTGGCTATATGTGACCATCCTATGGTAAATAAAGTCTTCCAAAAGACAGGGACACCAAAGCAGGTTTGCTGAAACAGTCTAATACTCTATCCAGTCCAGCGTCTGTTTCTGACTGCAGTCAGTCAAATGCCAAAGCAGCACATCTTAGTCTTCTCCAGGCTTAAGCTATGCCAAAGCAAGACCTAACTCCCTAACAATACAGCATGGAGGTGATTCTCATCAGAACTTCAGTAAGTTCAGTTTGTTCAGTAAGTACAAAATGTAGCTGACAGATTGATATTTCCCAAGGCCTGTTGGAATGTGAGTTTCTCAGTAGCATTTCTACATTTCTGAGGAATATGCACATTCTCCAGTCAGTATGCATATCGCCAGGTCAATACGTACAGTATGCCTCTACCAATAGATATCTGCAGTTTAGTAGTTCACTAAATTTGCTTAATAGCCAGTTGCACCAGAATTTAGCCCAGTGACAGAGAATCTGTTTTGCATACAGAGAGTCCCTGATTTAATCCCCGGCCTCTCCTGAAAAGGCTAAGCATGACTCTAGTCAGAAATCCTGAAGAGCTGTTCTTGCCCATATAGTCAATACTGGACTTGATTATTTATTATTTAAAAGAATTATCTGATTGGACAACTTCCAATGCTATACACATTAGCTGTACAATTTCATCACACAATTAGCATCCCTTGCTAAACTTCTCTTTCATGAATTTCTCTATTCCCCTTTTGAAGTCATTCCACTATCACCACCCTAAAGAAGAGAGAATTTATTTATTTATTTATTTATTTATTTATTTATTTATTTATTTATTTGATTTTTCAACCGCCCATCTCCCCCCAATGGGGGAACTCTGGGCGATTCACAACAAACATTAGAACATAAAATATATAAACACATAAAACCTTAAATTAAATTAACATGACTAAAAAGAAGAAGGAGAGACCAAGGGGATGAAAACCTGAGGCTGAAGGGCGAGGCCTCTATAGGGCTAGCCATCCCCATGCTTGAGGAATTCTCACCCCACCCCAGGCCAGGTGGCAGAACCAGGTCTTCAAAGCCTTACGGAAGGCCAGGAGTGTGGGGGCTAATCGCACCTCCAGGGGCAGGATGTTCCAAAGAGCAGGGGCTACCGCAGAGAAGGCCCGCCTTCTGGACCCCGCCAGTCGAAGTTCTTTCACTGAGGGGGTCCAAAGCATGCCCTCTCTGTGTGATCGGGTGGGATGGGTTGAAGTCATAGGGGAGAGGCGGTCCCTTAGATAACCTGGTCCCATGCCATGTAGAGGCTTTAAAGGTGATAGTCAACACTTTGAATTGGACCCGGAAGCAAACTGGCACCCAATGCAGCTCGCGGAGCAGAGGCGTTACATGGGCCCTCCTTGGGGCACCAACAACAGCCCGCACGACTGCATTCTGGACCAGCTGTAGCTTCCGGATACTCTTCAAGGGTAGCCCCATGTAGAGCACATTGCAGTAGTCTATCTGGGAGACAACAAGGGCATGAGTGACTGTTCGAAGGGCATCCCGATCCAGGAAAGGGCGTAACTGATGCACAACCCAAAGTTGTGCAAAGGCCCTCCTTGCCACGGCCGTCACCTGCTCTTTAAGCAGGAGCCATGAGTCTAGGAGGACCCCCAGATTACACACTGGGTCTGTCTGGGGCAGCACCACCCCATCCAGCACCAAAGATGACAAAATCCCGGAAACAGAGGAGCCATTAACCCACAGCCACTCCGTCTTACCAGGGTTCAGCCAAAGCCTGTTGTTCCCCATCCAGACCCTTACAGCCTCCAGGCACCACGAAAGGGTGGCCACAGCATCACTTACTTCACCAGGAATGGAGATGTATAGCTGTGTATCATCAGCATACTGATGATACCTCACCCCATGATGACGGATGATCTTGCCCATAAATTAAATTAAATTCCATAAATTAACTCTATGCTCTGCAACCTTAACCACTACCACCCATTTTGTTGTTGTTATTCTGACCTACATTTCCTGTAAATTGATGTTATGAGGGGTGTGGACTGTTCTCTCTACTCATTTTCTCCATATTTTGCCTCATTTTATGAAAATTTGCAGTTTCCTCTTGGCCATCTTTTTTCCAAATGGAAAAACACCAGCAAAAGCTGGAATCCCCTAAAGGCAACTCCATGCATGTTTACCCAGAAGTATATCCTTCTTGAGTACAATAGGAACTTACGCCTGGGAAAGTGGGAAAGGCTGGGTTTCAGCCTCATTCCCATTTAAAAACCATTAAGTACAAGGATCAAAAATAAGGATTACATTGTGACAATAATTTATAACAAGAACATTCCACGGTTTTAAAAAATGAATTGTATGTAATGTGAACAAATGTCTGCTAGAATGGAGACAGCCTTGCAAAGGTATACCCAGGCTGCAAAGGGTTACTATTTTTAGAAGAAGGGATATGATTAAAAAGAATGATTTAAAAAGTTCACTATTTGAGACCCAAATGTGTCAAAATGACCGAAGTTCAAATGTGCAAAAGTCCTGTTGACATCAGTTGCCACAATTCAGGGAAACAGTCCCAGATCCTCCAGTGAGACTGCAGTTGCAGATGAGGACAGGCTCTTATCCAGATAAAGATCTGGGTGCAAAACAAAATGCAATGGGAGCTGCTCTGTTCATTGGATCATGTCCAATGGAACAGTCAGCTTAAGAACAGCTAAAGAGGTAATGGCACTGCTCACTGTATATTCAAGGACTTAACCAGGACAAAGATTAAAAAATAAAGCAATGCAGAAGTGGCAGAAACCTCCAGATGGGCTTGAGGAGAGGAAGAAGAGGCTGTTGCCACTGCTAATGCCTCCCAGTCCTACCTCACCTTTGCTGTACCTGTCCTTACCCCTGTGCTTCCCCCCACAATAGCCCCCACATCTGGTATGGGCAGCGACATTGCTGGCCTCATTTTGGATACACAGCAAGAAGAACAGGGGGGTGGGCAGCAGTGAACCAAAGACTGGAGGAAAGCACATTGTAAGAGGGGTTGCAAAGCTCTCAGAAACAGAGGCCTTCTGAATGGTGTTTCAGGATCTGATGCTTTATTGAATCTTATAGCATGTTTCTAACACCTTCTTTGCAGTCCTACTTTCTGAGACTTTTCATACACTGACTGGGACATCAGACAGGTGCACAAAACTGGGAAAATTCTGGTCAGATTGGGACAAATGGTTAAGCCTATATACAATGGGTGTGGATAAGAAACATCAAGTTTCACCTCACTTGTGGACTCAGTGGAATAAGCTATGCTGCCTTGACTTAATCAATGAAAAGAAATAGGAACAAAAATGTACAGTATGATGGTGAATCCAGGCTTAAAGGAATTAGTTTCCATGCACAGATCCTGATGAATTTTGAAGATCTTCCCACTTTTTCAAGCAGTAACAATGCCAGTCACATCCAGCAAATTAAATACACAAGCACAGTATCTTAAGTTTGCATTTAGAATGGTGTAAGCCCAGAGGAGTTGGCACACAAAGCATTACTTCCCTGAAATCCACAACTATCCAGGACTAACCCAGTGGAGCACGTTTCTGGGCTTCCCTTGCCTCAGGGCCTTCTGCAGAAAATGTTTGCAATGGTTGATCCTCATTCTGACAGAATGAAAAGTCATCAAAATCATTTCAGGGTCTTTAAAACTCAAGTGCAAATCCACACTATGCTCCCTCCAATGCAGTTATGACAACTGGCACTATGGTAAGAGCTTTGGGCCTTTCGCCTTTTTGGAAGGTACTTACTGATGAACATGACATTTTCATAGAGTTACAGGATGTTATTATCCCATTACCAGAGAAACATTTTGAGCACAGACAAGAAGAGACTATTTAGGCAAGATAATACTGATGGTACTTCAACTACTTGGCAAAGTATATTTTCCCTTGACGACTCCTCAAAATCACACTCAGGATGGAGAAATCCACTTTCTCTGGATGTTTGCCCTTTGGCACTGGCTAACTTAACATTTTTATTCAATTACTATTTATAAAAGAAAGGGAGAGAGAATGGGGTAGCTTTCCTTTATTCAACCTTTAAAAAAACCAGACCCAAGTTGGCTAGTAATACCAAACAGAAGATTTTAAAGACATCAGCAAAGCACAGCATCCTAAAGGAGAAAGCGGGAACAATATGACTGCACAAAGAAATTCTGCTCATCCAACCACTCCCTCTCTGCCCCTCAACCCGTTTCTGCCAGGAAGAGCTCCTGTTCTCTTTGGCACACTCCAGCACGGGCTGCTTTTGAAGACATTGTCAAGGGTTACAAAGAACAGAATCTTCAAACCATTCCTTGGCTGAAGAAAGAAAATCAGTCATTTTCAAGAAAAGCAGGTTGGCTTCTCCAAGGTTATAATTACTCTCCATTAAAAGAAATTGCCATTAATAAACATCACCAGAGAGGTCTGTAGGCACATGATTGAACTTCAAGGCATTCCTGATAGAAAGAAAGAAAGAAAGAAAGAAAGAAAGAAAGAAAGAAAGAAAGAAAGAAAGAAAGAAAGAAAGAAAGAAAATGAGGCATAGGAAAGCTTAAGAAAAACAAACTTTAAGAAGAATTTAGAATCTAAACCAAAAAAATCATAGATGAAAGATTCTAGGATGCTTAGCAAGAAACCTGGATGATGGCTAACTAAATATTGAATAAACCCAGGCCAAGTAAGACATAACATTGCAAATATTTAACAGCGGCAAACTCCTGATGCCTTTTCTTTCCTTTCCAAAGCTCACTATAAAAATAAATGCACATTATAAATAACCCTTGATTAAACTCTTTAAAAAGTGAGGAAACTTTCACGTTAATTTCACAGTTTTCCAAGTGCATTAGATCATGGCTGTTTCTGACACCTTTTAAGACATACAATGCTTACAGAGAACAAATTATTAGCCTCACAAATACAAGTAAAAACAAAATCTAATGAATAGGCCTGTGCAAAGCTTTCAGTGCAGCTTTGCAATGCAAAGTGATACCTTGCTTTCAGCTGTTGTGGAGCTATCCCAAAGCAGTATCTTTGCTGGACTTCACCAGACTTGTACACATGTCTAGAAGACATTTTTGTTGAAGCAAAGTAGCCAGATAAAGGGACTGATCTGCCTTAATGCTTTCATTGGAGGCAGAGGGCCTTGTTTTTCCATGCTGAGCACTGCTTTAGCAACTGAGGTCAAGGTAGCTCCAGAAAGCAAAGTGGTACCATTTTGCACAGTTCTGCTACTTTATTTGTTAGCAAAATACTTACCCAGTTTATCAGTCTGCATGCAATGGGTTATAAACAGCAGCCCTCCAGTAGCATAAACTACATTGGTTTACTCAAGGTAAGAAATGCACCAAGTTCCTCTGCACACTGCAGTGACACCCCAGAGATTTAGAGGACGCTCCCGAATAGTATGAGATATGGCAACAAAGATTGCAATCACATGGGAAAATCAAAGAGAACTCAGTGTTCTGCCTTGCAGAAGTGATTTGCAATTCAATGGTTTTATGGGTTTTCCAATTCAATGGTTATATGGGACTAACAGATGTTCAAATGAAGTGAATTGGATGACCTAATCTTCAACATTAGTATTATTTTCAGTGGGACAAAACAGAGCCAGCCTTTATTGGATCTGTCCATAATAAATTTATGTAAAGCTGTACTTATGTGCAATGGTTTATATTCCCAGTGTTATTTGTGTTTGCAAGGAAGCTTGCCAGATCTTTTTTTTTTTAAGCCAGAATTTTGGAAACTGTAACAGTGGTACATTTTGTTGCTAATCAATTTGTTGCATTTTAAGATATTATGGACCAATACCCATTTCAGCAGATATGTGAAATAGTTACCCTAAAGGAGTCTAGCACTGATTTAAAGTATGCCTGTAACTGCAAAAGCAGTAATACTACAGAGGAAATGGGGGAAGATGGAATACAGCCACATGAAACCATGTAAGTGTCAAGAACCAATAATTGATTTGCACGCTCCTGATAAGTAGCCAATGCTGATCAGTAGTACAAATGCAAACTAAGAAGTAATTCCCAAGAGTTGAGAGGAAACATGCCTTCATAACATTGTTGGAGCAAAACAGTGTTCAGTCTTCTATATGTAGTCCTGAGAAATCAAAACGCTCCCAAGTAGTTCTTGGGTGTTACCAAGTCTTTATCCAAGGCTAGTAATTGTCCTGTTTGGCCAGATGGTGGTAACTATCAGCGCAAATTCTAAATCATACCAAAATTGCAATACATTTATTAATGCCTCAGATGACCTTTTATACTACTCTCAGCTTGTTCCATTACTTAATACACACCATTGCAAACATACATTTAAACTCTCTTTTGAATGTAAAAAAAGCTATAGAAATTGGGAGCTTTGGGTAAGAATTTTAAGCAAAGACTGTGCACATAATCACCAGTTAACAGATTAGTGACCTGCCAGCTTGCCAGTTAGGATCCCTTTAGAGCAGGAAATGGTAGGCGTCATCCCCATGTACTGTAAGCATCCTTAATGCCATTCCAGCTATGTGGGAGGGAGGGTATATTTATACTTTAGTTTCTCTGCCGTGCCAAAACAGTGGCAATGAATGTTTCATATATATTACCAATATGCCTCTGTCAGCTTGTAATGCCAAACCATGATGATCTGTCTTCTGTGTAATTCTGGTAAAAAATGCTGGCGCTAGTGATTTAAAATGCCTTCCTTTGGAAGATATGCCACCATGCACAGATTTTGTATGCAATTGCCAAACATGCAAAGCTTATCTGTAAGGAAGCAACCATGTGGTTGATCTTATTCAAAGAATACCCTAAGTTATTTCTTTGTCTAATATTAGAATACCACATTAATGCATCCATCCATTCTATTGTTGAATAACTCTCATTATGCCTACTGCTGTCATGTAAAGGTACTTGATTTTATTCATCAACACTCACAACTGGAAGGAATCGTGATGGGTATCTACCCTAACCTGCTCATTGAAGGATCTACAGTACTAGGACTGGAGTGGTGAATTATAGCATTGCTGAGACAGAGCTCTCCTACCCTGGTTCTAATACCTTTAAAGATGCTCATGTTCATTGTAAAACAACTCCCACACTTAGAAGGTTTCATTCTAATATTAGTCTAAATCTGCTATCCTGCAGTTTTCATCCACAGTTCTATTCCAGCACTCTTTGCAGTCTGTTCTGTCTTCTGTGTGATAGCTATGTGAAGGCAGAAAGCACAATTCCCTTTGATTTTTCTCTTCTTGAGGTGAAACTGTTATTTCACCTCTCCCTCATGGTACTAGGATTTCAGAGTCTTCACTCTCCTGGTAATCCATTTCTGAACAGGCTCTAATTTCTTGTCTTAAAACTATGGTACTCACAAATGAATCCAGTATTCAGACATAGTTTGATCAATGCAGAATAGAAATAATTTTGCAATCCAGTGTTTGGAAACCTAAATGCCCTAGGATCTGCAAGCTCTTTCACCCCCACAAAACCATGACCACCCCCAACCCCCATGGCTGAAGTCTCAAATGATTCTGCAGGATTCTAGTTTCTACAACAGAATAATTGATTAGAATACTAGCAATAGAATCCTCGTGTTCATTTCAAATCCTATAACTTCCTTTGAATCCAGGTATCAGTATCTTTTTGCCTGGATACCCATATTTGTTGATTCTTACCTGACCAGAGGTTCGATTATTCTCCAAGACCTTTCATCATAATCATAAACCTCACATTAGTCCTCTTCTATCCTGGTGTCAGCCTCAAGTTCCCAGGGCCAGAAATAGCTCCCTCCTTATTTTCATGAACAATCTTGTTGGATCATTTGCCCACAGAGGTGCGTTTATCTTGTATACTTAGAAATAAAGCTTTACCAAGTGACAGTTAAGTAAGCATCTATTAGAATCCAAAGCCTGGCTTCTCTACTTATATTTCTGGTATTTTGCAAGGAGTCATGTCTTATGATCAAGTTACTAGTTTTGAGCCAAGAGTTGTAGTGGTCAAGAAGGGAATTTAGAGCATTTTGAGAGGCTTACAGCAAAGATGTAAAGCCAAGCATACCCAATTAACTATTTTTTAGGTCTGTCTGTACTTACTTACTTTTTATATCCCACCAGTTCCCCAAGAGCTCAGATGGTTTACACAGCATTCCTTTCTCCATTATTTTTTTTTCTCAATGATAACCCTTTGAGGTATGTTGGGTTGAAAAAGATTCAGTGAGCTTCTGTGACTGAAGGTGAACTTTAACTTGGATTGCTTAGATCCTAGTCTAACACCTTCACCACCATATTACACTAATACAAATTGTGGTGACTCTGGAATATGTAATAACAGCTAAGCAACTCCTCAGCTTCCTCATCATGGCTTTAAACATTCATGTTCTGGAGATACAGTCAGATCATTCACTGGCTGCTAGATGATTTGCACTGTTGCCTAGGAAGAAGCCTCAAGGCTTCTTCCATTAAATTCATAATCAAACTCTGGGAAACTGTAGAGTTACCTGTTCCAACTATATCTAACTGTCCATCATCAATTGAAGTGAGGTTGTTTGTGTTCCCCTCATTCTGAAGCAAGTCATTATAACTTACATGCTCTATTCCTTCTTTCTCTTTTCAAAGCTACCAAGCTTATAAAGGACAGAATCTTGGCCCTCCAGATGTTGTTTGATGCCAGCTTCTACTGGTCAGCAAGCTTAGCCAATGGCCAGGGATGATGAGAATTGTACAAATAATTGAGCAATGGCAGATTCCTCATCCTGGGCCTTGACTATCTTTTGGAAGATTATAACTTCTACAATGATGCGACCAACAACGACTTCTGGGGAAGAAATGGTGGGGAGCCAATGATAGCAGCAGAAAGAGGAGCCTGTGAATGGATCAGCTCCTTGGAACTCCTCTTTGGAGCAAGGAGAAGACTAGGATAACTCACAAGTTTGCTCCATACAGAGGCTCCCTTCAAAGAGATCATAAAATAGTGGTCTCCAGCAGATTTTAGAGCTCTGGGAGCTGGGCGGGGATCATCTTGCCTAAGCCGTGGTTCAACGCCTTCAAATGGACACTGAGTCTGCACACTTCCTTTCTTAATCACCTTAGAAAATTGCTTGTTATTGACCTTTTGAATGTTAAGAACCTTCAGAAGGGCAAGTTCCATCACGTCAGGAGAGTTTCCTTCTATCCTTGATGAAAAAAGTTTCATGTAAGTTTAAGGATTAAAAAGTTTTTTTTTTTTTTTAACTTGTGAAAAACAGCAAAAGAGGGACTAGAATGTTGATTTTGGAAAGTTAAGGGGCCATATGGACTTGAAAGAATATTTCCTGTGGGTTGTTTAAAATTATATAAAAATATATATATGAAGATTTTGAAATTAACTAAGAATTCTTCCCATGGGAAAGTTTTGTTAATTGGAAAATAAACATATGATAAGAGTGAATTTTGAAGGCTGCCTAGAGGGAACCAGAGAGAACTAAAGATTACAATTAAAGGAGAAGAGACCTATTCATACAATGGAGCAATACTATTTGACTATAGAATAAATCAAAGATATTTGGGAACAATGTACCCAGAAATTACTCTTAAGATTGTCTGTCACTATAAAAATGGATTTAACAGAGGCTATAGAAGAGGAACAGATTTTACGGGACAAAATAGAGACTGAGGCTGATCTGAATGTGGATCTGAAAATGGACTTAAAAATACTAGGCTACCAGAATGATATGGAAAAAGGTGCCACATCAGATTTACAAATGAAATTGGCTGATGTCTTAACAATTAAAGGGGACATACAAATAATAAATCAGAAGGGTGACTTGGATAGCTTTCTTATCTTGGATTTACAAAAGAGACGTGTTAAACTAGTCAGGGAGTTTCTGAGAGGAGACAAAGAGGAAATTATAAGAAATCAACTTGTGGGACATTATTTGAAGGGATTAAAGATCAGTCTTTTTAAAAGTAAATGGAAAGAATATAAAGTGGATTTACAGTAGACCTTGACTTATGACCACAACAGGGACCAGAAAATTCATTGTTAAGTGGTACAGTCATTAAACAAGGTGTCATGTGACCGCACCCAATTTTATCATATTTTTTGGGCAGTTGTTAAGGGAATCACTGTGGTTGTTAAGTGAATAATGTGGTTTCCTATTAATTCTGCCTGTTGGAAGCCGGCTGGGAAGGTCACAAATGGTGATCACATGACCTCAGGACACTGCAACCATCATAAATACATGTCAGTTGCCAAGCACTCAAATTTTGATCACATGACTGCAGGGATGCTGCGACAGTCGTAAATGCGAGGACTGGTCATAAGTCACTTTTTTCAGCACCATTGTAACTTCGAACGGCTGCTAAACAAATGTCATAAGTCAAGGACTACATGTATTCGATCAGGGTTCTACTGGTTTCTAGTAGCTCTTAATGGAACCTTTTTTTTTAACTAGGACTGAATGATGAGGCTTTAAAGATTTGTTTATAGATAACAGATAAGATATGGGGAGAGATTTCTTTTGCTTTATTTTTTAGAGAAAGTGATACATTGGAATGTAAAATTGATTTATTTAAGATTAAAATATATATGTGATTATTTCTGGTAGCTCTTTTGCTGATTAGGACTGAATGATGTGTTTTTATAATTTGATTATTGATAAGGGATGAGATATGGAAATAAGAGATTTTTTTATTGCAATATTAGAGGTGTTAAGTTACTGAAGATGTTTATATTTGTCTGGAAGGAGGGGCTAGTCACTTTTTTATGTGTCTTTTTTCTTTTCTTTTTCTCTACGCCTTCTTTCTTTTTTACTTTTTATATTCTCAGTTTGTATTAGTTTTTTATCTTTGTATCTGTAAACTTTAATAAAATTATTATTAAAAAAAATACAATGATGAGACCAACTTAAAAAAACAACAACAGAAGTGAGCTGCTCCAGAAAATGGTCCATTGCACTATAGTTTCTTTCTGAAACAACTTGCCTAGTGCCACACTTCAAATAAAATAGTACCTCTGGCCATATTTAAAGACAAATGCATGTTGCACCTAAGAACATAAGAAGAACCATGCTGGATCAGGCCCAAACCCTCCCCAAACAAGCATCTGGGGCCTACTATGGTTGGCAGCAATCTATGGCAAGTCCCCAAGGAGGACATGAACTTTATAGTTTCCTTCTACTCATCTCCCACATCAACTAGCCACAAAAAACTGACATTCATCCTCCAGAATTCAATTCATTCTACCTGAATTTTTCTAATTCCCAGTCAAAGTCATCCAGTCATTACATTTTGTAGTAGTGAACTCTACAACTTATATGTTCCATGTGAAGGGCTTTCTTTTTCTGATCTGAATCAATCACCTTTCAGCTTAATTTCAGTTGCAGTAGTAGTAAAAGGGGAAAGTTTCACCCTACTCACTTTCTTCACAGCGTCCACCTGTTTATATGCCTTTGTTATATTTTTCTTGTTCATCTTATGTTTGGTCATCCTTGTCTAAGCTAAAAGGCCTCATATATCCTTGTGGAGGACTTGCTATACCCTCTGGATGCTTTAGAGTGTGATTTTCTGCTCTAATTCCTGCTTTGCAATATCCTTTTGGAGTTGCAGCAAGTACAATATGCAAATATTCCAAACGTGGTAACATCAGTCTTGCAACAAAATACTGCCATCCATTATTTTCAATGCCTTTCCTAATGATACACACATTGTTTCAAAGTGCTCATTAAGGCTCATGTTTTGCCGTCCATTAACTCTTTTTCCCCATCAAAAGCAGATTCTGCCAACAAAATTTTGATTATGTATGATGGCTTCAGTAATGGATTTCATCTTTGCTTTTTCCTTCTGATCACAGTGGCTATTTGTAGCTATTAGAAAGTTTGGTGTTTACATTCATATGCCTTAAAATGTGAGTTGGCATTTGTCCTTGGGGACTCTTTTTTTAGTATAAAGCCCAGTTTGGCTCTTTGATGAGTAACAGCTTTGGGGGAAGGAATGAAGGGAAGACATTATAACATGTTTATTTGAAAGGTCAGATCATCATTTATTATGGGAAGGGGTGTGCATGCTGAATACCAGGAAGGTAGAGTGCATAAACCCAACTTATTTCCCTGAATTCTGAAACCACATGCTAGGGCCATATTGCTGCCATATGTTGCTACCAGATGACAACTACTATCAAATGTAGCTACCGATAATCTGCCACTCTGTTTATTTCCACATTCTTTTTTTAAATAGCTTGTATAGACAGTAATTCAAAGGGAAAGAACCACATTTCTAAAAGGTATTCCAAAATATCCTGTACCCACGACTCTCTCTTGCAATGATGCCTAGAAATGTAGAGTTTACCTGTCTAAGAGTAAAATCAAATCCTCACTCTCTTTGGATCAAGTTGGTATTTCTTCTTCTGCCCAAATTAAACTAAAAACAAAAGAGATCAAATTACACTCCCAGGATTTACCGTGAAGAGTTATACATACAGTTTATATGGCTCAAATTCTGTTATTTTTCTGTTATTCTGTCATTTGCAGCTGCTGGAAAGGTTTCATATCCAGAAAACTCATAATGCATGAATCAGGGAGCCCCAGTGATTCTGGAGAAGATATCCATTAATAAGAAAGCTAACTGCATTTCAACAAAATTACTGAAAATTCTGGCTTTCTGACAATCACTTCCAGCAATAGTTCCCACTAGACTCCTTCTGTGTGATTACTGAATCCTGTCTGATTGAATAACCTAAAACTCACCATTCTTTTTGCCACAATTGGTGCAAAAAAACAAACAAACCCTGCCCCTTTAGAAATTATGACTCAGCAGAGCTATTGTTATGCTTGCATTTTTCAAAATCCAGATCAAAAATATTTTATGAAAGATGTAATGCAATACTACAAGCATATATAGACATCAGTTAGGTTATTTTAAGACACTTGCAGTGTTATAATTACAATTACAGCAAGCCCCGTTGCAAGGTGGCTGCCTAACTGTGGAGGAAGATCCCTCGGTTGGAGGAACAGTGGGGCAGCAGGGGGGCTGCCAGACGGCATCCCAATTGTCCTTGTTTTAAGAGGGGCGAATTGGGGCTCCAGGATCTAGCCACCCCTACTCAACCCCGCCCAGTGCCAGTGCAGAGCCGTGGGGTCCCTCCAGTGGGTATTTGGGACTCCCCCTGGTAGTGAGAGTCTGAGGGGGACTCTAGGAGCGTATGGGGATGTGAGGCTCCACCTGCTGGGTGAGAGCCAGGAGGTGTGAGTGTGTGTATGGGATGCCCGCCCTGCTGACTAGTGAGAAGTGTCGTGCAGGGGGGCAGAGTGTGATTGTGATGTGAGGTTGAGGGGGGGGCCTCAGCCTGCGCCGAGAGCGTGAGCTGGTGCATGGGCAAGATCTCCTCTCACCTAGGAGTGACTGGTTCTGAATGGAGATGTGTGATTGGATGGAGGGATCTCTGCCCCAGATTGGGAACTCCGAGGGCCTGGGATTGGAGGTATTTGGGCCTGGTACCCCCGGGGATGATGGGGGGGGCTACAGTATCGAGGTGGTGATGGGTAGGGGACGTTATGGCGGGAGCAGGGGGCGGGCCATCTTCGGGGAATACACCCCCGGTGTGTGTTACCGGTGGCGTGTTGGCCCTCCTTGCTCACTCCCAGGTCCTGGCCAGCAGGTTCATAGGGGCCCTGGCCTCCGGCTGCTGCTGCTTAATGCCAGATCAGTTAAAAACAAGGCCCCCATCATAGGTGACTTGATCACTGAGGAGGGGGCAGACCTGGCATGTATTACCGAGACCTGGCTGGGGCCTGAGGGGGGGTGCCCCTCTCGGAAATGTGCCCAGCTGGGTTTACGGTGTGGCACCAGCCGAGATACCAGGGCAGGGGAGGAGGGGTGGCTGTTGTCATCCGAGACTCTCTAGTGGCCTTCAGGGGCATTGCTCCACAAGTGTCTGGCTGTGAGACACTGTTTCTTAGGTTGGGTGCCCGCGAACAGTTGGGAGTGCTGCTACTGTACTAGCCTCCCTGCTGCGTGACAGCCTCCCTGCCTGAGCTGCTGGAGGCCGTCTCAGGGTTGGCGGTGGAGTTCCCCAGGCTTATGGTTCTGGGGGACTTCAACCTGCCATCCCTGGGATGGTCCTTGGAGGCAGCTCGGGAGTTCATGGCTACCATGGCAGCCATGGGCCTGTCTCAAATTTTGCGGGACCCAACCTGAGATAGTGGCCACATGCCAGATTTAGTTTTCTTGTCTGAGCAATGGCAAAGTGATCTGAGGGGAGATGTACAGCTTTCCCCGTTGTCATGGTCAGATCACGTCCTGGTGACCCTGAGTTTCTCCTATGCCATCCCCCTCCGCAGGGAGGCTGGACCCATGTGATTGGTCTGCCCTCGGCACCTTATGGACCCGTCAGGGTTTCAGAGGGAGCTGGGGGATATTCCTGTGGACCTGCTGCACGGTCCAGCGGAGGCCCTGGCTGCTGCCTGGAATAGAGAAGCGGCCGGGGCCTTGGATAGGATCGTGCCTTTGTGGCCTCTCTTGCCACGTCGGCCCCGACACTCCCCGTGGTTTACGGAGGAGCTGAGGGTGCTGAAGAGGGTTAAGAGATGCCTAGAGCGCCGCTGGAGGAAGACAAGGACTGAATCCGACCGAACACATGTTAGAGCCGCTATTAAGGCCTACATTGTGGTGATAAGAGCGGTGAAGCAGCAATACTTCTCCGCCCTTATTGCGTCTGCAGAGTGCTGCCCGGCAGCCCTGTTTGGGATCACCAGGTCCCTCCTTGGTAAGGGGGATCTGGTGGTTCACTTGCAGGGCTGCACGGAGGAATTTGCAGAGCACCTGCAGGATAAAATCGCTCGGATTCATTCCAAGTTGGACTCCGAGCGTGGTGCAGGGTCTGGGGAGATACCAGGGGATCGTTCTTGCCTTGTTATCTGGGAACGGTTTGATCCTGTGGTGCCTGAGGAAGTGGACAGGATCCTCCGGACTGTGAGGGCCACCACTTGTCATCTGGACCCATGCCCCTCCTGGCTCGTGAAAGCAGCTCGGGAGGTGACATGTGGTTGGATCCAGGCAATGGTTAATGCATCCTTGCAGGGGGGAGTGTTTCCGGCACCCTTTAAAGAGGTGTTGGTGCACCCCCTCCTCAAGAAGCCTTCCCTGGATCCTACTGTACTGGACAACTTTCGTCCAGTCTCCCACCTCCCCTTTTTGGGGAAGGTGGTTGAGAAAGTGGTGGCTTCGCAGCTCCAAAGGGTCTTGGAGGAAATGGATTATCTGGACCCCTATCAGTCAGGTTTCAGGCCCGGCTATGGAACGGAAATGGCATTGGTCGCACTTATGGATGATCTCTGGCGGGAGCGGGATGGTGGAAGTGCAACCATCCTTGCTCTCCTTGATCTCTCGGCGGCATTCGATACCGTCGACCACAGTATCCTATTGGGACGGCTCAGGGATATGGGAGTGGGCGGCACGGTTTTGTGCTGGTTCACCTCCTTTCTCCGGGGCCGATCCTAATCGGTGGTGATAGGGAGCGAGAGGTCCCATCCTCGGCCCCTCCATTGTGGGGTGCCGCAGGGTTCGGTTCTCTCTCCGCTCTTCAACATCTATATGAAACCGCTGGGTGAGATCATCCGCCATCATGGGATGAGGTATCATCAGTATGCTGATGATACTCAACTATATATCTCCATCCCTGGTGAGGTAAGTGATGCCATGACCGCCCTTTCGCAGTGCCTGGAGGCTGTGAGGGTCTGGATGGGGAACAACAGGCTCCGGCTGAACCCTGGCAAGACGGAGTGGCTGTGGGTTAATGGCTCCTCTGTATCCGGGACGTTGTCATCGTTGGTTCTGGATGGGGTGGCACTGCCCCAGACAGGCCCAGTGTGTAATCTGGGGGTCCTCCTAGACTCATGGCTCCTGCTCGAAGAGCAGGTGGCAGCCGTGGCCAGGAAGGCTTTTGCACAGCTTCGGGTTGTGCACCAGTTACGCCCTTTCCTGGATCGGGATGCCCTTCGTACAGTCACTCATGCCCTACGTACAGTCACTCATGCCCTTGTTATCTCCCAGATAGACTACTGCAATGCGCTCTACATGGGGCTACCCTTGAAGAGTATCCGGAAGCTTCAGCTGGTCCAGAATGCGGCCGTGTGAGCAATTTTTGGGGCCCGAAGAAGGACCCATATAACACCTTTGCTCCGTGAGCTGCATTGGGTACCGGTTTGCTTCCAGGTCCAATTCAAGGTGTTGGTTATTACTTTTAAAGCCCTACATGGCATGGGGCCAGGTTACCTGAAGGACCGCCTCGCCCCCACGATTTCAACCCGTCCCACCCGATCTCATACAGAGGGCATGGTCCGGATCCCCGTGGTAAAAGAATTTCGACTAGCGGGGTCCAGAAGGCGGGCCTTCTCTGCTGTAGTTCCCGCCCTTTGGAACATCCTGCCCCCGGGGGTGAGACGGGCCCCCTCACTCCAGGCCTTTCAGAGGGATTTGAAGACCTGGCTCTGCCGTCTGGCCTGGGGCGCGGAGGGAGGATACCAGAAATGGGGTTGGCTGGCCCCTTAGCGGCCTGGTGGGGCCCTATTGGCCTCTTGGAGTTTTTAGCTTTTTATCTCTATCCTATTTTTGTAAATTTCTAGTTTTTATAACTTTTATAATTTTTAAACCTTTTATAATTTAATTATGTATTGTGATTTTAGTGGTTGTAAGCTGCCCAGAGTCCCCCGTTGTAGGGGAGATGGGCGGGGACAAATCAATCAATCAATCAATCAATCAATAAAAGATTTCATTGTTTATGTTGCTTATATGTCATTTTTTAAAAGCTCATAGTTATAGATATAAATTGTATAATGTTACAGATAGAAAAGCTTGGAAAGATGCTAATCAGATTTTTCCCCATGCACATGATACACTATCCTACTATGCAGTTACAAATAGTTTAGACCAAATTTAACCTTAATATTATTCTTTCCCTCCTCAGTATCTTTTCTCTTTGTTTCTAATCCTATCTCCACATACGCATATGTTTATGCATTTGTGTGATATATATACATACACAAGGCCTTTTAATTTTTTTACTGTTGCATCAGTGAGCTTATTCTAATAAATTTGCACGTGATTATTTTGTTTTGAGGAACATAGGCACTGCTTCAGATCACTTTTTCAAATGCTGTTTGCAAATGGAACTTCTCCCATGAGAGAGACAAAATGACACAAAAACTTACATACCCATTTCTTTTTTATATATTGTATATTTGTGTATTATTATTTCTTATGTAGACAAAATTACTCTGTTAACTTTCTAAATTATTAAGAAAATTACTGAGAAAGTTGATATAGATAACTAGATGCCTAAGATTCACTACTGGTAGCAGTAATATCCATTGTCAGCTATGTCCCTGACATCTATATTTATATTAGAATCTTTTTTATTTAATATCCCACCATTTATTCTGTAATGAGTTGCTGTTTTTAACTTAAGCAACTTATCAGTAAATGGAAAATATTTCCTTTTTGGGATCCTCTATCTTACAGTGATTATATTGTTTTTCCTTCTTTAGTATAATCTATTGCTTATCTCACATTATTCAGCTATTCGCCCTCCCGTTTCAGAACTGTGTCTCTCTTTCACTCTGTGACCATCTTCTCTATGCTGGTTGTGGAAGTTAAAGATTAAAATAACAATAAAAAGGGATTGTAAACTGCATGGTGCTCTAAGCCTTCACCCTAAGCTTTGACAAAATTTCCATGCCATCCTTGCGAACTGGAATTTATAATTTACTCAGGCTTCATTCCTAGATACATTTACTCCTACACAGCTGGCACAAGTCTTGCTTCTGGCTTGTTTCATGTATTGTCTATAGCAAATTTCTCCAGCCTAGAGTCCTCAGAGTTCAGCACCCAAAATTGCCAGGCACTGCTACCCAGTACAAGTTGGAAGAAAGTCTGGGTGAGAGTTGGATTTTCAATTTATTGTTCCATGTATGTTTGGACAAATATGTATGGGGAAAGGTTATGCTCGGAATGGTAGGGGCAAGATGATCCTGCAAGATCTTTTAGCTTGTAATACTATATGGCAAACCTTGTTGCCCAGAATATAAATAGACATAGTTCCTGGGGCACTTCATTTCCTCCTCTCTTGCAATTTATAGACAGAAGGAATGGGAACTTTCCTTGGTATCCCATTCAGTGTGGTTCTTGGTCCCCATATCTGTTTTCTTGTTAGGTTTGCATAAATCTTAATTGCCAAAGTTGCTCCTTAGAATATTTTAGTTGTACATTCATAGTTCCCAATATAATTTCAATTTTTATTATTATTAGCCTATGTTTTTCTTTATTTCACACTAGCCAGCAATATCTCCAGCTCCCCAGCGAACATATGTTCTCTTTTCTCTATAAGTCTGTTTTGGCATCCTATATAATCATTAAAAAAAAAAAAAAATCCCCTCTCACTCCTATGGGTTGTATGTGGCTTCCTCAGTCTCAGGTCCTCTACCAGAGGCCTGGGAACTTGAAGGTTCTGTGCAGTATCTTAGCTGTTCTGGACAGAGAGCTCTGATGTTGTTCCTGGGATCTGTTAGAGCCACTCTCCCAGCTTAGGAGTCACAGCCCTGAGTGCTCCTACCACCACTAGGACCACTTTGGCCTTTACTTTCCACATCCTCTCTAGTTCCTCCTTCAGGCCCTGGTACTTCTCCAGCTTCTCATGCTCCTTCTTCCTGATGTTGCTGTCACTTGGCACTGCTATACCTATCACTACCGCTGTCTTCTGGTCTTTGTCTACTACCACGATGTCTGGTTGATTGGCCAGTACCTGCCTGTCCATCTGGATCTGGAAGTCCCACCAGAACTTAGCCCTGTTATTCTCCACGACCTTCTGTGGAATCTCCCATCTGGACTTGGGGGGGTCTAGCCCATACACTGTGCAGATGTTCCTGTACACTATTCCAGCTACTTGGTTGTACCAATCAGTGTATGCTGTTCCTGCCTGCATCTTACACCCTGCCACTATGTGTTGGACTGTTTCTGAGGCCTCTTTGCACAATCTGCACCTTGGGTCCTGTCTGTTGTGGTAGACCCCTGCTTGTATGGATCTGGTGCTTAGTGCCTGTTCTTGTGCTGCTATGATCAGTGCCTCACTGCTGTCTCTTAGTCCGGCCCTTTCCAGCCACTGGTAGGATTCCAGCCTACTTAGGATATGCTAGGTAACCATATATGTATGTATGTACGTATGTGTGGGAGTTATATATATTAGGGAGGGGGGCTACCTAAAATATATTTTCATGTTAGAAATGATCAGGTTGGTATTTTTCATTCAAGACAGGAAAATCAAACAGTTGAAATATAATGCCAAGGTCTATTTCAGTATTCTGAGTTTTCCACATATACTCCCATTCACAGGGGTGTTGACCTCAACAGACAGAAAGCAATGGATATAACATTCAGTGAGAGGAAAATGGTGGGGCCATTCAAGTGGACATTCTTCCCCCCCCCAGACCTCTCAAACTTTTAGAAGAGCCCTAGCTGAATATCCACTCTGCTGATAGGAAGGAGAAGTATCATAGACACCTCTGCAAGGCTCAAAGATCTACTGGACTTTGAGCCACAGCAACCAAATTCTCCATTTTCATCAATTAAATTCTTCTCATTGTGGATAAGGAAAAACACAATGCTGTGATCATCTACTTCCCAGCCAAGATAGTATGAAATAGACCAATGATCCATTTCACTCCAAAGCTCCTTTTGAGATGTGCCAGCTGCTGACTTGCAAATGCTCAATGTAAAAAACAAAAAACCCAGAATCAGAGGACCCCGTAGTTGGGCTGTCTTTAAATTCAGGGCAGGCTTTTGAACAAAAGGATACTTGGGTAAACACCTTGGCCAAATGAGGAAAATACCACAAATTTCTATGGGAGAGAAAAAGGAGTTGGAAAGAATGACAGATTTATTGCTGCGTTTTGCTTTGCCTGTGTCATCATTGCTGATAGAGTCTCCCCAGGAAGTGTTGAAATTACCACTGTTGATACTGACCCAACCACTAAAATTAAATTATCTTTCCCAAACATTCCAATTTGAACTTTGGCAAAAAAAGGATTGAAGGCTGAAGAACTGATATATACATTTTAAAAGAAGGATATGTAAGATAGGGCCCTCTGCTAGATAAGACCTGCTTGGATTTTTTTTGCAATGATTTTTTAAAAAGAGGCAACTTGAAAAACCAACTGGAATTCCATTCAGCGAGCACTAGATTTAGCAAGAAAAATTGCAGTCCAAAAATGGAAGAAGTGATGAATGGATCCTTATAAGACAATGGTCTAAAAATGTATCAGGGTAGAGCTGTAATTTTTGTTAAAAAGGTAAATTCTTCTTGAAACCAAGCTCTTAGTAACTTCATAGACTTGTCCATGTAATTTTCTTGGTAGCAAAATGGAAGTGGTTTACTACTGCTTGTCCTGGATTGTGACAAGACAGGATGGATTTTACACGCAAAGGGCCAAACAAATGTGGTCAGGGTAAAACATTTTTATTTTTTTCTTTATCTTTTTCTTCTCTCTTTCATTTGGCTTTGCACAACATAGTAGTAATTGAAACTTACTGTGCACTTCAGTCTTTTCACACGGGAATATGATATGGTTTTCATTTAAAAATATTTACTCTCTATAGAAATTGCTGAAAAGAAAACAAACTGCATTAAACTTTTTTGTGTATATTTGTGCCTTCAAGTCATTCTTGAGTTCTGAAGACTGTGTGGACTAGCCCCTGCAATTTTCTTGACAAGGGTTTTCAGAAGTGGTTTGCCATTGCCTGCTTCCTAGGGCTGAGGGAGACTGAGCTGCATGGCTGGCTGGGAAATTCTGGGAGCTGAAGTCCACACATCTTAAAGCTGCCATGGTTCAGATACACTGGTAAGGGCTTATCCTCATGATTGTATTCAAGTGGTATCACCAACCAGCAGGCTAAACATCCAAAATCAGAGCATTACAATAGGAATAGGGAAAGAAGGTCCTGGGATTGCCAGAAAGTGAGACAATTTAAATGCATCTTTTTAAATGTTAGCCTAGAGACAAAAACAATGTTGCAGATTATCATGACTTTAGGAAACACTAGCTTAGTTTAGTTTAACATGAAAGGCATGAATACTTCCCCTCCTGCCTATATCTTCCTTTCAGGGTGTGAAGAAAAGAGATTGCACACAATCCTAAAACTTGTTGCTGTAACACCAAGACCACAGCTTTGATATGATGCTGAAACGGAGCCCAGGGTTTGGGACTATTAGCAAACAGAGGGAGAAACTCCTTTGGGTTGCACTTTAATATGAACAAATCCACACTTCCTGAACCGAAACATGAATTGAAATGCAATTTCCCATTTATATTTATCCTTTTCCAAATTTGGTCATGCTATTTTCCAATTTTTTTTTTTTTAAAAAGCATATCAAATGCTTACCAAATGAATATAGTAGGAAAATGTATGTACTTATTAGAAGAAACATGCATAAAATGCAGGTTACATTTTATATGGACTTCTTTTTTTAAAAAAAAAAAAAGACTGCTGCAGAAATAGGAAGGAACAAACTAAAGCTTGGAAAAATAAGAAACTGAGTGAAATTGAACTTGACAGATTAGTTCATCTCTACTAATGGCACTTTTCTCCTTTCCCTATTATGCATCTTTAGCAAATTACACAAAGCAGCCAACTCCTCTTATTTTCTGCATTTGGCACTGCAAATGTTGTAGTCATAGGTATTAGACCAAAACAGTGATGGCATGCTTAGTTTTGTCAGAGGAGAAGCAATTTCCTCACAGCAGATTATTCCCAGCAGCAAGATGAACACCCATTCTTTGAGAGAAGCCATTTCCAAAGAAGCAAACAAAAAGACCCAGAATCCCCAGCCAGCATAACATCTGGAAATTTTGAGATCTGCAGTCCCAATACATCAGAAGGACATGTGGTTAGGGAAGGCTAACCTAAACAAAAGAAATAGTCTTTTTCACCCTGACAATCCTGTTGATGAGGCATTCCTAGTTTGTTAAAAATGTAAATGAATACCTGGAGAAGCACCACAGTTCCAGGCTAGAAACAAAAAAAGAAAAAGCATTTCCAAAAACTAAACAAAAAGTATAAGGTATGATTTGTAATGGGAATGAAAACATTTGTGTATTCTCATGAAGACTTGTTTTGTCAAAATGCACTGGGAATTTGGTTGAATCAGTAATGCAGAAAGGCTGAGATGAGAGACACTGTGCAGGCAAAGGAAGCCAGAGGCCAGCTGGAAGAGGTTCTTTAGGATCACACTGTCACTGGAAAGAGAAAGCTTCTCACACATCAATGCCTCATATTTCATTTCCTGGGAATGCTGACAGTTAGGATGTTTAGGAAAAGAAGTTCCATAACCCTGAAATCCTCAGAGCGGATTCTGAAGAGGGGAACTGTGAAGATGCTGGATAGAAAAGGTGGGAGAAAAATAAGAAGCTTCCACATACAAGTAAAGGGCTGCTTCAGCGTTCTGTCTCCTAATTTTAATCTAGAGCAGCTCAGAAACATCATTCAACTAGAGTGTAGATTAGAATAAATCCAAGTCTCCATGGTTTCCATGAGGTTCAGTGGGGAAATGTAAGGGATTAGAACAAGGAAGATTACAGGGATCTACTTTGTTTCAGAATTGGAGTTTCCAGGGACTCCAGGAGTCACTGAATACAAACATTTGCTTTCTCCCATACAAATGAATGGTTGCCATCCATGCCTATGGAAAAAAGAACCCCAGCATTCCATTCCAAGTGAAGCCAAAGATGTGAGTGATGTGAGGAGCTTCTGGAATGCCACAGGTTGCTCACCCTGGGAGGCTGAATGCTTAAAATTCATCATGTATAGAATAGAATGGGAAACCATGTCTATGCATGGAAGAGAAGAGGAGTACTTACACAGTCACTCCCTGAATGAAATCCTTTTCCTTATGCCTGTCCATGTGTGAAGTGATGCATACTGACACAAATCTATCATCCATCTATCCATTATCTACAAACTTAATCTAGATGTTAAGCCATTGGTCTAAGCTGGCAGTAACTAGAAAAGAGATCTTGGAGTCATGACGGGCAGCTTGAGGAACATGTCAACCAGGGTGCCGCTGCTATAAAAAGAGAGATTCCATTCTTAGAAACATTAGGAAGGAAACTGAAAATAGAACTGCCCCTATAATAATGCCCTCACGCAAATTGATGGTAATACCACACTCAAAGGACTGCGTACAGTTCTAGTTCCTCCACATTAAGACATGAGAAGACTAGAAAAGGTGGAAGGAAAAAAGCAGGGGCAACCCATTCAGGAAAAACTATCTCAAGGCTTCTTAGTTTGGAACAAAGGAGAATAAAGGAGGTCAGGGTTCCCACAGGTATGGTCAAAAAGTCAAGATGGTGGCTGGGACAGTGTGATCAAAGCTCTGCCTGTTTTATGTGGCACACGTTAAAAAATGGGAAGAGCTTCAATCACACCATTGCAGCCACTATTTTGACTTTTTGATTGTATCTTGTGACACATGGTAGAGATATGTAAAATCTAAAGATAATGCGGAAAAAAGGAAGAGATAAAAGATTTCTCCCTCTTTCACAATTTCAGAACCAAAGGTCATCCACTGATACTTAATGCAGGAGATTAGGGACTGATGGAAGGAAATGCCTCTTCGCAAAGTACAGTATATAATTAAACAGTGGAATTTGCCATTTTAATAATGGTAGCCATTCTGAATTGTTTCAAAAGGGGACTGGGCAGACTCACAGAGAGCAAGCTATACAAGGCAACTAACACTGAAGGCTGTTTACTACATCTTCAGTCATAAGCAGCATACCTTAAATATTGGCTTCTGGAAGCAACAGTAGGTGGGAATCTTCCATTCCAGGTTTCCCACAATGCTTGTAGCTGGCCATTGCATGATACTGAATGGTGGACTCAGGGAACCTATGGCCTATTTCAGTACAGATCTTATGTTCTTATGATCCACAAAATATAATCTATATTTTGAGTCTGCAAACAGAGTCACTTTTTGTGAGATGGGCGGCCATATAAATATGATTAATAAATGAATAAAAAATAAAATGCATTCTCTTTCTTTAGGTTATCAGGAGGGCTAGAACCTTGCTTTATTCATTTATTATATTTTATACTGCTCAATAACTAGAGTTTTTCCAAGCAATGTTTGAGAATTAAAACTTATTAGAAATAAAGTAAAACATAAAAACCTACACATAGCACAGCATATGACAGTACAGCATATAATGTAAAAATCAGAAGCAGCTATAATAACACCAATATATACAACAAACAATTATAAGAAAGTAACAACAAAGCACTGAGTTTCTAAAACACTGAAGTGGCATTAAAATGCTTGCAATTTGTTTTAGAAAGTTCTTATGGGGTACAGGAAAGAACATAAAGCGAGTCACTTTGTGGAGGACATTCCATAAAGGATACCTCAACAAAAAAAATTTTTTTCTTTGCTAGCCATCCCCTGTGCTTTACTGGGCAGGAGAACCTGGAGAAAACCTTAGGGAAGATCTTAAAGTCTTGGTAGGTAAAAGCGATTGGCCTAGAAACAGATGGCAAATGGCAAAGCACCGGCATAATCTGATTGCATCCATCTTAATGAGAAGTCAAGCTGTCCTGTTTGGAATGAGTAGACATCTCTGGAACATTTTCAGAGGCAATCCCCCTGTATAGCACATTGCAATACTATAGTCCAAAAAAAAAAATGGTTATCTGAATAACAGGACTAACTTTGTCCAGGAAGCTGCTGGGATATCAACCTGAATGAAAAAGGAAGATAAAAGAGGATGCCAACCACAATGAAGTGCCATCTTAGCTCAAAACCCTTGATAATTTTTCAGTGGTTTTTATGTAGAAGTTTAAAAGTTCAAGGCACAAAACAGAATCCCGAGGAAAGCAGTGATCCCCCAGCTGTCCAAGTATTTATTAAATATTCAATATATCTCCTCTTTCTGTAGACTCATGGCAGTTTATAACCAACCCAAAATACATTTACACTTATGTTTATGTATTTTTTTAACTATAAAACTATAAAACTTGACTTCAACTCCTGGCAGTCACAGCCAAATCAGCCAATGATCAGGAGATGGGAGAAATAGTACAATAACTTATGCAGTGCCACAAATGCCCTACGCCTTCTGTATACACAGAGGAAGGAAAAAGCAGGCATGCTTTTTATCTGCATAAAATGTAACATAGACAGATCTCTCAGTTCTCCTTAAGAACTTCTGTTTTTAAGGAACAGATCTTAACTGCACTAAGAAACACATCTCATAGGTTCAATCACAAATGTGACAGGTGGCACAAGAACTCACTACTTCTACAATTCATGAAAAACTACAAAGCCATGAAAGGTATATTTTCAGGGCTGGCATGTTTATTTTGGCATGAATTACCTCTTCATTTCTATAAAGAACTTCTTTGTCAGAGTTCATTCCTCTCGATTCAAGTTTTTTTATATAAAAAGAAGAGGCAGAGAAGAATGCTGATCTTCTTTCTCTAAAAGCTACAGCCAGTTGAAAATGGAACACTTTTTCCATTCAGCAGCTTGTTGTCTCATGTGATTAATTTTTACTTTTTACACTAGAGGAGGTTGGGTACAAATTTATTAAACGCCTATCAACTCTGCCCAAATATGATTCCCTCTGAAAGGTCAGGATTTCAGTCTCCTTTCCAAAAAGAGAGAACATCATCTGAAGTCAATTTCCTCAAGGGCGCAATACTAAGATTCCAGTGATGTCTTCCAGGTATAGTGGGACTTCAATTCCTGACATTTCCAGAGATAAATTCTTAAAAGTGTTGTTTCCCAGCCCAGCAGAATGTGCATTAATGTCATAATGCACATTACAGGAAGAATTGTGACTCTAGAAAATAGTGAAACCATGCAATTTATTTGAATCAATTTGTTACACTGATTTGATTCTATCAGGCTAAAATATAAAATACAGATTAATTTAAACAAACAAGTCCAGCATATAAATGATTAATAATGATCCATGCAATGAAATGATTCTGCTATTCCATTTATTCTATAAAAAGAAATTAGGCTGCTGCAGAATTAGATAAATCTGCACACTGATTGAAAGAGGATTGGTTTCATAGTCATGAATCAAAATAAAAGTTGGGATACAGAAAGGTAACAGGATATGATTTCAAGAACTCCAGCACTACATGGACAAATTTATCCTGAAGCAGAGTTCTCAAGACCTTCTGGGTCACATGTTAATAGTTTGACATACATTTCACTGGAGCTTGAGTACCAATTAATTGTCCATGCTCTTCTCACCTTAAAACATTTTGTCAAAATTTCAGTACAACCCTTCAGGTCCCAGCAGATTCCCCAATAATACCCCTGTATCCTTTCTTCCAGGAACCCATCACCTCATCTAGTGCTTATAACAGGGGTGGAGCACCATGGGCATTCATGGGAGTCCATGGGAAGGGGTACAAGCAATATCACAATGTCATCATGCAAATTACACAATTTGTGTAATCTGCATCAGTCATGTCACTTTTGCAAGTTGGAGTTTAGCAACATTTGACACATGTTTCTTGACCTCTGACATGCCAGAAGGCAACATCTTTCACAGCTACGAACAACAACATATTTTGTTACACTCTCGCTGCAGTTCCTCCCATTCTTTTTCTTCAGTTTCCATTCCCTGAAGTGAAATTTTTTGGAGGCCAATGCATATTTACTTGGAAGTAAGTCTCACAGAGTTCAGTGGCTTCCTAGTAAATTCTGGCTTAGTTCCTCACTCATCCATGCCTGCCTTGCAACAGTGCACACTCTTTTGGAAGATAAAGCCAACAGTCCTGCCTGCGCTGTGCTAGTAACCCAATTCCTCTGAAGGGAAAGAACCTGCACCCTTATAAACACCAGTAAATCAATTCCTCATTGACAAAATAGAACCAAACCATGCTATGTTGTTAGTTTAGAATGTTTTCTTTCATTAGATAAAATGCTGAGCAAAGGGGGAGGGGGAGAAGATGACATGAAGCGAATATTCGAACTAACAGAAGGATAAATCACACCAGCGGCTCTTGTAAAGCTGAGGTACAGAGTACAGATTCAATTTAAAGAGTGCAGGGGCGGGGGTGGTGGTGAACTGTTCTGCATTAAATTATTTTAACTTTCATGTGGAACTGCTACAAAAAGTATAAACAGTTGCAGTTTTTCAGGACTCTGTAAATTTATATCCCAACCTCTGAACATCAAAGTGATAAATTACTCTCTAAACTTAAGCCCAGTTCTTACTCAAGCAAAACTCTCATTATAGCTAAAGAAAAAAAAAGTTTTTCCTCCGAAAAAAGCAAAGAAAAAGACATAATTGGTTCTTTTATATGTATTAGAGACCAGCTATACAATTTAGACTCTAGAAAGGTGCAGTAATAGTCCTCAGAATAAACTACATTCTTACATGATCCTAATTTTACTTCCAGGGTTCTGAATAGCCCTGAAACCAAAAGTCCAGCTGTAGAACTAGAAGAAACAATGGCAACTGAAATAAGAAGGGCAATTTCAGCTTCATCAGCAATTTAATCACACAAGCATCCTTTCTTACATTACTACTTTATCCAATTATATATATTTGACTCTGGGTACCTGAATGCAAGTCCCCCCAACTTTGGTTAACTTGAAAAAAGCTAAACCAGTCCAGACAGGGTTAATTCTTGGATGGGAGACCACCAGAAAATCCAATGGTTCTAACTAGACTGGAAAGTAAAAAACAACAACTTGTAGAAGGCAACGGTAAACCATTTCTCCAACCCTGCCAAGAAAACAACATGGACATGTCCATGAAGTCACCAGGAGTTGGGCTCAATTTGAGGGTGATTTTTCCTTTGCCTGAATGTAAAGAACGTAAAGAATGAGGGTTAATTCCTGCATGCATATTTATCAGCCTATGATTGCATATTGATGATTACCTACATGGTAATCACAGATAGAATTAGCATTAGGGCTATGCAAATTCTTCAAAAGGGGCGCTTTACAACATCTAGGAATGCACTGCTGTTCTGGAAACTGCTCCTGGCTGCTTCTGCATGCGTGTGCACACACAATCCCTTTGACTCACTTTTTCCCCAGCACAGCAAAATGGAGATACATCCATGCACACATGTGGCAACAACCAGCAGCAGCTTTCAAAGCAGTTGTGTGAGCCTGGAAAAAAGATGTGGTTGCTTTAATGGTTCAAGAAAAGGTGCTTTGTATGTACTCCCAAGCACTGCGAAGCACTCTTTCCAAGGATTCCCGCAACCTGATGCAACCTATTTCAGATCTTCTTATATTTAAGACAGTATTTTCAACAGAGTCCATTCACGTTCAGAGATGAATGAGAAGAGCATGCACGTGGGAAGGAGGGGTCTTGCTGCCCTCCTAATATTGTTGAAGAATAACTCCCACATGGTGACAAATGCTGGAAGTTGTAGTTCAGCAACATCTGGAAGGCCACTGATTCCCCATCTCTTAATGAAGTAGTTCTGCTCTGGCCTAAGCACTGATATGCTCACATCTGGTACTACACATAAAATCTTGTGTAACTACCCAAATTACTAATAAATCAACACTGAACTAAAAAGACATTTAGTTTAAAAAGACATTCGGAGGAGAATATCCAAATGTTCCAGCATCAGGTTTTCCTTTCAAGCACAGTCATACTGTGGATGTTATGTTTAATTTTATATGTGCATTTGAAAATATAAGTTGTAGGTGTGACTAATGTCTGTGTATGCATAGCAGAAATGATGATGTGAAGCAGCTCCACTGGATTACGCCAAAATGAATAGCAGGCTCTTGCCTAGCCTTTACCAGCCCCCAACCTGTTTCCCAGCCAGGAGTTGTAATCCCAGCACATCCAGAAGGCACTGGGTTTGGGAAATCTGCTGTTGCTCAATTATGTGTGTGTTAATTTGGAAAGAGATGCTACTGGGTTTAATAGAACCAGCCTGCTAAAAGGTATGTTCAGGATTCCAACCTAGTACATACCTAAAATATATGTTTATGTCACATTCATACAGGTTTGTAGCTATCTATTTTTATCTTAAGAACAAATAACTGCTTTAGGCAACCAGGGAGGGAGCTTTACTAGTTGATCCTTCCCACTCTGCCCTTACTATTTATGAGTGCAATTGGGCATAAGACAATAGCTAGACAGATAGACAGACAGATGGAATATGTTTGCTAATTCAATAGAATTTACATGCAGCATTGTCTTTCACTTTAAATGTAATGGCTTCCTCCAAGTAAGCCTAGGGAAATGAAATAGCTAATAAAGTGTTACGATAAATACTTTATGTATAGTCTTAGGATGGAAGCTGGATCCATCCCAATCAGTAGAGAAATTTCTAGGGTGATAGGAAGTAGAGACACAAGGGTAATGTGTATCGATGATTCAGAAATATATATTAATTCTGAATTAATAGACACATATCTACTCAGAAACTCTACTGGGTATGCTTATAGGTAGGCACAGGAAAGTAATCTGACTGACATGTCATTGCCTATCTGGTAGAAAACCCAGTTCTGTGGTTTTTGGGACACATTCAGCAACCTATCCTAGTTTCTCTTACAGCTCCTTCAGCCCATCCAGCAGAAGCCAAATGCCCTTTTACTCCCTAAGTGCAAAAGACTGGCAAAACTTTAGCACAACTCCACTTCAAGTCTTAACCCAGCAGCACGTGAAAAGTTTAATATGAATAAATTCTGAGCTAATCAGGTCCCTTCTTTAAATGTTGACACAGTATTATGTATATCCCATAAATACCTTCTTGACTAAAATTCATCCCAGGAGATTGGCACCATGCCAGGGCTATTCATATTTACTGTATTTATATAGTACAGTTGGCCAAAGATAATATTGAAGACAAAATATGCTTTGAGATATATACAATATCTCTTTGGGTTTTCCTTTTAAATCTCTTCATTGCTAAAAATATTTAGACTGAACTTTACAAAATGTCCCACAAAGACCTATCAGGGATCTGCACAGTGATATATAGCCAACTATGAGTATAATTAGAGCATATTTGTAATACTTGAGCTGTAGTCTGTTACCAAATGCTAATGTCTCCGTGGTTTTAAAAAAAGTTTCTTAAAAAAAACCTGAATGATTACTCTTTCCCAGGCCTTTTACTCTATGACCTCAGTGTGTTTGTAGAGATCTCCTTTCTCCCCCACCACATTGTCTGCTGGACTGGTACTGGAGACTTAAACCTTTTCAGGCTGAAGGAAAAATGTGCACAGCAGCCCAGCCTCGTGTTTTCTCATCTATACTGCAGCTATTTCTTCTTGGCTGTATATGTTTTTTCCCTTTAGAATGGCTCATCCAGCCCAATGGATAACTAGACAGCAGTGGAAAAACAGTTAACTCTTTTACTCTGATCTTCCCAACCAAGTATTTGCACAGGAAGCCTGGCTCAAGCCAGCCAGCCCTCGGCTCTTGAACATCTGATGCTCCCTATTGGCCAGGGCCTGCAAACTACACTTGTCCTCTTCGGCTGTTCTGTTTCAAGCCTCGGCAAAGGGATCCAGAAGAGTCGGGGGCACTTTCACATTAGTGCTAAGGTAACCCTTCATTTGCCAGGGAGAGCTGAATTTTCCAGAAAAATGTGTAGCTGTAAGTCATTTACTCTGGGTAGCACTGCCTCCTTCTGTGGCTCAGCCACATCAGAAACATGTTCAGAGAGATCAGGAGGGCTTTACCCTTTCTCTCCATGTTTAAGATGGTAAACAGCCTCCAAATAAGCTCTCTTGGGGCAGCAAGAAATGAGTTCCTCCATAACGTTGGCTACATCAGTATGGGTGGGCAGGCAACTGCGTGTGTGGATGTGCGTGCACACACACGTACGTGTGCCTTCTAATGTCTTGAGTTCTCTTCTGCATTTCAGCATTATTGCTACAAATTGCACCAGAGAGCTTGCACATCCCTCTTTGGCTCCGGCACGTTCTGCAAAATGTTTCTTCCCTCAGGGCAGCAAGGGTGGAGTGTGTTTATCATAGAGTTCTGGATGGTGCCTTAATTGCAATAATAAAGCCCTTTGATTCCCCGGTGTCCTCTTCCCTGGATTGTCATTTGACAATAAAAAGAAGAAAGAGAAGGCAGCTCACTGAGAATTGGGTGCAGAAATCCCTGGCTGGCACCCTCACTCCCTGACTCGTTGGCAAGCCCCAGCAAGCCTCAAAGCTACACCTTTGTAACAGTCAAAATAAATAGAATATTGAGAAAGAAAATCTAGGATGAAGTTACCCAGATGGCTACATTGCCTTCTCTATTACCTGCTTCTCAGAGGTGACCAGGTATGAGTATATAGGCTTCATATAATAGAGGCAGAAGAGAACAGATTAGAAAACTAATCAGTGAGCAGAGGCACTTTAGTCCACACCTTGTGATCAAATTCTTTTATTCCTCCTACAAAATTTCTCACACTGACCTACATTTGAGCCTTGGTCTGACAGATTCCTATTCTGCTCCAGATCACAATAATCACTTATTAGACTTCCACAGATTTCATAAACTAATGTTCTCGATAGCAAAAGAATCCACAACCCCAGAGAGTGAAGCAACAATTCTGCCTACAGTTACCTAGGAGGAAGTCCCACTGAACTTAATGCAATTTGCTTCTGAGGAGACATATATACAGGATTGCAGTGTAGCCCTGCAACGTTGTGCATGCTTATGTGAAGATAACCCCACTAGGTTGAGCAGGGTTTGTTTCTAGTCATGATGCAGAGCATTGTTATTGTCATATTTATATTTATATCTCACCTTTCTGGGTATATAAGCACTCGAGGTGACTAGACCTTTTTGCCCACAGCCCAACAGCAAGTCCAAACTGGAGCTGTGGTTTGAATTCAAGTCTGCCACTGCCAACACTTAATGTTCAGCCTTTAGACCAGAGTGGCAGCACTCAACCCACGTATGAAGCCAGCTTCTTCAAGCTCGCCCTGATCTTCAGAAAGGAGTGCACCTAATCAGTTCCAGCTGAAACATTCCCAGGCTGTGTCCAGGAAGCTGGCTTCTAAAAAAAGATTGTTGGAGGGAGGTTTATTTTGTACCTGGAGAGAAGATGACCACAAATGTGATGGACTATTAAGCTGAAAAAGAAACCTAGAATGGAACTTCCAGGATCAGACAAATTTTTGGCAAGCAAGGGAAACTTGGTGTGAGGGCCAGAGATAATACTTGTTTCTCTCCATTCTCCCCACTCCTGACCCCCATCCCCATGGTACACTGAAAATCCTGCTCAATTCCAAAACAAGCCAGCAGTGGGTAGAGAAGAGGAGGCCACAGGATAGGAACAAGAGATAGGAAGCTGATAAGGCAACTGGGAAGGATGTTGGGGGTGGGCCGGCAGGGAGGCAGAGGGTGCTTAATGAGTAAACTAATCCCATTTGTCAGGTTTGTTGAGCCTGGTGCTCACTGTGAAAGATCCAGGGCTAGCAGCAGAGTCAGCTGAAGTGGTGAGGTGGAGGGTATCTAGGGAGAAGGCGCTGGGGAGCTAGCATTCCCACCTGAAGGAATATGAAGAAATATTACACAGGTTAGAATGACAGGAGAGAGCCAGTAAAAGGAGGCTTACAGATATATCTGCTCCTTGAAGACACCAGCCCTGGCCAAACTGGGGTGGGGTGTTATGTACCCTTTGCCAAAAGCTTTATGTACTCTGAAAGGGGACATCCCTGAGAGGCAATGCCCAATTTGGAGTTGTGCTCTCTATCTTGAAGCCTTTGCATGTGCTTACTTCAGATGTGTAGAGTTTAGTTGTCACAGAAGGGCAAAAGACAGGGGCTCTGTAGATGCTCAGAGGCACAGAGGTCCCTTCTTACTTCCTGCTCAAAACATTCCCAGGGTTTACATCCGAATAGAGCCTGATTTCTAATTAAGCCTCAGTGATAAAACCTTAGCACACCTCCTTGGATTTTCACCTTGAGGAATAATGTTGCTAGCTATTCTGTGCTGTTCCAGTATTGCAGAAATAAAATGGGGAGGTGGATATGTCAACATCCTCCCTTTTGCAGAGGAAACCCCTTGTTACAATGTTTAAGATGTGGGGGAGGGGGTCTGGGATGTTGGAAAGCTGGATTACACTCTTAGGGGCTGCCCTTAATTTCTATGGGACCTGAATGGCCAGGTACCCACCTGAGGTCTCAGGATAACAGAGAAGACACCTCTCTATGCCCCACATCCTGTCAGACACATTATACAACCCAGCAACCCCAAATCTCCACCTGGCGCAGGCACACACACTGATTCAGACAAGACTTACTTGCGGATGGGTGGTAAATCCCCATGTCAATTTTGTAAACTTCTTTGGCGTAATATTCCTCATCACTCCTTTCCTTTTCACAAGAGGCTGCCCTGTGGTTCGCCTTCTCCTGCAGCAAATCCCTTGTGCTGTTGTAGATTGAGATGACCTCCGGAGGAACCTCCTCAGGCTCTGGGTACTCTTCCGGAGGGCTGGTGAGTTTCAGCTTGCTCAGGATCTGGCCTCGGATCGCCTCGATCCGCTTACGCATGAATTGGTCCATGTCGAGGGTGCTGCACGTAGAGAGGGCAAAGGCCACCGTGGCCAGGTCCAGGGTAAGGAACACGCTCAAGAGATAGCAGTGCATTTTAGAAAGAGGTGTAAAAGTGAAAAATAAAATAAAACCCAAATCACGCTTCTTTTCACTCTGCTTCTCCTCTCCCACAAAGAAAGGACCAAAATGTTTCCTGGAATTTTCCCGTGGCAGTTTAAGGTGTGCAAACAAGGTTCAGATCCTTTTTTTTAGAAAACGAGGGATCTAAAGAATAAATGCAACAGATCGCTAGTCCAAACAGTAGCATATACCAGGTTGCCAGTCCGCCAAACTGCTTGATTTGGTTGCAAGTCCAGGCGCGAGTTTGTGAGCGGATGCGATGCTCCAGCAGATGTGGCGGGTTCAAACCAGCAATCGCTTTCTATTAAAAAACAAAAAATCTGCAACAGGTTATTGATAGCTTGTTATAAAAAAAGAAATGCAACAGGTTGCAAAGGTTGCTTAAAAAGCAGGTTGCTGTTCCCCTCCCGGTTACCAGACAGAGGAGATAATGAAATCCCAAAAACGTTGGGGGTGTGTGTGTGTGGAATCACGTCTCGTAGATACAAAAAACAACAACAAAAAAACAGTTTCTTAGAGAGTTGAAGGAGTGCGTGGAGGAGGGAAAAAAGGAAAGGCAGCTGGCCGCCACTTAAAATGAGGGCTCCCGAGAGTCGGCGCCCTGCTGCCCACAAGCTCCCACGCTTCCAAATTGAGATGGCACCGACTGGCAGTCGGAGAGAAGTAGGTCCGGGGTGGGGGGATGCCCCCCTTCTGGGAGGCAGTGCGTCGCTCCCCCCTTTTGCCCAGGGGACTGTGTCCAGCTGCGAGCGGAGGCGACAAGCGCCCACGTGTGTAGAGATGTGTGTGTGTGTGTGTGCGCGCGTGCGTGCGGGCGCCGGGAGAGACCCCGAGACGCGCCAGGACAGGCGGACGCCTTCAAGGTGGTTCTGCCGGCTTGCCTCCCTTCTCCTCCCGCGACTCTTGCTCTTCGCCCCCCCACCCCCCTCGCGGCGTGGGCGGCGATCTGAGCGGTCCTGCTTTCCTGGGGGCGGCAGACTGCTGTGGCTGTTTGCATTAACCGACCAGCTCACCTCCCTCCCTCCCTTCCTCCCTCGCTCGCTCGCTCGCTGGCGACTTCTGGCTGTACAACTTTTCCAGGAGCTCCCTCCTCTCCTCCTCCTCCTCCTCCTCCTTCTACTCCTCCTCCTCCTCCTCAATTTTTTAAAAAGCCAAACCGAATCAAGAAGGCAGAGCTACTGCGCTTCTCCAAGGCTTTCGTGATTCCGCCCCCTCCACCCGCGCGCTTTCTCCTAAGGCTGGGGATTGCAAAGCTCTTTTTCCGCCCTCGCCTTGGCACCTTTCCCCGCGGAGTAGTAGGTGGCGTGCCTTTTTGTATTTTCTTTTTTTTGGCCCACGGCTCCCTCCTTCCTCAGGGAGCTTTGAAGAGATGGGGCTGGCAGGCACGCCGCCTCTCGTCCCCTGGCCTTACAGCCTCTCCCCTCTCTCGGAGCCCCCTTGCTCAACTCACGGCTCTTGCCAGCAGAGAACCTCACGCTCTTGCCGGAGAGGGCGGACTGATAAGGTTCTCTCGGGGCCGCGGGAGGGAGGGAGGGTGTGTGTGTGTGTGTGTGTGTGAGTGAGTGAGCCTCCGCTGCCTCTGCAAAATGACGCGGTGAGAGAGTTGACAGGCGTAGTGGCCGAGCGGACAAGAACTCTGCCGCCTTCTTGAACCTGGGCTGTGTCCTGCCTGCTCCCTTTCCAGCGAGGGGAAATACCGAGAGAGCCCGGCAGGTCCGCATCCGAGGAAAGATGGGCACAGAACATGTCTTTGGCCAGGAGAGCTACAGCGAGGAGGTAGAGGTGGTACAAGCCGAGTTTTCTTTCTTAGGGGTGTTCCGATTTATGGGCTGCGAACTAGAGTGGGCGACCTGGTGGCTTCCACATGTTTTGGACTTCAACTCCCACAATCCGTTGCTATTGGCCATGGTACCCGGGGCTGAGGAGAGTTAAAACCAAAACAGCTGGAAGTCCAGGTTGTCAACCCCTGATGCGAACTAAGAAATAGTCAAACATAAGATCTAGTCAGTCTGGACAGAGCTGGCAGACTCATTCCCGCTTCTCCAACGTGGTTCCCGAACTTTGTGCTGTCAGGGACCCATATATTTCATTCCAAATGTCCACTTTCTTGCTTGCCTCCAATTGTAGAATCTTGCCCAGAGTTACAAAACTAAGTTTCTACATACTTTTTGGCAAGATTTCTGCATGCTTTAAAAAACAAAACAAGAGTTGCCAAATGTTCAGTGGCTGCAAGCTGCATCAGTTGTCAAATGCCTTCGAACATTGCAGGGAGATGATCTGTTCATGACTCTCACCTGTCATCAAATATTCCTCTATGCCAGGGTGGCGATCCGTTCCAGCTACAACAGCCACTTTAATTATAGGATGTGGAGTGAGGGCTGCACGTGCATATTCGGCTTCCTCATTTCATGTCTGGCAGAGGGGCCTAAGTACATCTTGTGCTTTCACTGGCAAACTGCTTGCACACCTGTTACACTGTGGAAGAAGATGCAAAAAGTCCCCCTGGAAGTGCAATACCCCCCCCCCATTAATTAACTGATTGATGGTTTTTGGGCTATGTGACCCTACTGGTGAGAGCTTCTCCAGCATACAATAATAGTAATCCCCAGTTGCTGATTGGTGGATTGCCAGACAGGCCACATAGGTTACCTTAGTTGAAGGTGAGCTTTCTGCCTGGAATCTGTCTAGGATGTGTATCCTCTTCTCCCACTGAACTTTGGGACTGGGGATTGATTGATCATTAAATTTGTATGCCACCCGTCTCCCCCCAATGGGTGACTCTGGGTGCCTCACAGTTAAAATCAGAAACCCCATCAACAATTAAAAATCCCCCATAAATAGTTAAAATAAATAATCCATTAAAAATCAAATCTAAGCAAACCCTGTACATAAATACTAAAAACATTCAAGATGATGGGGGGGCAAGGTCAATCACCCCACAAGCCACCTCCACTGGTGCGAGCCCCCATCTGGCCCCCAGGCCTTCTGGCATAGCCAGGATTTCACCCCTTTCCTGAAGGCCATGAGAGTGGGGGCACACCGGACCTCGGGAGGCAGATTGCTCCATAGGGCGGGAGCGACAGCAGAAAAGGCCCTCTGCCTAGACCCCACCAGTTGAAATTCCTTGACCAGTGGGGTCTGCAACATGCCCCTTCTGCTGGACCGAGTGGGGCAGGCTAAAGTAACCGGGGCGAGACGGCTCCTCAGATAATCTGGTCCTGTGCCATGAAGGGCTTTAAAGGTGATGACCAACACCTTGAATTGGACCTGGAAGCAGACTGGCAACCAATGCAGCTCACATAACAGCAGTGTTATATGTGCCCTCCTAGGGGCATTCAGAACTGTCTGCACCACCGCATTCTGCACCAACTGTAGCTTCCGGATTCTAAGCCTCAGGCTGTTTACCCGGAAATTAGTTGATAGGGAAAACTAGCCTTTATTTCTCAAATAACTTAGAAGGAGGGTTGTCTGAGATTTGATGAGAATATGGTAATTTTTTTTTTTTTTAAATCAAACCTTCCTTTGGAGGAGGCATCTTAAATTCAGGGTTATCATCTTGAAGGCTTTACCACGCAGTCCATGCAGTTTAATGGCAGACAGATATAAACATAAGGCAAACCATTCTTTAATGATTCCTGTATTGTTCTTCCTCTCGTGACAAGTTGGGGCCCCAGCAAAAAATAACTTTACCATTTAAACTGGTTTTTCAAAGTTTTTATATTTAAGTTGGGGTAGACTTTTTGCACTGGTTCAGCACAACTTAGGCTCTTTGCTAGAAAATCTGTAGGTTGTTATGCTGGCTTTTTCTCAAAAAAGCTGTTTTGGGGATAAGAAAGATTCCCAAGAAACCACGGGTGACATAGGACCTTCTCTCCAGCTTCCATTGCAACTACTGTTAATTTAACAGAAGAAGAAATGACTCAAGGTGAAGGCCAGCATATGTTTGCCCAATTGGTTGAAGCAGACTATGCATCACCTCTCTTTCTGGCCAGATTCACATGTTAAGCCATAATGTGGTTAGATTGGTTTCAATTTAAAGTGTTGTACAAACCACGCTACTGTGATTTCTAAACCATGGTTTATGGCAAGACATGTTGTATTAGTTTAAAGCAGAGTGTCACTATCTCAGAAACAAATGACATTCACCAACCGTTAAAATGTTGCACCTTCCTTCATTGTTGGCTTCTTTCTTTAATTAAAAGTAAAATACACTTCAAGTCACCTAGGAGTTAGAATAAATGTTTGTAGATATCATATAGGTTCAGATTAATATGAACATATGATTTGTAGTAATGTTTAATCATCAGATTATCTGTTCCATGTTTCTTGCAAAAGAACTGGTTCTTTTCCACATATTTTAAAAATAAAACTTTATTGCAAAAATGGGGACACCTAGAAGGTTGCTAACTAAGCAAAAGGATCTTCTATTTCCTTTTTAGGTTGAAAAATTATGTGATCTTTAACAATCTTGTAGTTTCTTTTTACGCTGATTTAGATTGTTAAACATTTTTTCCCCCTTCCTAGCATTTTTCCCACAGGTGCAGAGTCTGCTTTTCTTTGGATCAACTGAATGTTGATCCATTGGTTGTGACAGGAATAATGCAAAGTATAAGGTAGAAAGGAAAGTCACTTTCTGCAACTGATGACCAAATCATTATGTAACATAGCTGGCCATATTTTATAAACTAAATGCAATTGTAGAAGAAATATGTTTTGGAAATTATAATGTAATTTTTAGAAGTTGCAATGTGATGACAAACCATTTTATATCCTTAAAGCAACACTGTTTCAAAAGTAACATGGATTTGAAATGCTCAGTCTTATTGAAGAACATTTTATTGAAGAACATTTGCACTTTCTTGTTACATGCTATGACTATCCTTCAAAAAAGCATATTGTTGGTTGTGCAGTCAGCCAGATGTTTAGACTGGATTTGGCATTTTTATCCACCTATGAAGTCCTTCCCAAGGACCTGGGATAGGCAGATGTTGTTTGATGGCATTAGAGATCTCGTCGCAGGATGCAAGCTGTTCCAAGTAAAGCTGCCTTTTGCAATTGACGGATGGTGATTTTGTCAACGCCGATGGTCTTCAAGTGGTGCTCCAGATGTTTTGGGATTGCACTTAAGGCGATTATTATTACTGGTATTATCCTTGATTTCTTTTGCCACAGTTCTATTTCTATTTGCAGGTCTTTGTATTTTGTTATTTTCTCCAGTTCTTTCTCTTCTAGTCTGATGATGATGATGATTGTTACCCAGAGTTCTCACTCGAGGCACAAATAACCAGGCTCAAATTATCCTAATTTGGTCACATTATGTGAAGAACTAGCTCCCTGGAGAAGGCTCTGATGCTGGGAAAGGTGGAAGGAAAGAGAAGAAGATGAAGACTAGCAGCAAGCTGGAGAGACCATTATAAGGATGATGGGCGTACTGTTGGAAGACCTGAAGGACCAGGTTAGGGACAGATTGCCATGGAGACAATCTATCTATGTGGTTGCCAGGAGTCGAAAATGACTTGGTGGCACATCATCCATCCATCCATCCATCCATCCATATCACCACCACCACCACCACCACCACTACCACTATTTTTTCAAAATGCCCCAAATCTTTATTGCAATCGTCCAGCCTGATATTCTGTGGCCATAGGGCATTTTCAATCACTGAGCAAACTTCTGTAGTAGAATGCTCTTAAACATTGTAACTGCTGAATCCCCCACAAGAGACCAGCTATAGAACCTTTGGAAGCAAAATAAGCAAAGTGGTCAGGTAGGGAATCAGGAAAAGTGATTGAGATAAATTTCCATGAAGGAGATCATCTTTTTTTCAGTGTAGCTTTTAAAGACAGAAGAGGCCTGGGCCTGGAAATCCTTAATAAAGTTTAGATCAGGAGACAACAAAGACTAGAACTGAAGCAAGTGCTGAGATGTGCTCCCTTGTCAGCATATTAGAGATTGGTATTACTCCTTAGAGATTATTTTACAGCAGTGTTTCTCAACCTTGGCAACTTTCCGATGTGTGGACTTCAACTCCCAGAATCCCCCAGCCAGCATGCTGGCTGGGGGATTCTGGGAGTTGAAGTCCACATTTCTGAAAGTTGCCAGGGTTGACAAACACTGTTCTACAGCATTGCAAATTAATCCACTTTTAAAATAAAAGTAGTAACAGCTGCAAAGCCTATGCATAAATAAAGTTGCTATCTCTCATTCGGAACCTCACCCTTACCTCCAGTACCTATGACTTTGGTCCAGTTTTTAATCTGACTTGCATGCCAGTTGGTTAAGAAACTCAGTGCTAAGGTGCCAATCCCAAAAACAGACAAGTTCAGAGGTAAATGGATTCTCTTTAAAAGTGGAAAAGTAAAATCTTAAGGTGGAGCTTGACTCCTGGTAACTTCTTGGAAATGTCCATGTGCTATTCTTGCAACAATACATTAACAGTTTCCCACTGACTTCTGAGATGGTATTTCGACTTTTTAGTCTTGTCTGCTGCCATGGAATTCCCCGGTGGTTTTCTATTCAGATACTGAGTACATCTGACCCTGCTTAGCCAAGAGGATCTTGACATTAACGCTCAAGCAAACATAAGAACTCCTCCACTTCAAGCCAGTCAGCTGAACATACACAAGCTAGGGAGTAAAAGGGCAGAGCCAGAGGGCATTCCTACTTGCAGGTAATCTTTTACAACCTGACTCAACTGCAGCAAAATGAAAACAGGCTATGTCATTATGGTTGTAATTCTTCATTAAGGAGTAAGTCGATGCATTGTCTTTTGTCCAACCTGCAAAGGGCCAAGTAGCAGTGAATTTCTAATTTAAGCCAAAAGTCAGAGTAAACAACCCACGTAAGGCACCCAAGCTCAATGAGCAAGATGGGGGTAGATATTGGGTCCCACCCAGGAACAGGAGGTGTGAATCAGTTCTTAACAGCAATTATTCTAGTACTGAAGTCCACATTGAGGGGGGCATAAATACCCAAGAGCCTTTTGCTTTATACCAGGCACAGTTGAACCTGTAGCTGATTTACTGAGGTCAGGTGCTACAAGCCTCAGCCTAGCACCTTTCCTTTCCCCTGGCCATCGTCCACCTTGCAATCTTTTGGATTTTGACTATGGATGGCATTCCTCAAGGCTAGGAGGCCTTGACTAGTTGAAGATCTGAATCCTCTATAGCAAATTCAAGGTCAGTAAGGCCTGAACCCGTTTCTTTATTGGTACTCAGGTTTGGCTCAGAGATTTCTGACCTGATAGGGTCTTCTGCTTACTCATCTTTACACTGTATGTCCAGCTGGGTCTTGATACAAATGCCTGAAAAGAGAAACTGTTACTTGGCTGGGGGATAGGCTGACAGAGGTTGCTGTAAGAAATAGCTGTTCTTTCATGACTTCTCACACTTTGGCATGGAGAAGTTAGTTTGTGTCAAGAGATGCTTTTGGGTTTTGCCATAAATTGAGCCAGTACAAACCAGTCTTACTTGTGACTGACATACAGCGATTGGCTGATAGTTGTGGGGTGCCATTATTCAAGGGTAGGAAGATCTGGCACACAGGCGAAAACACACAGAGGCCAACAAGGCAGCTTCACTGCTAACCAAATATATAGCTAGCACACAAGTACATTCTCTAGATGTGGCTCTGAAGACAAATTCTGTACAACTCACCTTTCATCCCAGCTCTCCCACACTCCCTTTCAACACTTAATCTGGCAATAGGAAAAATGAATAAGGGGTATCTTGCAGCAGTGAAAACCTCAAGTCTGAATGTCAGTAGATGCTCTGAGGTACCTAGTCAGTGCTGACAAACATGAGAACTAGTGAATATGGAAGCGCGTGTACACATACCTCCATTTCCCTGCTTCTACATACCAATAGATATTTGACTGTGCCTGCAGTCAACATTTTATGCTTTTCACGTTGTAAATTGCTTTAAACTTTGCTTTGAATCATGGGGACATTTATCTCATAATTAATATATGTAAATATCCATGGTTGTATCTATATCTTAATCTAGGTGCTCAGGTCTGTCAGTCCCATTCCATTCCATTCAGTTTTGGGAAAGAAAATGGAAAACAGTTTTCAGTTCAGTTTCTCCTGATTCAGATTGGGCCCAAATTTAAGAAATTGAATTGTGGCCAATTCAAATCAGGGCCAATTTACTATGGTTGAATCATGGCCTGTTGGGGTCAGATGAGAGAAGTCATTAACAGTTGTGCTGATGAAGCGTATTTATCAAATACACACAAACACTTTTAACTTTATACTGTTTCATATGCTGGATTATTGGGCTCATTTGCCTGAGGTGGAGAGTAGGTAGATCCATTTTTGTTTGGAGGTCTGTCTTGTTGGATTATGAAGCAAGCATTTTTAAGAGGAACAAAAACTGTTTTCTTTTGCTTGATATTATGCAAACAATAAATGTTTCAAAGATTTCTAAATCTGAGGAATGAAACATTAATTTTCCAGCTCTATTTCACATTGTATTCTAGAGTTTGATCACTGTTGCTATTAGTTTAAAAAGGAACAGAGTTAAAAACTGAAAAAGTCTTGTAAGATTTTTACACAGTAATATTACAAGGCAAGCTACTACTTGACCAGAACTTTATTCGTATTTAAGCCCAGCCCATAGTTATCTAACATTTGCAAGAGAAATGCACTTTTACCATTTGGTAAAACTGCTGATGTTGCTGTTATGTATTGAGATAAGAATATTAATTATGGAGTAAATCATGTATTTAAGTTAGATTTAAATTTAAAGCTTTTTCTTTTTAACTCCCCCCCCCCACAGTAACTATGACATCTCTCTCGAAAAATTAGCTCTAATCTAACTATAAATGTATTAGCCTTACAATTAAACTAACAGAGCACATTAATAAATTTCTTTTTTTCCTGTGATTTATTCTGACCTTAACTCTTCTAAAAAGATTCAGGGGGTATATGAGGATCTGCTCCATTCTTAGATGCTATTCCATCTGCAGATGGACACAGCAGGATACAACCCTAAATCAAGATATATTTTGTGTTAAATGAGATTGGGCAGTGCACTATTATTTGGAAAAAGTAATTTGGACCTTGCACAGAGCACAGTACTTCTCCACTATTTATTAAAGCAACCTTTTTTTCCCAGGCCTGAAAAAAGATGCTACTGCTTGGAGGAGTTGACTAATTAAAGTTAATGCAACTCTTAAAGCACTGCCACCTTTTTTCAGGTTCATGCAGCAGCCTAAAAAAATAGTTTGGTTGCTTTAATGAATAGCAGAGAAGAGCTGTGTTCAGACAAGGTCTAAAGTACTTCTTCCAAATCATTTTCAAAGCATGCAGTTGTAAAAGGAGGCTTTTTAGAACCAATCTGAGATGTCTGAAATACATTTGATTTTACCTACCGAATAGAATCAAGACTTTACTAAGTAGAAATCACTGGAGCTGGTAACTTAAAAACAGTATTTTAAGAATGGACAACCCACAGGCATTTCATGTTCATATCATGAAAAAACTGTTCATTTGTTCACAAATAATCAGAATATGCTTCAACAGGCATTTTACAGTGGCTACTTTTGAACTCAAAAATCAAGAGAGTCATTAGATGGCAGCAAAGAGGGTTTTGTGTATTTCTTTGTGGAGATCCAGGAATGGTCTGCATTTTGTAGCATATATTTTGTTCCCCTTATTTCATGCTTTGTTACTTTGATTGCTTGATGCCAAGGCTTGTCCAGGGCAGGATGACGCAGAAAGAAGGCTGCCTAACAGATTTGCTGTATTTTCACATTTCACATCACTTTCTAATCATGACTCTCATCTTTAGGTGGTCTATTTTGCCCATAAGCAGGGGAAGCTGTGGTTAAGTAGCTGTACTAAGGAGCCTTTAAAACTGAGACTCCATACATCCATATCTATCATCTACTGTAATGTGACAATTATGCTGGTATCAAGCAGGCTAGTTCTGATTAATGCTTTGGTGAAAAGCTTCTTAGAAATCCTATCTTGCTACCTTTAGTGAAAGAAAAAAAAAAGTCAGGATTGCTTAATCATATCTCCTAATTTAAGATGTAAAAGCTGGCTGAAATTTGGCAGTGGAAACAATAGTTTTGCTGAGTCAGGTTTGCAGAAATGCAACTTTAGTAGCACAGCATTCACATCCAGTGAAACATACATACATCTTAGCTATTTTTCAGCTCCTTTTTGAAACTTCATTGTGATGTACAAAGTACTTCCAGCAAATGTCTCTACCTCTTCTGGTATGCAGTCAAGCATATTTAGTCTGCTACATCTAGGTTTAAGAGGGCCAGTTTGGTGTAAGGCATCAGGCTAGAAATCAGGAGACCATGAGTTCTAGTCCCACCTTTGACATGAAGCCAGCTGGGTTACCTTGGGCCAGTCACTCTCTCTCAGCCATAGAAAGAAGGCAATGGCAAACCACTTCCAAAATCTTGCTAAGAAAACTGCAGGGACTTGTCTAGGCAGTCAACACTGACTTGAAGGTGTATATACGTGCACTCATCTAGGTTTACAATGTGAAGCCTTCTGATACCTTCTGTTTCCAGTGCTTTGGAAAAGGACTGCCAGGATCATGGGCATCTGACTGAACAAGTCACAGTAGCCTAGTTCACAGATAATATAAAGCCACAATAGATGGGTTTGCAAACTATAAGTCAAATGTCCACATTATGACTTAGTTTTAAGTGGCACCCAGGCCATTATGTCATCAACATGGCTATAAGTGCACTCATGACTAATGACAACGCAAATCACATTGTATGGAAGCACCCCCAAAGATATGCCGTGGCCTACAGAAAATAAAATCAGCACAAATTTTATTTGACTCCAATTTAAGATCCAATATTAGTTTTGTGTCAAATAGGATTTTAGCAAGAATAAGTGGTATTACCAGAAGCTTATTCTTATCAAAATCTGAACAGCCACCCATTTCTTAATCCTACAAATTCCAGACCTTAATGCCATCAGACCAAAGGCCTTCATCAACCTGTTTACCTGGGTGGCCCAACCCTGGGAGGCTCACAAGCAGGGTAGGATCATAATGGCCTTCACCTGTTACTTTTATCCCAACTGATATTTAGAAGCATCCAGAAATTACTGGATTTATCTTCCACTGATTTACTGTATTTAGCTCTCTTTTAAAACTATGCCAGTTGGTGGTGCCTATCACTATACCTTGTAAAACCAAATTATATTATCCATCTATCCAGCCAACCATCTATTAAAAAGAAAATGTCCAGTCTTGGTCATTGCACTCAAATCTTGGTCTTCATGGCATTGTCGTTTTGCTTTTCCCATTCCTTTGCTTCATGTGGTTGATACAAACATTTTTTACTGCCCCCAACCACACATCTGTTTGAAAAATCTGTACTTAAATAATATGTCTTGAAGGGAAAAACAAATTAATCTAAATTATACATTAACACTTGGATAATTTTATTGTGATGATGAAAGCAGGTTAATTAGGAGAAGATATTCAGATGATTACACAAATCTGTAGCATTTAGATATTTTTTAAAATAAGGGCTGAAAGTAGAAAATAATTAACAATTTATTCACAGAGTTTCACAAGTCTAAGGGCAATCTAAGGTGTCTATCACTCATTAGAAAATTGGTCTTAAACTAGTTTGGGAAAATAATATCCAAGATTAATTTCATAATATATCAGTAAAGAAATGCAGGATAAAAAAGTGCTTTCCTACTGTGCCTCAAGTACACATTAAACATATGGAAGACCTGGGTACAAATCTTCAGTCAGCTATAATCTTGTGCAATTTTTAATATTGAATTAACATTAGTCTCTTACCTGGAAAACAAAAAAATACCTTATTTCATAAAATAATTCCAAGGTGGAAGTGTTCTAATACTATCATGTCGGGAGTCTCTCTTTCTCTCTCCCACACAGGGGAGAACCAAAAAAAAAAAAGAGTATGTTATAATGGCAAGGCAAGACAACAATCCACAAGAATTTGCTGCACGCCATTTAGAACTAGAGTCATATGGGAAATTATACAGAAAAGGTGAATGACTAGGTGAGCAAATATAGTTAGCAATTTATTCACTAGTTAGATTCACACATTGTGCTAAACCATAATATGATCTATTGAGCCAAAGGAAACCAGATTAAACCTTAAATGTGATGTGAACCCAGCTAGTGAGTGAGTGAGTGAATGAGTTTTTGACTAATACAGGATCTTAGATATAATCTTTACACAATCTGGCTACTCTGCCAATATCTCATAGTTACCTAAGTCAATAGACATTTTTCTCATGTATGTAATCCATTTCTTTTACTGTAATGTGTTGTTATTAGGTGATAGTAAGAATCTCAGAAGACTAAGCTAAGACCCATATAGTAACAATATACAGTACTATTTATAAGATCACCTCTATCCTTTCCTTGCCCCCAAATTTTAGTCATTTAATCATAGACATTCTAAGTTGTATTAATACTTCATATTTAATAATTACAGAAGGCAAAGAGTGCATTTTTCATTCAGGGACCTCAACTTCTAACATAAGAATGAGAAAAATATTTATCTTTCCACTTTCTCCACACCATGCATAATTTGGTGTCATGACCCTTCTCACTGGCTGTTTTACCTGAACCTAAAAAACCACAATGAATATATGGATACAGATAAAATAATATACATACATCTACTTTTTTTCTGACAGTGGTCACAAATCTTTATCTTGTAAGTATTTAAGATGCTGAAAATATGAACTAATTTTCTTTCAGCAATCCTTAAATGAGTACAGTAAAATCCTAATGTTTGCATATACCCTGCAATAGCCAAAATAATTTTTCTCCCTCTATTTAATTCTCCCTGTTGTTGAAAAATATTAACCTGTTATTCAAGTTGGCATTAAGCTTTTTATTCAACAGCTTATATACCTTGAAACTGAAATGTGTTATATTTTTGGATATTAAGAAAAAGTCAAGCTCAATTCCTGGACATGTTCAACTCGCTTCTTGGCTATAATACAGAAGTTGTTTGCCATTGCCTTCTTCAGATTTTTTTTTTTTTTTTTTTTGGCTTTCCCAGGCTATTCTACAGCCCTGGAATTTCCTGGTACTCTTCCATCCAAGAAAAAAACTGGTTGGGCCCCACTTAGCATTTTTTTGAGATCAACCAAGCTTCCCTAGGTGTTGTCTTCTGCTGTGGCATTTTATAAATATGGGTTGCATATAAACAGGAAATTTAGCTTCAGATCCATAGCTTCAAATTGGGAACTTTACAAGTTTTCAAACTGAAACACTAGGCACACATTAGGAAAATGTTTTATTTGGACCAATCAAAGATCACATAATTACAGAGCAAGCCTTTGCGTACTTCAGAACTTTTCAGCAACTCATTGTTAGCATACCTAATGTAACATATTTAATTCTGTGTGCTGTATTTGTCTTGTATAGTTGTCCATAGCAAGAACTGTATATTGCATGATGAAAGAAAGCAGAAGAACAGCAGAAATCAGGATATATACTGATAATTAATAATATAAAAGTCATACAATTCACTTTTCCATTTGAAGTTATTAGACATTTTTAAGGTGGTGGATGAAAATATACCAGTTTGTTCTGGTGTTTAATGAGCAGTTCTGCCAAGCAATATGATGGTCTAGTGATCTAATACCTGAAGTCAAATACAGCAACACCCATTTCCCAATATTTCATAGAACACTACCTAAACGATAAATTCAGAACTTCAACATGCACAACCACAAGTATAAAAATATGTATCATGAGAAAGAGAAATATAAATCTTACCAATCACCCTCACCACTTTGTTCTACATAAAAGTTTGATTTAGTAAAATTGCAGCACATTACATTGTATGGACAACCATTTACATAAGATGAGAATGGATAACAATTTGCCCAACAGATAATCTCACTGTTTGGTGAATGTTTTGGTGATCTCATTACTTTACACTTTTTAATATGCCATCATGGATCCAAGTCCACAGAGGGGGTTTATAAATGTGTCCCCTCCTTTTGAATACTTAGAAACACCTTGAAGTAGTGCCAGTAGATGTAATTTCGGCTGTCCTAAGGTGGTCAACTGAGGCTGGTGTTTTGCATTTCAGCCTCAGTTGGGGTGGGTCTACTCTGATGTTTTATGTTTCAGCTGTTTCTGTTTAATCTTTTGCTAGTAAAAATGGCTGCAACCTGTCCTAAGCCCATCATTAGAAAGTATATATCATGAAATAAGAAGAGCTTGTATCTGGTACAGGAGAAGCTGGTAATGTAAAGTGCCATCCTGATGCTTGAATGTAATTTAAATGCTTTATGAGAGAGGAAGATCAATTTCAACTCTGCACAGATTATGCCAAGATGCACAGGAATCTCCAGATTCAGGAAATGTACTAAAAAACAGTCAGGAAGCTTCTAGAAACAGGGAAACTCCCAGGACCACATGTCACCTATCCTTACTACTGGAATTTCCTTGAGGCTATTTGATTAAACGGGGCTGCATCAAATGAAAAACACTGATTCCATTTGGAACCCCTCATGAAGAATGAGCTTGTTAGGTAGAACAGCAGAGGTATAAACAAGATGCAGGATGCATTATAGCAAACCCAATGTCCCCTTCAAACTATCTGCACAGTCCTTAGGTCCATGCTCTAATAACCATGAAGTTCAGCATGCAAGTTCACTAAAAATGAAGCTTCACGATCCCTCTCTTTCTCCCCAGTACCCCAAAACAGAACAAAAATGGCCCACCACAGCCTATATCCTGAATTTTCCTTCACCCTTTAAAATCTCAGTTATATCCAGCTATCACAACACTCCTGAGAAAAAAAGTAACCTATAGAGCCTTTCTAATCTAATAGCCTCTACAAGAGCAGTGCATTTTACACAACAAGAATATTTTACCATGTATTTTATGATAAAAATGAAGCCAAGTTGCAATCACTGAAGTGGAAAGACAAGCAAAATCTTACATTAATGTCAGTCAGTATTTAAACTTCTAGTGATCTTTTCAAAACCCTTCTTTTTTTGCCTCTGTTCTGAGTATACAAAGATTTTTGAACCTGTTTAGTTTAGGAAATACTGCAAATTTCTGGTCTGTTAGACAATGTCTTGTTCAGATGAATTAAGAGAACTCTGTATGGTATAAAAAGGCATCTTTGTTTGAATCAAGCCCTCTTTATAAACACATGTGGATCTGTAAATCACTTTCAATATTATCAATTTGAGTCCCTTTCATTCTTCTGTTTGATACTACCATAATGTTTCCAATCAAACTCTTTATCCCAGTCTTTATTTGAGGCTACCATCATGTAGTCTTCTCATTGTATTCTCCATGTCTGTCCTTCAAATTTCAATGGACCCTAAAAACTGGGAGAGGAAGAGTAGATGAAAATTAAGTAAATTGTAATTGAAAAATTCAATATTCTAAATTTATTACAATCAATAATCTAATTCAGAAATAGGTTGAAAATAATACAAAATGTCTTACAAAATTGAAATAATTCAAATGTCTATCGTATATAATCAAATAGGTGGTACCTATCTAAGTGGAAAGCACTCAGTGCTTCAAAAAATAATCAATTTATGAATTTTAAAGAAAGAAGATTATCTGAGAAAATTCTGCAAATTCTGCAGTTTCACATGTCTTGGCAGACAAATTTATGTGTCACAACAATTAAATAAATGGGGAAAATCCAAGGGAGCTGCTGATATTTTCTTCTGATTGGTTTTTACTTCTTTTAACTTTGTTAAGTAGCTTTTGCCTATGGCAAAACAGTGGAAGGGCTGAAGAGCTAAATCTGACTAGGAACAAATATGAGGAGGGAAAACTGGGAATTAAAACAAAAAACCTGACGTTTCAGATGTCTGCATAAAAGACTTGAGAAGCCCTCAAGTAGCTTCCCAATTAGGAACAGTCTAAAACACTTTATGCCCACTACTCTACCCTAGTACTGTATAAAAAACCCAGAGGTCCCTGAGGGAGGGAATACAGTTTTTACCTCTTGTCTGCTGGCCCCTAACAGGTTTTTGGCTTTTGTGGGCTTATTTACAAGGTTGAACCAAAAAAATATTCTGGAAATACTAATTTATGAATACAACTGTGAAAAAGACTTTTTCCTAGCATGTTTCAGGCCTTATCAGGATTGCCTGTCAGATTGCCCAGAAAATCTGATGCTGATTATTGTTCTTCATTTCTCAACTCAGAACCACCCAAAGTGCAAGGATAATTAATAGAGTTCCATTCTTCTTGTTATAGATAAATCATTAGGCTGACCAAGACAATCTCCACAGAAAGTAAGTCCTGAAAGCCCAAGTGTAATGAATTTAGAAACCCCTATCTGATCCAAGAATACCTGGAACTGTATGACAACTATTTGTTCTAGCAATCCAAGGCTACTCCCATAACAATGTTTTACTGAAGATGCCTTCAATAAACAGACTTAATTATAGATGATTGTTTCAAACGTGTCAGAACTTATTTTGACCTCTGCAAATTTTAGATGGCCATTTGGTTCAGTTGTGTATATATGTTATATAAACTCAACACCCGATGATACAAGCTCAAAAGCTCCAAGTTTACTAGCCAATTGGATATAATTGCATTTGTGCATGAAAGTACATGCAAAAACATATCTAGATGGTTCATCAAGTTTCAGATGAGAATTATGGTACATAGGGAGCTGCACTACTCCCTACAATTTTTTCTTGCTGGATCAAGGTAAAAAATGAACAGATCAGAACTACATTTTCCAGCTCCACCTCATTACAAGGGATACTGAAATGACACATGCAGATTGAAGGCCAATTTCAATTGCTCTGTGTAAGCAAGGCTCACACAAGAATCGGGGTCAGATGCTTCAGTAAAAAGCAAGCTAGTAGCCAGTAATAGGAATGAGATAATATCACATCTCCCTCTTGGGCTTAATTTACAGTTATCTCTGGAAAAGACTTCTTTATAGCACTCCAGATGGCCTTATGAACTCCTGTATTATTCTCAAGATACTGCTGCATTAAGATGTTCTGCAGTGATCTAATGTGCCAGGAAACAGGAGTTTAATAAAGCCCCCCCCCCCGAAAAAGTTCACATTTAAGTACTTTGAACTCATATTCAACTACTTTGTAACCATCTTATAATAGTTATTACTGCCTAGGTGCAAAGCTAACTCAGCCAGGGAAAAAGTCATTGCCAGTATTTATGGAGAGCAATCAGGTGGGGGGTGCTAATCCAAGTTTTTTTCTGCCTAGAAACTAGTAGTATGCAGAAATGGTGGTAAGAAACAGAAAGAGCGAAGGGTTTTAAGTTCAGCATTTACAGCTTCACTAGTTGCCAGATCTTTAAGGTTCAAGAAGCGGTAAAATATTTTACACAGTGCAACAGCACCACTCTGTGGCTTCAGTTCAAGCAAGAACATACAGTGCTGGGTTAGTATGTTGCAAGTGCCCTATGAAAAAACAGTTTATCAGATATATTGAATCACAACTAGGTCTTTGAGGGTTTCTTACAAAACATACTTGTTACTAAAAATTAGAAGGTATCTCTGCCAATTCATCTAACTTCCAATCCTTCCCTCCCTTCTATTTATTTTCTTATTCCTTTTACTTATTATGTGCATGGAATTTTAGTTCTTTGAAATGTCCTTTGAAATGTCCTCAAAATCCTGATTTGTCTTTAAAGTTCTGAATTCACTGATTCATGAACCTTACGTTTTTATTTGTACAGTAATAATTTTGAACAAATCCATTTTAACTGCATAATCTACATTCGCCAGCATCTGTAGTAAAGATTATTTTACATGTTAATTTGCCCTAAAATTGTATTATGTTTTCATTAAACCGTTTCCAGTAAAATAAATGAAACTGCTTCCAAAATTTGATTTAGGACAAAGTCAACCATTTAAGCCTTATTTTTAGAGTAATTATTTCTAATCCACTGCATGAAACCACCTCAGGCACTCAGTAGCTAATAAGCAAAATCATTTTAACATTAAAACATCATCATTTCAAAGAAAACTTTTAAAATAGTAAGTTACTCTATGTGCTTTCAAAAGTAGTCTACAATGGTTTAGCATAAATAATATGTTCCTCCCATGAGCTCACAGAATAACACAGAAGAAAGATTGTGGATATCTAGTTTTGGCAATGATCTCCACCTACCTCCAGTTTTGGTCCTACCCAATGTCACAATGAAGGCTGGACAGAAAAAAAAAAAGTCCTCCAATTTTAGATTTACTTGCCCCTGCTTTCATACTGAAGAACTGTAGCAAGGGTCCATATACATGAAACTTTTCCCCTAACACAACTATTCAAATATGCACTAGAATTGCATATTCATCAAAGCCCATCAACCAGCGCTCTCTTGATTGTTTCACAATCTTCTTCAATATCTGCCTTTTGTAAAGAAAAAATACAAGAGGAGGCAGAGGAGCTTTGTTACTAGGAAATATCACTTCCTAACAATTTCCTTCTTAGAAGCAACAGAACTCCACATGCAGAGGATGCATTTAGGACCTTAAAACAGCTAGGAATCTTTTACAGGATTATCAAAGAGAAGAATGCAATACTAATATCGAGAATGAGTACCCAGCATCAATTAAAATCAAACACCCTATTCAGAAGTTAATAAGGGCATCAAATATGTAGAAGTGGTAGTGAGAAAACAACGCATATACTAGCCACACATTCTGCAACCTTCTTTTCAGCATTAGTCTGAAAATGGCAAGGTACATAAGCTCTTAAATGAGCTCATGCTACTCAATCAACATTAACACTGGTGGATAGACACAGAGGTTTCACTATCCTCTTCCCAGAGACAAAATGATATACAGGACAAATAGTTCTGAGGGATGAATTACAGTGGTACCTCGGTTCACGAACTTAATTCATTCCGCGACTCTGGTCGCGAACCGAATTGGTCGTGAACCGAATCAAATTTTCCCATAAGGTTCAATGTAAATACGGCTAATCCGTTCTGACCCCTACGAATTTGGTCGCCAACCAATTTTTGATCGCGTCCCGAATCAAATTTCCCTATAAGTTTCAATGTAATTACAGTTAATCCGTTCTGAACCATATGTTTTTTTTTTTTTAAACTGCAAAAATATGACACAAAGTACAGTATGAAGAGAGAGAAAGCTAACCTTGCTTGACGCGACTTCTGGCGTGGAGGACAGGAAGGCGGGTGGGGAGGCGGTTACTGCTTGGAGGGACAGTCCCCCTCCCTATAGGAAGCTGCGACCACGTGTCACGGGAGGGAAAATGGCTGCAGATCCTGTTCATAACCCGATGTGGAGTTCGCGAACGGAGGCAAAATTTTGTGACCGGAGCTGTTCATGAACTGAATTGTTCATGAACAGAAGCGTTCGTGAACCAAGGTACCACTGTATATTGATTCTACACAAAACAGGACAAAGCAGTGGCTACACACATTGATCCAATAAAGAAGGAACTAAGATCACAGAGTTTCTCAGAATTCTACCAGGATTAAGTTCAAAATTGTAAATGGAGACCCTGTTCCCAACTGAGCGCTTTTGAAATCTGTGTTCTATGTACTCTTATACAGTGTACATGGAAATGCAAGTTCAAGAAAAACAGAGAAAGTAATCTCTTTCGCATTCTGTGAGATTAACATGAAAACAAGACACATGAACTTTTCATAGGTTAGCAAACCATAGAATGTCCTATTCAGTATCTCTGCAAATGCTTGTATATTGTTAAGCAATTTATATCATATTCCTGTAATCAGTCAATTTGGGATAATTGAGATTCTCCAACCTGATGAAAAATATTAAGCTGAGCCCTTTTTAAGCTTATAAGACTGCATGCAACTCCAATGCAAAAAAGAACACACACTGTGCTGTACGTAAATGCAGTGAGAACCTACAGGTGAAACTCGAAAAATTAGAATATCGTGCAAATGTTCATTTATGTCAGTATGGCAACTCAAAAGGTGAAACCAATATATGAGATAGACGCATTACATGCAAAGTGAGATATGTCAAGCCTTACTTTGGTATAATTGTGATGATTATGGCGTACAGCTTATGAAAACCCCAAATTCACAATCTCAGAAAATTAGAATAGTGTGAAAAGGTTCAATATTCTAGGCTCAAAGTGTCCCACTCTAATCAGCTAATGAATCCATAACACTTGCAAAGGGTTCCTGAGCCTTTAAATGGTCTCTCAGGCTGCTTCAGTAGGAATCACAAGCATGGGAAAGACTGCTGACCTGACAGTTGTGCAGAAAACCATCATTGACACCCTCCATAAGGAGGGAAAGCCCCAAAAGGTAATTGCAAAAGAAGTTGGATGTTCCCAAAGTGCTGTATCAAAGCACATCAATAGAAGGTTATGTGAAAGGGAAAAGTGTGGTAGAAAAAGGTGCACAAGCAGCAGGGATGACCGCAGCCTGGAGAGGATTGTCAGGAAAAGGCCATTCAAAAGTGTTGGGGACTTTCACAAGGAGTGGACTGAGGCTGGAGTTAGTGCATCAAGAGCCACCACACACAGACGGATCCTGGACATGGGCTTCAAATGTTGTATTCCTCTTGTCAAGCCGTTCCTGAACAACAAACAACGGCAGAAGTGACTTACCTGGGCTACAGAAAAAAAGAACTGGTCTGTTGCCCAGTGGTCCAAAGTCCTCTTTTCTGATGAGAGCAACTTTTGCATCTCATTTGGGAACCAAGGACCCAGAGTCTGGAGGAAGAATGGAGAGGCACACAATGCACGATGCTTGAAGTCCAGTGTGAAGTTTCCACAGTCTGTGTTGATTTGGGGAGCCATGTCATCTGCTGGTGTTGGTCCACTGTGCTTCATTACGTCCAGGGTCAACGCAGCCGTCTACCAGGAGATTTTGGAGCACTTCATGCTTCCTTCCGCAGACGAGCTTTATGGGGATGCTGACTTCATTTTCCAGCAGGACTTGGCACCTGCCCACACTGCCAAAAGTACCAAAACCTGGTTCAATGACCATGGGATTACTGTGATTGATTGGCCAGCAAACTCGCCTGACCTGAACCCCATAGAGAATCTATGGGGCATTGCCAAAAGAAAGATGAGGGACATGAGACCGAACAATGCAGCGGAGCTGAAGGCCGCTATTGAAGCATCCTGGTCTTCCATAACACCTCAGCAGTGCCACAGGCTGATAGCATCCATGCCACGCCGCATTGCGGCAGTCATTGCCGCAAAAGGGGCCCAAACCAAGTACTGAGTACATATGCATGCTTATACTTTGCAGAGGTCCGATATTGTTCTATTTCCAATCCTTGTGTTATTGATGTCATATAATATTCTAATTTTCTGAGATTGTGAATTTGGGGTTTTCATAAGCTGTACGCCGTAATCATCACAATTATACCAAAGTCAGGCTTGACATATCTCGCTTTGCATGTAATGCGTCTATCTCATATATTGGTTTCACCTTTTGAGTTGCCATACTGACATAAATGAACATTTGCACGATATTCTAATTTTTCGAGTTTCACCTGTATATACATAGCAAAAGAGACACATGTATTACTATCTATTTGAAGAGCATATACAATTGTGTATGTAAAATAAAAATAGCTCTGTTGGAATAGGAAAGTACACAGGAAAAAATTGTCCTGAATATAGAACATAATATTAAATTTGGAGAAACAAAATTTGAGACCTTTTGAGTGTTTCATTATAGGGAATGATAGGAAATTCTTTGCTCTCTTGCAAAAATACATCCACAGTAATCAATTCGGAGCGTTCTCTAGCCACACAAATTATAGAAAAAAAGGGATTTTTTTGTAAAAAAAGGAAAATCCTATGGATATTAATGGATGCATGCATTTTGCAGGCTGCTAGCACTATCACAGAACTAAGCCCAGAAAAGAATCAGTAGCAAGGGCTTTACTTCCACACAGCCTGTGAATAACACAACCGCAGCAAACCCATACTTTCCTGAGACTTCTTCCTAATGCATATGCACAATACCTACTTTCTGAATTTGTCAAACTGCCTGGGAAACTCAACAAAGCGAAGTCACATTTACATTTGGCAATCTGCATAAAGCACAATACACAAGAGACGTACAGGAAATGCCATGAACTCTAATGTCCTCATACCTAACAGATGGGCACCAGTATTACTTAACTGACTTTCCCTCATCCCACACCCTTTTCAGATAAGGGCAGAAGGGATGGCACCTGTACCTCCTGTTTTGTGGGTTAAACCATTTTAAGTCTTCATGGCTTGGAGAAGTTAAACAACAACAATAATTGCAGGGTGTCAGAACACTACAAATGTGGAACAAAATGTGCCATTCTTTCCCAAGTTTGGGACAAAACTCTGGAATATAGGGGATTTTGTTTTGAACCCAGAAACTGAAAGCTGCTATTGCACGCTTGGGATATTTTGCTCATCCCTGCAGGAAACATAATTTTTGTGAGCGTCACACCAAAGAATACAAAAGACCACTTTACATTATTCAGTTTGAAACAAACAAAAGCAAACCACCAAATGCAATAATCTATGTGGTACCTGTCACATGGTCATGCTTCACATATACAAAAGAGTTAACACATGCAACGTCCCTGATAGTTATTTTTTTAAGTCATCAATATAAAAACCTAGAAAAATAAGCAGCAAATTGCATGCTTGATTAGCAATTACCTGACATTTATTCTATCTGAAAAAAATTCTTATCTAATGCCAGAATTTTACTAAACCCTGGCACTTGCAATATAAGGCAGTCTCAGTTCTACATGTTTAAACCAAGGTGTATGTTCTTTGTCTTCCAAAGTAACACATTTTTAAGAAAGCAATTATTCCTCTGCACCATATGATAGAACAAGATGTATATTCACAAACCCCCCAAACAGTAATTCATCAATAGTTACTTTTCTTTTTGCCTTTTGAGGCAAATAAGTCAGACAAGATATGAATGGCCAAATTAACAATATTCAAAGTATACTGAACTTATATAATGTACCCTACCCCCATCCATGACATTAAAGTACCATGACATCTATGTTTCCATTAATGAGTTCAACAAAGTGCTTTTTTAAAAGCCATAGCTCTACTATGTTTTCTGCATTAGAGGCTACAAGGTACATCTGGAAGATGTTGTGGCAGAAGTATAATTCTGACCCTTACCCACATGACAAACTTGTTCTTTGGAATAGTCTCAGTATAAAAAATAACAGGTAAACTTCTGGGCAGGGAGACACTCCAGAGGGGGTTCTTTTTCTCAGTTCTCCACTAGGGGGCAGCTCTTTCTTCTAATCTCTTCCTGTACTCATTCTTCGATTTCATGGTAAGGCTCCAATTGCAACATAAGAGAATACAACACTAGGTATGACTGACTGTAAAAGCTGACTTTTAAAAGCAGAGTTAAAATTTCAGTACTAAGAATAAGAGGCTGAAACTGAAATCAGCATTGGTTTTGTGTTACGGCTGCAAAAACCCAGATAACCACTATATGACAGCAAAGAGATACAGAAGCATGAACCCTCTGCTGCTATGCAATGGCTATCCAGATTTTTGCAGCCTAGATCTGGTACTCCATTATTTGTGCCACCCACACAGTGCCTTGCTCCTCTGAATTGAAAATGGTGATTTAAAAGTGGTGAAGCGGAGTTATTCCAGCCTATATTTGTGGTTAGCAGGTATTTCGCATATTAGGAACAACTGCCTCTTCCACTCTCTCTAAAAATAAATAACTGAAGTAAGGAGTAGTCAGTTGAAGCCAATGACAATATCTTTTTGAGTGTTCTACAGTACTAATGGGATTTGACTTGCTTCATTTAAGCCACTGTGGCTTGGTGTAATTACTATGGGTTGTATCCAAATGATTCCATGAATATAACAGGCCGCACTGATGGATCAGGGACCTTCTGGAGCAGACCTAGGGAAACACAGGGTGATACAAGCGGAAGAAAACAAGGAAAATTCTATTATGCTGTAGGATGCAACTCTATTAACAAGCAACATTGTATATTCCATATTTCTAAACAAATGGAGAATATTAATAGCAAATTCTTTCCAATGGTAACCTTGGTTTATTAAAACATATACTTTCTACACCAAAGAAACATTATCATTCCAAAAGCTTATTGAATAATACAATACGCATGTATTCAAATTTAGACTAAGGGATATGTTCGTAAAAAATCTCTTCAGTTAAACAGCTACCCCTTGTTTTAAAAACAAACAAAACAAAAACCCTCAATACTTTCTGCAGACCTATTGCAAGGAAGAATGCTAGAATTAACTCTTTTACTTTATATAGAGCACAGTCTTAACCAGCAACTCAGAAGAGTGTGTGCATGCTGGGCTTCAAAACCCAAATATGAAAAATGATGCACACAAGGGATCATTCACAATCTCATCTACAGCTCTTAATCAGAAGGCTCAGTTGCAGCTGCTGGAAAGCATCCACAGTAAGCAAACATTACAAAACATTGTTTATATTACCTGGTCTCCACTCTACCCTGGATAACTTCATTCTTAGCCCACAGCAAGTGCTGTAACTCCACCACTGTGTGCTTGATTAAGGCAGGACAGATTTTTTCATTTGGAGTCATGATGGGGGACCACCCAAGGAAACTTCCCCCATCTCAATATTTCACAGTCACATTTTCATCTGTTAAAATGAGTGGTGTGCCCATGAAGCCCTACTTCAGGGTATCATCTATCAAGAATTAAACTCCTACAAAAGAAAGTCCAGCACCAAATTATAAAAATGAAAGCATCACACACACACACACAATTAAAGGCTACATCATGCCTATAGTGACAATTCTACACATACTTAGCCTAGGAGTAAGTCTAACTGAACTTGCTTATCATGAACTTTTAGTCTAGATAATCAATGCCCTATTTTCAAAAAGCTGATAAAGAAACTATGCATTTTTGAGAGATACTGAATCTCTCATTTCTAAAAGCAGCCTAACATGAAAAACAAACATCGTACAAAATACTGCTGCACGGGGAGAACTATCATATTTGAAAATAATTTAGATATGGATAGGGTAACTTGCTTCATTCCCACTGATGCATATACTTTCTCCTAATGTCGTGTGAGAATGTATCTGTGTGCTGATACACTTTACCTTTGAATGAAAGCATGGAAGCCTGGCTGTAGAAGAAATCTCCCTACTTGGAAATTCTTCTGAAGTACATTAAGAAAGCAGAGGATAGGTGCACGGCTATCATTTACAATGGTATTTAGAGGAATGGTAAACCTTTAGGGGTTGCCCTTGATATCCCCATAATGCCACCCTTATTTACAAACAGAAGCATTTGGCTCATCATTCCTGAAGATGAATTCAGTATGAATTCAGTCTTCGGTTACATGGAACAACATAATAATTCAGTATGGTTATTATTATTTCTTCCATCTAACCCAATATAAAGAAAAGAAAAGAAATAAATAAAAGAAAAAAGAGAAGAGTGTGCATGTACGTGTGTGTGTGTGTGTGTGTGTGTGTGAGAGAGAGAGAGAGAGAGAGAGAGAGAGGGAAAACATATGCTCCTCTGGATATGTAAGTTACATATAATAATACTAAGTACAGTAAACAGTTAATGTTTATAGCTTCCCAGACAATGTATCTCCCCATTTCCACCTCATTCTTAATTGGACAGCCAAGGTTGATCACTAGCTTGGAAATACCTAGGAATCCAGGGTGAATCAGTGATAATACTTCCCCAACTCCAATCTCAGAAAGAAGGTTGGGTTTATCAGATATGTCCAGAGAGTGATGCATCTGTATTGCAGCAAGCTAATTTGTAGACTTATCTGGCACAAACTCCTGCTGAACCATTTTTGTCATTTAAATTATGTCCAAATAAAGGCCACAAAAAAAAAAAAAAAAGATTGCCAGAACAATCTACATGCAACTATACAAATTTCAGAATGTGCTCTCCTACTGGTCCACTCTTCCTAGACCTACAATCTTAAGCCTCCATTTGGGAATCATTCCCTCTGAAATCCACAAGTAAACAGACTGTCAAAAGGGTCTATAGGAAAGTTCACTTCTCAAAAATTAAGAGCAAAAAATGAAAGCAGAACTATAATTGACAAAAAGAGGGAAATTATATATCTAGGGGGTTAGAAGGAGTAGCAGGAAAGTCTTCATGTACACAGTCTATTATACATATTACACAATGTATATACACACACACAAAAATATATACATATTATACAACCTATGGATTATAATATTTCTCGGCTGCTATATGTATTTAATTTTTATTTTTGCATTGTGTTTTTAATTGGTTTAATTGATTTTAAGATCGTTCACCACCCAAAGTTGCTTGTTTGAGATGAGTGTCTATACAAATTAAATAAATAAATCTTCTCCAACCTGGCACCTTCCAGGTATATTGGGATTTCAATTTCTATCATTCTTGGGCATGCTGGCTAGGAATTACAGGAACTGAAATCCATCACATCTGGAAGTTACCAGGTTTGGCTGATTTAATCTATGCTATTTTAATCTGTTTGCCTATAGAAAATTCCTGTTCACCTACAGATTATATTTCTGGAGTACTTTAAACAGGGCTAACAGATTTGCATGGCGAAGGGTCTTAAGGATTCTTTTTAGCTCTAGGGCCCTATGAAAACCATAACACTACCAGGTATTTCTCATGTGACCTATTCATGGCCAGTGCTCAGATAGCACTGGAATTTTGTGTTCTACTATTTCAAATTAATGCTAGGTAAAAAGGTATTTATTGTTAAAAAAAAGAGAGGGAAGAAAATACCTTCTATCTGCATTTTTCAGCTTCAGGCTTTTTGGTAGTCTATGATTCTATGGATAATGCCTTTAACCAAAATTAGACTGTATTCATTATAAGAGGAATGTTTGCACAGGCAGCTGAGAGACTGGCAGTGCTAGGATCTAAATTCTCTGTCCATAAGCCAGATAGGGTTAATGAAGCCATAATGTTTTGTTGAATATTTTAATCCTGACCTGGAAAGATCACACTGTCTATCGGAAAGAATCCATTTTTATACTAGCTTAGCCGTTGGCCTCGCTGGAGAAGAGCTTGCCAAATTGTAGCTATTCTGAACCAGTTTCCAAATGAACCAATTTGTGATATGGACCATATACAAGCCTTAGTGGGACTGTGATCTGCCAATGAATTCCAAAACTTGCTTGATCTTTCCAGGTTGGGATTATGATACTAGCTCAACAAAACATTCTTCTAAATAAAAAATGGAGAGAAACCATTTTGAATATATGTAGGCTACTGCTGCTTGTGGTAAACATACATAACTTTTTTCATGAGTATTTTGATATCATAAACTACTTGGGGGCTTTTTTGATTACTAAAGGTGGTACATACAATTATTTTTTGAAAACAGAATTACACTAAATAAACTAAAAAACAACTCCTCTGGGGAAAAGGAAACAGCAGGGATTTGCTTAACTGAGTGAATGTCACAGTTAAATAGGCCTAGTTTAAAAGCTTTCCCTAAGAAATTTAAGAGTAGTTTTTATATATACCATCCTCTAATGGGTACTCTGTCCCACTTCCAGGCCAGGCTACATTTAACTTCGTCTACAGAATGGCATTAGTGGTCTCCAGACAATTCCTTGATAATTTCTTCACAAGCATGGTAAGTTTAACTCAGTTTTCCTCCCATCACTGAAACAGCATTTGTCTCCATCTTCCACCAGCTACAAAATTGGGGGGGGGAAAGGAAATTATTTGGATATTGAATTGCCAAAATGCTGTGAACATTTCAAGAAAAATTAAAAATTAATTGACAAAAATAATGGGAGAACATCACCTCAGAATTTAAGTCTTAACTTAATCATGGAAGCACAAAAAAATCATTTATAATATCTTCCTTTTAAATTTTTCAACTGGTTTATTTCCCAATTGCTGACTCTTGTGTAATGGAAACCCAGCTAATGCATACCTTCCCATTACATTCTCTCCGTTAATTTTGGTTATATTATATTAGTTTCCATAAGAACAATGTAGTCCATCCAATGTACATTTTTTTTAAAAAATGAGGTTTGAACATTTGGTAGATGCAAATGACCCAATCACAATATATATTTAAAAATGTTACATTAAAACATATTTAATTACAGATGATATTGATTACAAAAATAATGCTCTGGATGCTTCTGACTATAAATACCATGATATGTGATTACTAGGATGCTGCTTAGGGCTTACAGAACTGTCACTCAAAACATCTGGAAGATACTAGAGAAATTTCAACACAGTTCAAGTTACTGATCACAGATTATATTATAACATAGACTGATGTATTTTTTTCCCTGAAAAATGCCCAATGCCTTAAACTTAATTGCAATTTAGTATGTACTTAGTAAATATACATAATGAATATGCTTTCTTAATTTTAAATCCTATAGAAATATCAAAACAAAAGTTCTTTTACTAGCCAAGCGTATCTGATTAGGTTAGAGGGAAGAATCAAGAAAATAGACCTAAAGTTATATAAATACTAATGTTCAAAATGAATGTGTAAAGAAATTTTTGGGAATACACACGAACACTTTAAGACCAGAAATTCTGTAATATTTTCTCATATTTCAATGTCTGTAGAAAAAAGGGAAGAATATATTCATTTTGGAACTCCCAAACAGTCATATGCTAAGTACATATGTATAAATCTAATTCAACTGTTCTCCACATATCCTGCTATCCCCTCCTCCACACATGAGAAAAATATAACAGGCTATGAACAAAGGGGAAGATCAGAAGCTTCTAATTAACTGGACTTTGGCATTATTGATTATGTGCCATCAAGTTGTGTGAAATCTTAACCACAGATTGATTTTTTCCATGACAATCTCTCCCTATCCTGGTACTTCAGCTCTTCCAAAAGTACACCCATTGCCACAGTAACTGAGTCCATCGACCTTGCTGCTTGTCTTCCTCCTGCATATATAACAATGAAAAAGCTTTAAGGCAATTATGATTATAGAAATAATTAGAGCTGCAGTTGAATGCAAAGTCAAAATAACAGTGTATCTGTTGGTATCATGATTTGCAAGTCCAATAAAGAAGTACTAAGTGGATTCGAAGTTTTAGATGTCTGCACATAATGGACATACAAGATCAAAATCTGTGTCACAAGTTGTTCCAATAAACTACAGGGAGGGATATTTTGCAATAAAACAGGGAAAAGACATCCATTCTGGGAAAGGGACTACTTTTGTATCTGGCATCAGTTAAAGAGAGCAGGGCACATAGCTTCTCTGGAATTAAGTGACATCCTTCCTGGGCCATGGATAGTCCATCTGGACTCTTATGCCAATTGTTTGACTCTTTCCCTCTGTTAAAATTTACTGGCTTCTAACACTTCAGAAGCTGGTATCTTTGTATATTAAGCTACATTTACATCAAGATCAGGTCTAGTCTTTATGGCAATTGGCACAAGAGATTTTATATTTTATTATATATACCTGGCACATAAAAGACATAAGAATTCTAGTTTTATTAACCTATGTAAGAGCTCATCCTTAATTGTATTCAATATGCTCAGAATATAAATGCTTAAAACATTTATATGCATGTTTAAAACATGTATATAAATGTTTAAAATGTCTTTCTATGAGCCTGTCCTACATAATACTACTGAAATAAGTTGAATCTGCCTATCCAAACAAGCTTTTCAGATAAAAAAGAAGGAAGAGGGGGAGACCAGAAGATCCTTTCCAGAAACAAGCATTTTTTACCTTGGAGGGAGAAAAAAGTCTTCTACAGAAGTCATAAGGTTTGGCAAGGATGAAGAAATATTTTGATAAATCATTAATTATATGAAAAGCAAAACCTTTGGATGTAGTTCAAAAATACAATTACTCCCATCTGATCAAACTAAACCTGCAGAAAGGGCTACAGATTTTAAAGAAGCATGAAGAAGTATTTCACAGACCAGAGAACTTATTTGGAAGCTAGATGGGACAGCAGATCACAGAAACACCCATTCTGCTGAATAGAAACATATAAGCTAGAGGCTGGGTTTACAAGAGAACAAGGTGCTATGATGAACTTCAAACTTCAGGATACGGCAGAAGACATCATTCAAATTGGTTTTCCTCCAAAATGTTGGTTTTCTACTTCAGAAAGTATTCAAGCCAGAAGAAATATCACACATTCAAATGCTATTGTCCACTTTCTTATCTGGATTCTACTATCTACTCTAGATTTGGATTGAGTCCTATACAGCCACATAATTTTGAAAGCATTTATAGAATTAGTAGATCCAAAACATCCCAACTTGCGTACACAGTATAAAAGGATGTGTCATGAGCCCTTCCTAAAAATGTTCATATTTAAATTTTAAATTTTTATTCCCAAAGAAAAGAATGAGCATTTATTTGACCTCATGAAACAATGTTTCAAACCCATAATACAAACATTCACACCATAATGCACTCCATTCTCTTAGACAGAATATGCTAGTTTGAGAACAGCCATTAATCCACCAATGGACACAATTCAATTTTATAATTTCTAATATTTTTATTATTATTTATTAAATAAATTCAACAAACACTACTCCACTATAACATTATTCTATGGGTGGCATCTGATTTTGGTATTAGCTACTTCTCTCATAGAATCATTGGTTTAGAGGTCTTTTAATCCAACTCCGTGCCCAGGGAAGGAATCCTCAGACCATCTCAATATATGGCTGTCGAACTTTTGCCTGAAAACCTCCAGTGAAGAAACACTCATGATTCCAGGAGCCAGGTTGTTCCACTGCATAATAGCTCTTGTGGTCAAGAAACTCCTCCTTATTCCAAGTTTGGATCTCCCTCTATAAAGCTTCTACCTATTGGTTCTTGTCCTACTTTCAGGAGCTAATTGCTTTTGGAAACAGCAGTCTCATTCTAAGTCACCAAATAATCAAGGGACTAGCTAAGCTGACACTGGGTTGAGTGAAACTGTATTATACCATAGCTTGAGTTATTTCTGATTGAGAGTGGCCTTATTCCTGCCATCTTTTCTATCAAATTTAACTGTTAAGAATTGTTCCTTATACATTCAGCATGCATGCTCATGAAAAAGCAGTGCTAGCAAGTACAAGAGTTAGAAGAGTAAGGAGGGAGAATTTACCATCACTGTTTTCTCACCACGACTTCCTTTTTATTGCTGCCACAGTATCTTGGGGGAGAGCAGAAGGAGCCAATTGTGAATATTCCAGTTGGTTGAGAAGACCTATTTCCTTTACAATTTGCATTTAAGCCAATCATATACTGCAGACTGGAGCACAGCAAGTCTAGATTAGTGATTCTGAAGAATTTAACAAGTATGGAGAAATCAGAATGGCTTCATAGTTAATATTCAAATCTATTTTCGCTCAGTGACACTGGGCCAGTCACTCTATCCCTCAGCCCAATCTACCTCACAGGTTTGTCGCTGTTGGGATAAAACGAATGGAAATCCTTTCATAGACTAGTTTCAGCTCTTGGAGAAAAGCTAGAATATAAATATAAATAAGTTATGAATTACATTTAGGTTATTTCCTTGCTATACTAAGTTCTTTGTATACTATTTACTGAAGTATATGATTCTGTCCTATTTGAAACCAATAATACAGTAATTAACTTTACTCCCCCTCCACAAAACATATGTAATTTGAAAAATGAATATTCATTGTGACCCACTTTTGGATTAATTTAGTATGGATAAGAAGCACATAAATCTTGAACTCCAATGATAAATAGTTGGGTTCAGTGATCAAGTTCCTGTCTCTTGTTCAACAATCTGATACCTGCATTAAATTTATTTCTCAACCAGCTGAAAGGTGGGAGTAAAAGAAGAACTAAGCCAACCCTCATGAAGAGCCATACAACAAAAACCTCTTCGGAATTGGGTTTACTCCCACAATGGATGGAATTGAGAAGCTGCAGTAAATAGCAGCTAGGAAAGAAAGTGAAAAGCATTCAATAAAAAATTATGCCAGAGGGAATAAAGCTTCCTTGGAGTACGTGCGATCTAAAATGCTGAATTTTGCATGCCCATCCAATTGTATAATCTTATTCAACTGAGACAAAAAGCAATTCAGATATTAGATAATTAAGATTTGTAAGTCTGTCAAATGTTTTTGGAGCCCAAACCTGTATCCAAATTTGCAGAGGGAAGAACCAAAAGATCCAACTGATTTTTGCCATACAAAAAGACAATGTAACTCCTGTCATAAGCATTACAACTTCATTGACATAAAAAGTTCAATATCATTTCTCATTTATTTATAACATTTTTGTTTGTCAGTACTTTTATAGGTTATCTGGATATATCTGGATGGGTGCACTAAGCCACAACCCCTCCACCTGGCAAGTTTGATCAAGTAATATATATTTTACCTATCTCTACCTTCTCCATTAACCCTCAATTTATCAACACAGTAATACAAAAACTTAAGAGAAAGATATTTTGTTCTCTTTTTATGCTGTGGTGCCCCATGACAGAAAACAAACCCTTCCTGGCCAGTCCTCTATTCTGCTCTAGCAGATGATCAGATACAGTTCAATTACTTATGCTGCACCCTTGTTTTGCATCCTTGACAGCACTAAAGGATTTTTAGTGGCAAGACAGGCTCTGATGAAATCTGTAATACCATGTTAGCTATGCAGTTCATCCATAAATTAGTTTGTTAGAAGAGCATTTTTATCATGATACTGTCATTATTCTAATTTTTCAGATGAACTGGACTTATTTAAGAACACGTAAGTGACAACCTAGCGTTCTTACCATTCAGGGAATTTTAAAAATACTTTAATTATACACTTGCATGAAGTTAAAAGGGTTCTTTCAGTCATGGAGAGTTTCAACATGCTTCCCCAAAGTGCTCTAAACAAAGAACATATGACAAACTGTTGCCTCTCAACTGACTGAAGTATTTCTTGTTGGCACAAGAAAGTGCTTAGTTAACTTCAGTGGCCTGGGGCCACGACTTCTTCCACCCACTACTGAGTACAAAGTTCAAGCATGAATGCAAATATTCATTATAAACATACAGCTTCTGAAATTTGAGTGTGTCAAACCCTGTGCTCTGCTCTCTTTAAAATCTAAATGAGCCAACATCTTTGTCCTCATCTGACTTTTTAATCACACATTTCTCTTGGCAGTAATTCTGTGACATTTATCTGTGCATTCTTACAATTAAACAAGAACAGGTAACAAAATGGGAAATAGATCTACAGTATACAGCTTTTAATAAAAATTAATAAAACACTGCAGCTAGAGGCACATCTCCATTCAAGTTAATGTAATCAACTGCTTTCCTAAGTTCAACCCCATATCATGCTATCCAGAATTCTAATGGCATTAATGATGAATGACCAATAAAGCAAAAAAACAAACAAACAAACAAACAGAATTTCATAGGATAAAATGTTTTCCCAACTTGTTCTTTCAGGCTTAGTATTATGCTAAGAACCTAAACAGCTCTACAAGGTCAAATTAATGGCCTACCTTCCAAGAACAGATAAGAAGAAATGACTGGAGTACAGTTCTGTTAAAAAGTTTTTGCCCCCCGCTTTTGATTTTCTAATTTTTGCAAATCTTTTAAGATGAAATGTTATCAGAGCTTCATGTGAATCATGCTGAAATACAAAGGGAGTCTGAATAATGTTTCACATTTGCTTCATTATTTCAGAAATAGTAATCTGGCATGCAATGTGCTAGTATAAAAAAGTAATCTCTGCCCACTTTCAATAAATTCAATTCCTTAAGTAACTAGGACTAGCTGTGACGTTATTAAACAATCAATGCTGATTTGGGCCAGTTCCACCCTATATAAATCTCACAGACATTATCCCCTTATCCGAGTGAAGTTCTCAACACAGGGATTCTAGAGTCTCATCATGTCTTGCTCAAAGGAAATTTTTGAAGACTTCCATAAAAAAGTAATTGATGCTTATCAGTCTGGAAAATGTTACAGACTCATTTCTAAAGCTCTGGGGCTCCACCAATCTGCAGGCGCTGATGCACTTTTGAAATAGGGATTTGGGACGAGAGTGAATCTTCCCCAGTGTCAGCACAGCACAGCACAGCACAGCACAGCACAGCACAGCACAGCACAGCACAGCATCATCTCTATGGAGAGATGAGTCAGAAATGGAACATTCTGGATTAACATGGTGGAATCTCTGATGGAAATATATCTGGTGAAAATCAAACACTGCATTTCACAATAAGAAGCTCATATCAACTGTCAAGCATGGAGATATCAGCATCGTGGTTTGGGGATGCTTTGCTGCCTCAGGACTTGGATAACTTGCCATCCCTGGAGGAAGCATGTATTCTGTTTTGTACTGGAGAACATCAGCTATCTATACATCAGATGAAGCTAAGCACAAATGTGTTAAGCAGCAAGACACTGATCCCAACCATATAAACAAGTCTGTAAGATAAAGAACAAAGAGGAACGCTTTCAGTGTTTTGGAATGGCTAAGTCAAAGTCCAAACTAAACTTCGCAGAAATATTGTGGGAAATTTATAGTAGAAAACTTTCAAATACCATTTAGGTTAAGTAGTTAGCTATGAAGGAATGGATCATACTTCCCCTAAGTGATAAGAAAGAAGGCTCCCTAATTATAGGAAACACTTGATCGCAATAGTTACAGTTATAGATGGCACAACTAGTTATTGAATCTAAGCGGGCAATTACTTTTTCAAAGTGGTTCCATGCTGGATGATTCTGTTTATGAAAGAAATGGAATACACTTCAAACTTTGGTCCTATTTGTTCATTCAGACTTCCTTCATATATCACATGAAGCTGGTAACGTTTAGTAGTAAAGGTATGCAAAAATTCAGGGAAGCCAAAAGGGGCAAATGCTTTTTTAGAGAATTATAATTCAACACAAAAACATAATTTGTTTCAAACAGACAATAATTTAGGTAATGTCTGAACCCAAACCTGCACATAAAGTACAGTTCAAGCTAGTTTGCCAGCAAAACTAGCATAATGTATTATGTCTGAGTTCACAGACCTCTGGGAAAACAACACACCCAACAGAGAAGGGAGTGAATTTATGAGTTAGGCACTCTATATAAAGGGGTAGGGAAGCAACTCTTACAGGGATTTGCCAGTTGTGTGTCAATAAACATAAACCATGATGTGAGTCTTTTGCTAACGTAAGTCATAATTTCACATTGGCTAGGTTTGCACATTGTGCGAAGCCAAAATATTTAACCATGCTAAATATACCCATATGTTGGGTAAGTCAGAATGCTCTGGTTTTTACATAATACTAAGCCACAATAATTCACACACTGTGCTAAGCCCAAAAACATAGCACTATGTCACAGTCAATGTGATGGAAATAGCCTTGGTCATGCTTTTGGATGATCTCTGGTGGGAGCGGGATGGGAGTAGTGCATCTGTCCTTGGTCTACTTGACCTGTCAGCAGCTTTCAATACCATCGACTATGGTATTCTTCTGGACCGGCTTTGGGGGTTGGGAGTGGGCGGCACTGTATTGTGCTGGTTCTCTTCCTTTCTCTGAGGCTGATTCCAGCTGGTGTTGATTGGGAGTCCTGTTCTTGGCCCCTATTATGTGGGGTGCCGCAGGGCTCAGTACTCTCTCCATTCCTATTTAACATCTGTATGGAACCACTGGGTGAGATCATGCATCACCATGGGGTTAGGTATCATCAGTATGCTGATGATACCCAATTGTACATGTCTGCCCCTGGTGAGCTAAGTGATGCTGTTATGTCGTCTCTCAGTGTCTGAAGGCTGTGGGAGTCTGGACAAGGGAAAACAGCCTTCAACTGAACCCTGCCCTAGTCACCTCCCGAATGGACTACTGTAACGTGCTTCACATGAGGTTGCCCTTGAAAAGTATCCAAAAGCTTCAACTGGTACAAAATACAGCAACATGGGCAGTTATGTGTGCTCCAAGTTATGCACACGTTACACCTCTTGTATATGAGCTGCACTGGTTGCCAGTTTGCTTCCAGGTCCAATTCAAGATGCTGGTTACAACCTTTAAAGCCCTACATGGCATGGGACCGGGATATTTGAGGACTTGCCTGTTCCTGATTATATCTACCCGTCTCATCAGGTCCGGCAGGAGAGGCATGCTGGGGTCCTGTCAGCCAGGGAGTGCCAATGGGTGGGACCAAGGAAGAAAGCCTTTTCTGCTGTAGCCCACACCCTGTGGAACATCATTCACCCCGAGGTGAGGCTGGCCCCAACCCTGTTGGCCTTCCAGAAGGCCCTTCAAACATGGCTTGGTAACTAGCTTGGGGATCCCATGATAAGAGTGGAGCCTGCTAAATGGTGGTATGATAGCTAATGGAATATATTCTCTGTATGTTTTCTCACCATTTTGTTTTTAATTTTTAATTTAAATTGATTGTTTTAATGGTTTTTATATATTTTTATCATATACACTGCCCAGAGACACTATGAGAGATGGGCGGCTATACAAATGTGATTGAATGAATGAATGAATGAATGAATGAATGAATGAATGAATGTGTGCAGAAGACAAAAACCAGCATGTGAGAGACAAAGAGAGATGACCAGGGGACAGAAATGCTAGTATAGATTTAAAACAAGATTGCTATGGAATAAATATCCATCTTCCTTCTTTAATCTCAACTGGAGGCTCTCCAAGACATGTAACTATGGACTTGGTATCTAGTTCCAATTTAGTAACATCTTCCCAGATAAATTAAATGACAAAAATTAAGGCATTAAAGAGAACAATATATTTTAAAAAATCAGTTCACTAGGCAACAATATTTAATATATTCAGCTCTTCTCTAAGGTCCACAACAAGACACCCTGATCTGAAAATGGGAATCAGATGAGAACTTTATTTACAGTAATCAAAGTAAGAGCTAGTCAATACATAGGCTCTAAAACTTTCCTTGACTTTACAGCAACTGCTGAAAAAAGTCAAACCAGTTATCTTGGACACATGCTCAAGATCTTTGAATCCATGAGCCAACACACTGCACCACACACACTCACTCACACACACTAGCTTCCAGATCAAGTGGGAATTTCACACACACAAATTCTACAGGAGTTTTCCAATTAATTACTGGCATAATGCCAATTCACATATTTCTGCTGTCTCTGTATATGATTCAGAACACTCCTGGCACATGTAGAACGATAATTTTGATTTCTGCAAACCAGTATCAGCAACTGCCCACTTTACATTTCTCCACACACCCATTTGCCCAAGGGAAATACTTGGAACTGCTCATGTGTGAGAACCTGCATGGACTGTTATATGATAAAGCTCTAGTCCCACAATTGTTTGAGGTTGACAGTGCAAAGTGTTAAGGTGTTTTAATTGTGACAGAAAATTTCCTTCCAAAAAGAATGCCTACTTGTTGAGTTATCCTTTCCTTTCCATTCCATTCCATTTTCCTTTCCTTTCATTCTATTTCATTTACAATACTTTTTTTCCTTTTCCATTCCTTCCTTTCCATAAACTCCCTTCTTCTAGCCTGTTCTAGAAGAAATATTAGGTTCCTTCACCTTTTCAAAAACATTATTCTGATGCTTCCAGCCTATACTGAAAATCTGAGTCATTCTCCTGGAAACTAAAAGAAATAGTCAGGTAACTATTTTTTATTATAGGGACAGTATTACTAGCACACACAGCAGGACTTATACGGCACAGTGGCATTTCAGACACAGAGCCCAGATACACAGTGAGGAAGACTCAGGAAAACAGAAACAAGTTCCTTAAAAAGACTTAAAAAATTATATGACTATTCAAAAGCTCCCCTACCCCAAATTCTGCAGGTTTTCCAAAGGAACCCAGAAATTAAAATAAGTGCAGAGTATATAACATACAGCCATCAGCCCTAACTCAATGTTGCATGGCTTTTAGCTGTCCTTTGTAATACAGGGAGTCCTCATTAAATGATCATTCGTTCAGAGACCATTCGAAATTACAACAGTGCTGAACAAAGGGATTTATGACCTGTGCCCGAAATTATGACCACTGCAGTGCCTCCGCAGTCACGTGATCAAAATTCAGGCACTTGGCAGCCCGCCCACACTTACAACTGCAGAGGCACTTCAACTCCCCCCACCCATCTCCCCCCACCTCTGCCCTTTTGGCCCCCTGCCACCTGTGCTCCTTTGCCTCAGTTGATCTGTGCCATCTTCTTGCTCCCACTGCTGACAAGGCATGCCCAGCCTAGCTGCTGGGCCCTATGGAGCTGGCATTGCGCTACGAAGGGGAAACGAGCCAAAAGCAGACTTTTTCTTCCCTTATTCCCAGCGCAAAGCCAGTCCCACCCCCACCTACGAGCTCCAAAGAGGGCTTTGTGCTGCAAAGAAGGGGAAAAGAGCTGAAAGCAGCACAAAGCCTCTGGAACTCCTGGGAGGGGCAGGGCTGGCTTCACACTGGGAAGAAGGGGAAAAAAGCTGTTACCAACCTTTTTTTTCACCTTCTTTGAAGCATCCCCTCTCATCCCTGGGGGCTGGCTGAAAAAGCTCTGTGCCGAAATCCAAGCAGGATTTTGACACGGAGCTTTTTCAGCCAGCCCCCAGAGTCGAGAGGGAGCCCCCTCAGCAGGTGGCAGCAGCTTGTGACCTTCCCTGCCGGCTTCCCCATTGACTTTCTGGGGAAGCTGACAGGGAAGACTGAAAATGATCACATGGGCAACTGCAAGCCACTGCCACCTGCCTAGAGGACTCCCTCTCATCTCTGGGGGCTGGCTGAAAGTTCCCTTTGCCAAAATCCAAGCAGGATTTTCAGCCACAGAGGATTTTCAGCCTGGAGTGGGGAGGCTTCAGAAGCCTCTCAACTCTGGGGCTGAAAATCCAAGCAGTTCCAAGGCCCTTGTGCACCCAACCCACACTGCTGCGCACACTCACCGACACTCCCACAGACATCCTCGTTTCCTCCCCCACCCAGGAGCACCTGGGATTTGCAACTTCCTGCCGGCTCCCCCATTGACTTGATTGTGAGAAGTCAGCAGGAAGTTGCCTCACCTAACGACCAGAGCATTCACTTAACGATGGCAACTGAGACTGCCAGGATTGCAGTCGCTAAGCAAAGTAGTCACATGATAATTCATTTAATGACAGTACTGTTTAGCGACCTAAATTCTGGTCCAAATTTTGGTCATTAAGTGAGGGCTACCTGTATAGAAGACCAAAATCTTCAAATCACATCAACCTGTCCCACCCGGTCAGGCAGAGAGGGCATGCTGCAGACCCCATCAGTGAGAGAATGTCGGCTAGCCAGTCCCAGGAGGAGAGCCTTCTCTGCTGTTGCCCCCGCACTTTGGAATATTCTCCCCCCAGAGGTGCAGCAGGCCCCTACCCTCTCGGCTTTCCGGAAAGGATTAAAGACCTGCCTCTGCCACCTTGCGTGGGGTGACAACAATCTTACCCAATCCTGGGGGTGGCTGGTGCCTTGATGACGCTCCCTGAGTGACTGCCAATTTTATATCTATCCTTGGATCTATTTATTAAGATTATAATTTTAATTGATTTAACTATTTTGTAAACCACCCAGAGTTGTTTAGACGAAATGGGCAGTGACAAATTTGATAAATAAATAAACAAACAAACAAACAACTTGTTTGTGTGAACTAATTTTTGTATTTACTGCTTAAAATATGCTACCGCTATGTCACAGGATGTTCATGAATCAACTAGTGACTTAGCATATCCATTTAAACAAAGTTTGAAGGTTAGCTTTTTCAAGCAGTTTCTGTTAAGAGTATTAAAGTAAGACCAATGACTTGATCAGGAGAACACATGGGCTCTACACAGCTATGTGGAGGTTAATGCAAGATAGTAATCTGATTGCAGAAACAGCAAGTTGAGGTGACTGACTGCACTTTAGATAAATATAAAGAATGAGAGAAATGATTGATCTGTGTGTATATTTTTTAAAGGATGGAATTAACAAAACGATGAGCTCAGGCTCAGAACTCCTCCTGGGCAAACACTTAACATGTTATAGTCTTGTCCAGATTATAAGCTTTCATGAGACTTCTGAAATCTTTTGTTGAATCTGATATAGTATGAGACAGAACCAAGTATAAATCATTTGACTCCCACGAGTCACTTCTTAAGAGTTCAATTTGATTAGAAACAGATTACTCAGGCATGCCTTTAGATCTGTTTTCAAGAGCACAAACACACACTCTTACCTCGTGGCAATTCTCTGAAGGCTTCTCTCCATTTCTTTGCCTTTGGTAACATCTGGCTTCACTCTGCACATCATTTCCCACTCCCGCTTTTTATCAAGCTGCATCATAAATATTGTTATGTGGAAAAGAATTAGGCATTTAAAAAATGTGGCACAGTCTATAGAGTATTTCTTTAAAAGTGAAGCTGATAAATCATATAGGACAATATTAGGGGAGGAGAGAGAGGATACATCTATGCTTAACTTTACTTCTGTAGGGTCATGCAACAATCACAGATCAATGGGGTGAATTTTCATATAATGGGCTCACCCGTGAATCTTTCCAATTGCATTAGCACCAACCATTCTTCAAGCAGGCTTTCTAAACACTGAAATAAATTATTCAAAATACAACTCCCACCTCAGCTAAAGAAAGGAGTTACTTCACAACTGAAAGTTTAATCTGGCATTTGGGTGCTCAACTAGGCAAATGATTCTTTGTTCTACACAAAACCAAACCAAAAAGTAGAGCCTTGCTTAGGCCACAGTACGGCACCTACTTCAACAAATTCCCTCTTTGCAAAATTTAATCTGGGCATGTTATTTAATCCTTAATATAAGGCTGACATAGAGGGAAATAGGAGAATAGCTTCTGACAAAGAACACAGATCCCGAGTCACTGTGGACCCTTAGGTATCTATTCTTAACTACAATAATACTGTTGTCATGACAGAAGCTCTGTCCTTCATATTTGTGTTGTGATGTCACATGGAAGTACAGAGTGGATGGAGTCTGCATTGCAACACAAATTTTGTCATTTGCCCCTGCTTTTACCCCATTCCCCTGTATGTGGGCTACTACTATTTTCACAAGATGTAATACCATTTGCCTTCAATTCCCACCCAGACTTTTGCCTTCCAATGACTGAGATTGAGAGAGATCATAATGTTGTATATTGGCATGTGCTATATGAAGGGACTTGGCAGTTATCATTACGCAAAGTGTACACAACCAAGCAAACTGTATCTTCTTGAGTATACACAGCATGTTTGACTTGTATAAACCACTTAATAGCAAATATCTAATGAGGAGTCAATCTTTTTCAGCCATAAACCCAATGAACATCGCTTTTCAAATTGTCATCCCAGAAGATAAATACCACTGTAAGTGGCAATTACTCTTTCAGACCAAACAATCTTTAAGGAGGGAGCAATTTTACTAAGATTATGTTATGGGAAAACTAAGCCTTACTGCCTGCATGTTACTACTTTAACTGCCTTAGCACTCCAGCTCTGCCATTTTGTGTAGAACACATGGCACCTTGCTTAGTTTGGTCTCAAAGATCTTTAAGAACATTAGAGATTAAAATGTCTCATTTATCGAGTCTCAACATTAGATTATTGTTGTACTAGAAATATTTCCAAGTCTAAAGGGCTACACTTACCTAAACTGAACAACCTGGTAAAATACTACTCTCTATTCTATGTGGAATATCATTCTTCCTGAGATCAGATTGACCCCAACCTTGCCGGCCTTCTGGAAGGGGATGAAAATGTGACTCTGCCATCTGGCCTAGGGATCCGGTAACAAGGGTATGGAGCCTGCAAAGCAGCTGTATTGCTAAGGAAATTGAGTGTGTTCTCCTGCAGATTTTTAATTTTTTTTAAAATGTTTTTTAGTGATTTTTATTCTTTTGCTCTTGTATTGTTTTAGTGTTTTTAATTTCTTATGCCACTCAGAGTCACATATCTGAGATGGGTGGCTCTATAAATTTACCAAATATAAATAAATAAATAAATAAATAAATATTCAATTAGAATAACATCAATAGTAAAATATCCATGCATGGCATCATCAAGCACATTGTATTCTAGAACATTAATTTCTGGATTTTACTTTAGGATGAAGAGTCAGGGAAATTAACGTAAAACTTTTTGATGGTATTTATGTAGGGGAAGTAGATAGAATTAATTTCTTTGCCATTGGGCCAGACTGTTAGGATGGCATCAAAAATCATTACCTGATAATAAATATGTAGATAAGCTTTGCAGTGATGAACCTAAACAAGTATATCTGTAAGTAAGACTGGCATATTTCAAGACCACAGACAGATTAATTATATTCAGAAGACATGCCTCACCACAGTCATAACACACTTAATTGGATCATGGGAACAGTTAATGTGTCGTGCAAGAACTCTAACTTAGCCAAGACAACTGACACAGATAAAACTAATTAAAGATTTGTTTGGGGCTAAAGTAATTCATCTTGGTCAGCTGCGTCATGAAAATATGACCAATGTTTCAGTGGGGATTAATGGCGGTCTAATCATCTTCAGAGGAGCAGAGATGGCACTGTAGCGGAGAATCAGGGCCCAGAGGGCCAATGCTGGACACCGAAATATTTCCAGAAAGCAAGAATGTGAAATCAACCCATCTGATTTCCGGATGGCTGCTCCCCGCAGGTAAACTGCAGGAACGGAAGCTTCTGTGGTTTGCTTGCGAGTTGAATAACTGGGAGGCACAGGATTCCATCCATGTTTACAGCTACAGTGCAGCCTGTAAGAACATTATGACCTGCCATCCCTATTTCTTAGCCACATTTAGAAATAATTATTTTACAGTTTGAGTTTTTTTTTTTTAAACAACAGATAAGTGCTCCTTCTGATGAGTCTCATTTTTGGGGGGGGGGGGATTATAAAAATAAAAGAAGGCTTAAAGATTTACACTTTGAAAAATATTTGGTAAAAAGCTTGACAAGGGATGAATTAAGGAAGTTTAAAATGGATAAAGGGAAGTTATTTTTAAGATTAACTTTTCTACAAAAGTGCATTGCAAAAACCATAATTGAATTAAGCAACTGACCCAGACCTCTCATGGAAATGCTTTTTGTTCCTTTTAGAAGATTGTAGCTAACTGACTGCATTTACAAAATAAGAGATAAGAGTAATATGAGTAGACTGACTGCTTATTTGTAACTATGGAGACATAGAAGCAGCATGTGCCGGTGATTATAGCATCAAATTACAGCATCAAAGGCACAAGAGGTTAGAAGAAAAAAAAAGGGGGGGGGGAGAAATTGTCTTTTACTTTATCTTTGTGTGAGCCTTTTATTTTTGGATTATAAAATGTCGATTTGGAAAGCTGCCCGAATGGAGGGAATGAGGGGCTCCTCGGAACAGCCAGCAGAGAAGGTAGAGAAGGCAATTTCATTGGATATACTTCAGAATATGTTTGATCAACTTGAAAACAGATTTGAATCACATGAGGCTAAATTTACAGTTTTTGAAAAGAAAATAGATGAAAGATTTGAAAAGATGGAAAACTGTAAGACAAATGACTGGATATATAAAACAAGGCAATGATAAGATGGAAATTTTGGAGAATAAAATAGAAATTATTGATAGAGAATTGGAGAGACAATTGGATAATTTGGCTTTACTGGAATTGAGAGAGAATGAATTTTGTTTAAGATGCAGAGCTATTCCAGAGAGCTCTGATGAAAATATTAAAGAATTATACAAATTTTGGCTACTTTTTTGGATTGGGAGGAAGATGATACTGAGGCAGAGGTTGATAAATTCTATAGAATAAATTCACAATTTGTGAGAGCAAGAAACGTTCCCAGGGATTTTGGTGCTTTTTGTGAGGAAAAAGACAAGGGATCAGATTCTGCAGCAGCATTTTAATACAAGGTTTAAGATTGATAATGCAGATATAATTATTTTAAGAGAAATATCTGTCAGACTTTTACATAAGAGAAAAGAATATGCCTTTTTGACTGAAAAATTAAAGCAGGGAAAAAACATTTCACTGGGATAAATTAGAGGGCATGATTTTTACTTTTAAACAGCAGAGATTTTGACTGAATTTCGTTCAAAAGGTGAGAGAATGTTTGGAAAAAATATAAAGGAGAATTGGAAGAGGTCCAAATGGAGAAAGGGGAGACTTCACAACAATTGCAACAGATGCAAAAGGACTCTCAAAGAGATGTCACTGAATTGGGTGCCATAGGTATTGACTTTTCTAAATTCTTGGCTTGACTATGGATTACAAATGTCTAACGTGGAATATAAATAGAGCAAACGTTCCCGAAAAGAGAAAAAAAATTAGTTAAAAAAATCGAAACAAGATATAATTTGCTTACAAGAAACAACTCATATTAGGAAGAAAGATATAAAATATTCATAAAAAATTGGGTGAAGAATTTATTTCAGCAGGATCTAAAAAAAAAGAAAAGAAACAGAGTTGTTTTGTACATTAATCCCCTACTAAAACCAGAATTTATATTGACTGATGAATATGGTAGATTTGTTTGGGTGGAAGTTGAACTACACGGAGCTAAGACTATGGTACTGGGAATTTATGCCCCAAATGAGGATAAAGCGACGTTTTACAAATGACTTATGGACAAATTAATAAGTTTTTCTTGGGAAAATTGATGTTGATGGGGGATTGGAATGGAGTGATTTCCCCACAGTTGGATAGAACATCTGAGAAAAATCTGAGAGCCAGTTTGGTCTAGTGGTTAGGGCACCAAACTAGAAACCAGGAGACTGTGAGTTCTAGTCCCACCTTAGGCATGAAAGCCGGCTGGGTGACTTTGGGCCAGTCACTCTCAGTCCAACTCACCTCACAGGGTTGTTATTGTGGGAAAAATAGGAGGAGGAAGGAATATTAGGTAAGTTCGCCACCTTGAGTTATTTATAAAAATAATAAAGGCAGGATAACAAATAAAAAAAAATTAAAACTACTCCAGATAAATTACCAAATGTCTTTTTTCATTTGATGGATAATGTAGGGCTAGTGGATGCATGGAGATAGAAAAACGGTAACTCTAAAGAACATACTTATTTTTCAGAAAGAAATATACAGTGCATTTGGAAAGTATTCAGACCCCCTTCACTTTTTTCAATTTTGTTATGTTGCAGCCCGATACTACAATCGTTCAAATTCATTTTTTTCTCATTAATCTACACTCAGTACCCCATAATGACAATGTGAAAACAGAATTTTAGAAATGTCTGTAAATTTATTAAAAAGGGAAAACTGAAATATCACATTGGCATAAGTATTCAGACCCTTTGCAACAACACTTGAAATTTAGCTCAGGTGCCTCCCATTTCTCTTGATTGTTGCTGAGCTGTTTCTACACCTTGATTGGAGTCTACCTGTGGTAAATTAAATTGATTGGACATGATTTGGAAAGGCACACACCTCTCTATAGAAGGCCTCACAGCTGACAATGCATACTGTATCAGAGCAAAAGCCATGAGGTTAAAGGAACTACCTGCAGAGCTCAGAGACAGGATTATTGCAAGGCACAGATCTGGGGAAGGCTACAAAAAAATTTCTGCTGCACTGAAAGTTCTGAAGAGCACAGTGGCCTCCATAATTCTCAAATGGAAGAAGTTTGGCACAACCAGGACTCTTCCAAGAGCTGGTCACCTGGCCAAACTGAGCAATTGGGGGAGAAGGGCCATAGTGAGAGAGGTGACCAAGAACCCGATGGTCACTCTGACTGAGCTCCAGAGATCCTGTGTGGAGATGGGACAAAGTTCCATAAGGACAACCATCACTGCAGCCCTCCCCCGATCTGGGCTTTACGGCAGAGTGGCTAGACGGAAGCCTCTCCTCAGTGCAAAACACATGAAAGCCCGCTTGGAGTTCGCAAAAAAGCACCTGAAGGACTCTCAGACTGTGAGGAACAAGATTCTCTATCTGATGAAACCAAGATTGAACTGTCTGGCCTCAATTCTAAACGTTATGTCTGGAAGAAACCAGGCACCACTCATCACCTGCCCAATACCATCCCTACAGTGAAGCATGGTGGTGGCAACATCATGCTGTGGGGGTGTTTTTCAGCAGCAGGGACTGGGAGACTGGTCCGGGTTGAGGGAAAGCTGAATGGAGGAAAGGACAGAGATATCTTCAATGAAAACCTGTTCCACAGCGCTCAGCATCTCAGACTGGGCCAAAGGTTCACCTTTGAACATGACAATGATCCTAAGCACACAGCCAAGACAACACAGGAATGGCTTAGGGACAACTCTGTGAATGTCCTAGAGTGGCCCAGCCAGAGCCCTGATTGAACCCTATTGAACATCTCTGGAGAGACCTGAAAATGGCTGTCCACCGACAGTCCCCATCCAGCCTGATTGAGCTTGAGAGGATCTGCAAAGAAGAATGGCAGAAAATCGCCCAATCCAGGTGTGCAAAGCTTGTTGCGTCAGACCGAAAAAAACTCGAGGCTGTAATTGCTGCCAAAGGTGCTTCAACAAAGTACTGAATAAAGGGTCTGAATACTTATGCCAATGTGATATTTCAGTTTTTCCTTTTTAATAAATTTACAGACATTTCTAAAATTCTGTTTTCACTTTGTCATTATGGGGTACTGAGTGTAGATTAATGAGAAAAAAAAAGAATTTGAACGATTGTAGTATTAGGCTGCAACAAAACAAAATTGAAAAAAGTGAAGGGGGTCTGAAGACTTTCCAAATGCACTGTATCTTTTTTAAGAATAGATATGATTTGGATCTCAAAGAATCTAGCCACTAATGTAGAGATTTTACCAAAGATTTTTTCTGATCACAACCCTGTGAGTTTGGTTTATAAAAGGAAAGTTACTACTTTTAGATAGAGATTAAATGAAATGTTGTTACAGAAAGAAGCAATAGTGAAACACTGTAAAAAGAAATTAACAGAATTTTTTGCAAATAATCTAAATATGGGCACTGACTTAAGATAGGTTTGGGTTGCAAGTAAAGCTTTTATGAGAGGATATTTCATATAATATAATACTCAAATTAAAAAGAAGAGCCAAGAGAAAACACAGGCTAGTTTAGATGAGATAAAAAGAAAAGAAGAATTAAAGAAATCTTCAGGGAAGATAAATATCTCTTATCAAATTAAAATTTTACAGCAACAGTTGTTGATGTTAACAGTAAAAGAAATGGAAATAAAAATGAACTATGCAAAGCAAGCAAACCTTGAATTTTTAAATAAACCAGGGAAATGGTTAGCATATAAATTAAGAAAAAGAAAAGAAAATGATATTGAAAGTTCAAGAGAGAAACACTGTATTAACAGATAATATGGCAACACAAAAAGCATTTCATCAGTATTATTCCAATCCATATATAGGACATGATATTCCTTTGGAGAAAAGAGATGAGTATTTAAAAAACAAAATTTACCAGATTACAGAGAAACAAAGACAGATTATGAATGGACCTATAATAATAAGAGTGGCTTCTGAAGCTATAAAAAAAGTTAAATCAGGAAAAGTGCCTGATGGATTATCAGGTTCTTATTATAAATATTTTGAGGATGAACTTTTACAACCTTTGAAAAACACGATGAATTTTATCTTATAGGGAAGAAAAATTCCTAAGACTTGGAATGACATAAATATAGCATTAAAACCTAAGGAAGGACAGGATTTGACTTTGACAGGAAATTATAGATCAATATCACTACTTAATAATGATTATAAATTGTTCACAATGATCCTAGCTGATAGACTGAAAATAATTTTACAAGAATTTATTTATGAAGATCAATATGGGTTTTTGCCTAAAAGACAATTAAAAATTATGTTAGAACTGTGCTGGATATTCTAGAATATTTTGAACAGCATAATGAAAAACAAGTTGCATTAATTTTTTTAGATGCAGAGAAAGCTTTTGACAATTTGAACTGGACTTTTTATTTAAAAGTTTGGAAGAACAGAACTTTGGTGAGAATGTTACAAAATGGATAAAATCGATATATACTTCACAGAAGGCACAAATAATTGTCAATGGAGATTTAACTAAACCATGTGAGATACAAAAAGGAACAAGTTGTCCATTGTCTCCTCTTCTGTTTATTTTAGTTCTAGAAATATTCAATAGAGATAGATATAAGACAAGATGAGAGGATTAAGGTCGTAAATATTAAAAAAGAGACTTATAAACTAAGAGCTTTTGCAGATGACCTGGTGCTGGTTTTAGAAAATCCTTTAAAGGGAATTGGAAATATTAATGGGAAAATTAAAAGAATTAGATTAACAAACAGAAGACAAAGATGTTGACAAAAATATAAAGATTCAAGATCAAATAGAACTGATGAATAAAACAGGTTTTAAAGTTGAGAAGATTAAATATTTGGGTATTAATATGATAAATATGAATGTTATGTTGTTTCAAAATAACTATGCTAAGACCTGGAATGAAATTTAAAAAGGTATATTAAGATGGGAGAAAACACAATTGTCATGGTTAGGTAGAATTTCTGTGATTAAGATGCATGCTTTGCCTAGAATGTTACTTTTATTCCAGACGATAACCATTTGGACATCTGATGTACCAATTAAACAATGGCAGACAGATATATCTAAATTTGTGTGGCAAGGAAAAAACCCAGGAGTTAAATATAAGGTGTTATAAGATGTAAAAGAAAGATAATTGGGTTTACCTGATTTGAAATTGTACTTTGCAGCTTGTTTAGTTTGGATGAAAGAATCGATATTGCTGAGAAACAGAAGGCTTCTGGAGTTAAAAGGACATGGCTTGAGATTTGGTGGCATGGATATTTATGGTACGACAAAGCTAAGGTTAATGTAGATTTTAAAAATCATTTTGTTAGACGTGCCATACTGAGAATATGGAACATATATAAACCTAGATTGTACCCGAAAATACCTTTGTGGCTGTCAGCACAAGAAGCATTTTATAGAAGAGAAATGATAACTAAGCATAAATGGTTAACTTACTCTGACATACTAGAATTTTGTCAAGCAGAATGTAAAATAAAATCAAGAGAATTGCTGGTGATAGAAGGATATACATGTCAATGGTTTTCTTATGTACAATTATTAGAAAGATTTAAAGTAGATAAAAGAACTTTTGTTTCTGAACATAAGACTGAATTTGAAACAGAATTGTGTACATGTTATTGCCAAAATGTATAAATTTTTATTGAAATTTAAAACAGAACAAGTGAGAGTATGTATGATAAAATGGGCTAAAAACTTTGGTTATAATATACAAATGGAACAGTGGAAGAATATGTGGTTGAAAAGACTGAAATTGACCTTATGTTATAGTCTTAAAGAGAATTTTTATAAAATGATGTATCATTGGTACGTCATCAGAAAAAAATGTTTAGAATGTCTACTTCAAATTTATGCTAGAAATGTAATCAACAAGAAGGGACATTTTATGATCCTTGGTGGACATGTAAAAAAGCTAGAAAATTTTGAACTAAATTATATATAATAATAAATAAGATTTTAAAGATTAATATACAGTTGAAACCAGAGACTTTTCTTTTGGGACTGATGGATAAACAGTTGGAAAAAAATCATGGAACTTGATTTCCATGGTACAATAATTTCACTGCAGTTGTCATATATAAATTATACGCACAAAGGTAGAAAGATTTGACTTTACCCACAATGGAGGGTTAGGGTTAGATAATGAAACTTGCTGAGATGGCCAAATTGACAGCTTTAATTAGAAATAAGACATTGTCTAAGTTTAATGCTGACTGGAAACCCCTTGACTTTTTGTGTGAAATGGAAAAAAATGAAATTATGATGTATGGTTTTGATGATTAGAAAAAAAATAGATTACAGAAAAAATGTAAGCAATGCTGTAACCATAGAGTAAGAGGTTAATTTACATTTATAACTGTTGTAAAAGAAAATCGGAAATAATTTTTTTTTTCTTTTCTGCAATATTAGCTTTGTTCTTTTCTTATTTCCTTCTTTTTTCTTCTCTCTTCATTCTAAATATTAGTTCTTGTTAGCTTTTATCTTTCTTTTTCAATTTAGAGAAAGAGAATTTGAGAGGTACTTAGCAACAACTCTCTACTGCAACATGCTACTACTAAAGAAAGTCATTTAAGCATAATTAAAGAATTAAATTTATCTTGAACAATTTTTGAGGCTGGACACTCATTCCATCAGAACAGCCATTTCTAAAATACTAGGACAGCCTCTCCCAACCTGCCAGCTTCCAGATGTACTGCATTATAATTTCTTTAACCACAGCTACCAAGACAGCTGTCAATGGATTATGGGAGTTATTATCCAACAGCACATATGGAAAGTGTTGCATAAAAAATTCTACTGTACTTTTAAACTACTGAACTTCTACTGCACTCTTAAAAGAACCACAGATCTTTGGGTGGTGTTCAGGTATGAGGTAGCATTCAAGTTAAAAACATAAAACAAGAAACAAAATCACTAACTAGTTCCACATTTTGCTCCATAGTTGCTAAATCCCTGAGACTTCCTCATACTCTCAGAGGTATAATATGACAGATATTACTGTCTGAGAATTTTCTGTGTCCTTGGCATTTTCACAACTATTGCCTTGACTTCCATTGCCTCAAAAATTTTTTACAAAATTACTGTCAGAAGATGAAAGCTGAAACATTTAAGTAAGCATTTTTAAAGCTGATTCACAATTTCCCAGTTAAGTTCAAAGTGTAATAAAAATGCTGTTTTGAAAGCAGCCTTACTCAGGAATAGTCACGGGAATGGCTCTTTTCTGAAAATGATAGGAAAAATCCAGACAAAGGTGGCAATTCTTAATATCGTTTAGATGCTTTTCTGAAGGATATTCTGGCAATCATGAATCATGCTCATATGTATCTTGACAATGCTCTACATATGACTGCCTTTGAAGATTATTTGGAAGCTACAGTTGGTGCAAAATACAACAGCTGTTCTGTTAGCAGTGAGAGCCATTTTTCACATATAACACCAGAGATTCTGAGGGTTCCGTCCAGTAACAGCTGGGGGAAGGAACCAGAAGTCAGTGCTTCCCAATAATGGCCCCTACCTTCTGGAATAGCCTTTCCATGGAGATGCACATGATTTCCTCCCTCTTAATATTTAGGAGGGAAGTTAAAATGGACCTGTTTAAAGTTTAAGATCTTATCAGTTGGGGGACATGAATAACAATCATAGTAATATTTATAGCATTATTTGTTATATGCATTTAATATATTATTATATAAGTTGCAAGGAGTCTCTTGGAAAATGTGGCACTATGAGTATAAAGGAAATAACATATACTTCAAATATGTAGAAAATGTTTATACATGAACTATATTTTAGCAAACTGTATCATCATGTTTCTAATATCAATAGTATTGGCTGAATGCAACAGCTATGTTTATTCTATCTCCTTCCCTTTCTGGACCCTCCTCTCCAGTTCATCTTACCCTTGGAAATCCTTTAATTAAGTGCTGGAACCATGGCAGCAGCCTATGTTTTATGCATCTTTAACTTGGTGTCCAAGGTTTTATGTTCACTGTCATCTTCTCTGTAAATTCTCCAGGGCATCAAATATAAAGTTATTTTCTGGAACATCTGGGCTCCATTCAGATCCTAAAAGAAAAGGCATGCTCAATTCCTTATTACTTATAGCACATCCTTAACCACAGAAAACTATTTTGTTCCAACTATTTAAAAAATTAATTGAATTCAAAGACCTGGCACAATCAAGTATAGCATAACATAATTTTAGGGTAACTATTAGAATGCCTTCTGTGCACTGCAAACAATTTATCCTCAGCAGTCATTGTAAGAAAACAAATAACTCAATAATTTACTTTGAAATTATTAACATTTTGGGCAATGACAGGACATTAGAAAGAAGCGTTGGTTCATTTAAAAGAAATAAAACTACAACACTGACATCTAGCGTTGGAATCTGAACAGCAAATGAGGTTGAAATGAGCATGATTTTATGCAATCCAATTCAGCAACTACATCTCAAATGAGCAATTATTCTAGTAAAAGGCAATTTCCAAGCATGACTGGGCAGTGCTTTCTCTATACAGAGAATTTAGGACTCTACTTTATACAGTACTACTGTTATTATATCTACTATACGTCATTGTTTATTTCTATATGTCTCTTTCTCCCAGGAGAATCCAGAGAAGCTTACAAAGTTAAGTCTTACATAAAGCCATCACAATAAACATACAAATTACAACAAAGGTCATTTTAAAAACAGAAAAGCGTAGTCATGGACAATTCAAAAGATTGCCTGATCCTGGAACAGCAGTTATCCTACAAATGCCCGAGTGAACATTTTTCTGAAATAAAACAGTACAGTATCAAGAGTCAGCCCCAAACCCCTTGGGAGTTAGTTCCAAAGTTAGGATCTTGCAGCTCAGAACACTGTACTTCTGGCTGTAGCATATCCCCAATGGGACAATGAGCAGGGCCTCCCCAGGGGATCTTAATGACTGTTGGAGAGTACTGGGAGGCTATCTTTTTAATACCTTGATCAAAAGCAGTACATTCATCAAACATACTGGCTAGAGATTATGGAGTGTAGTGCAACATAACCAGAGGGAGCCATGACAGAGAAGGCTAGTCCTAAATGCATATAGCCTAGCCTGGGTTTAAGAAAAACATTAATATCAAACAAGTTATAAAATAAAATCTTATTCTGTCACAAACATAAAACAGAGAAAGAACTTTGTTCAATTCCAACATCCTCAGTCTTTCAATGAATTCCTGCTTTCCATGCTTTTTTCCAGGTTGCCCCTTCGCTTTGACCTGCCTCCTGGAATATTTTGTAAACACTTTTTCCTTTAAACTTCTTCTATATCATTTTCAAAGCATACCCAGTCTTGAAATCTAGAGTCCAAAACCTCTGAAGGACACCAATTGCCTAACCTCTGCATACTTGTTATTGAAGTACAAATATATGTAGCTGTTCTTCCTATTTACTGCTTCTCCTTTTTCTGCAACTTTTACTATATGGATTGTAGTTTGCGAGCTCCACAGAGGGCTTGTGCTATGAATGCATACTGACAAAATTATGTGGGGTTGGAGGAAAACAGCAAATCACAATAAATCTCTGACCTGAAAATGTAAAATGATTTATAGCAATTCCAGCATGTCAGATGTCTCAATTTCCTGCACCCTTAAGTTGCAAGAGACACACAACAGGCAAGACAATTTTAGTGCCATTTTTAGTGATATGCAAAACACTGAGTTACAATACATTCTCATGAGACACCTCAATTATTCTGCCTGTACTAGACTGTCTTTGTCATTAAAGGAAAAACAAAGCATTTTGCTAAAATTAGATGCATTCGTGCAGGTGAAACATCATCAGATAGTTCTGCGTTATATGTTCACTCGAGAATCTTCCAAAGTGGGTGGCCATAATAAATATAAATGATAATAGACCAACTCGGTTATAACAACTAGCACTAGGAATTTATATAAACAATAAAGAATAGAGAGTTAGCATTTCCTAAAATCCAAGAGAATTTAGAAAGGCAATAATGTTGAAGATATTGGTTTCGGTAAAGTAATTAGCGACTGGCAGAGAAATTAGCAGCAGAAAACGGAGTAACACGGAACGACGTGGAATGGGGGAATGGGTGAGCCAGACCCAAAAATAATCAAGGGACGTGGAATGCGATGGAAGACGAGGGCTGTTAAGAGACAGCACCCCAAACACACAATTTCCTCCCAAGCCAACCCTTCATACGTTCAAAGAAAGAGGTTGATTGCTTTTTACCCTCCGTTACTCCTCAGGGGTCCCAGACTTAACCCGTTAACCAGCTTAAACAGAGCAAGTCCCTCCGTGAGTCGACAAGGATATCACGTTCTGCCCTTACCGGGGCGGCGGAATCTGCCTCCCCACGTGAAACCCCGATAACATTCGCCATCTTTCCCAACCCAGAGCCTCTTCCCTTAAGTGGTCCGGGGAAAACACGTGGTCGCTACAAACGTTCCGGATAGAAACAACGACCTCAAGCGAGCAGGAGATAAAAAAGAACAAGTGTCTCTACCATCACGCGATTTATCCAAGACGCAAGCATAGCCCTAGACTTACTTTAGGAGAGCTGATGCAGGCTAAATAGTACGGCAGCATCTCCAGCGGGACGCCTGGATGGAGCTATCCTGCAAACACGGGAGCGGGACGGCTACTTCACCGTGATCAGGAACCGGACGTGAAGGCTGTTCTCAGCACTGCTCCTTTTTCCGATCTCTATGACTGCGGGAAGTTCTCTAACAACGCTGCATAGAGGCAGCGGACTTTACAGATAAGGTTGTCGTTGTACGTACGAGTTCATATTGGCAAAAGAATGGTTGAATCAGAGAAGATCAATATTAATATCCTGAAGAATCTGGAGTAGAATCCAGAGCCGGGGCATCAGCACAGAGAAGGGTCTTTCTCCTGAGCTCATCCAGGAGCTGCCACGCTCTCTAACCATCTTAATGTAGGACAACTCCCTTGGATGGCACCCAAGGCTAAACCCAACATTTTGAATTGAGGCTTAAGAGGGGAAAAAGACTCCCTTGACCCCCCAGAACTTCAGGAACACTTTGCTTAGCTTTCAAGATCAGCCAAAATGAGCTAAAGTGAACTAGACACTGCCACTAGCTAGGCTTTGCATTTTTACCATTGTTGCTGTTAAAATGAGACCAGAGGCAAGTAAGTATTGGAATTATATGTTTCAAATTAGGGATATCTTCTAGACTTCTCAGCTTTAGCGTTGATGCCACATGATCCTGGAGAAAGACGTAATTGCTTTAAAGAGCTGCAGATATGTGCTTTGTTGCATTCCTGTGCATTTTGAAGCATCTTTTTTCAAACTGACTTCAAAACAGAAAATAGCCCCACCAGCTAGGTTACAGCATCTGCAAGTAACCAAAATATAGGCTATGTGTTGGTTACTTGCAGATATTAAGGGAACTCTAGTCAAATCCATCTTCTCCAGAAAAGGATTTACCTAATGGAATCAGCCAAAGCTGATATAACTTGTTAACTTTTTCAAGTTGGATAAAAGTAGATGTTAAGGTAACGGAATCAATAGATGGATTTGCCATCTTTCTAATATCTTGTACTGAAAGGGTGATTTTCTCATTACAGAAAATAGCATGCCTTCTTAGGCTTCATACAGTATCTCTACCAAATCATTGTTCTTCACTTCCATCCTTACAATCAGAAGGGAATTCCAGATTAGGGTCTGATGTAGCAATATAAGATATGTTTTTTTAAGATTGAATAAAATTTAACTTGCACATTCTAAAAATAAACCTTTTCAATTATGTGTATGACTCTTAATTTTAAAACTGACTCAGCATTCAAATGTTTGAACTGTAAATAATGTAACCGTTGGAACTCCAAATATATTATTCAGCAATTTGGAGGAAAAAATATTACACTAATGAAGATGCCAGTGGGAATTGAATATTTATTGAGCTTCTCCAGTTTGTAGAATCATGGAAAGGAAACACACACACACACACACACAAAGCCCAGCATGGAAATCGTTATAGTATATATATATTTCTTTCAAGGACTTCATAATCTGTTTAGGGCTGATGCTATGATAAGCAGGGTCATCCCTTTTCAATGGTTGCCATGGGAAAGACAAGTGGATGCTGTCAAAAGTTGGAACTGATGATTTACAGAGGACTTCTGAAATTAGGCTGAAGGCCATATCCTAGGGCCACAGGTTGCCCACTCTTGAAGTATCTTGTTAGACTAGGAGGGGAGACCCTCAGATTCAAATTCCTACTTAGCCACAATGAATTGGAGTATATAAGTACTTCAGCACAGACTACCTCATAGGATGGTTATGAGGATGTAGTGTGATGGACAAACAATCATGCAGGTGACCTTCAGATCTAGGCAGGAAAGTGAGACAGAATATAATGAACAGAACAATATGCTCAGGCCTTTTCAGAGGCAAGATCAGAAACTATTCTGTGACCCCACCATGAATGAGGACAGTTATTCTTCCCCTTGAAGTTCCACATGTATAACTTTGCCCATTGCTAATCTTTGCAAAATGCCATAATCACCCATTGACATGAAATATGACAAGACCGGAAAACTTGTGGCCTTTCAGATATTGTTGGATTATTTTTCCTATTATCCCTGTTGATTGCCCATGCTGATTGAGTTGATGGGTGCTGGGATCTATTCTGCAGTTGTGCATTTTAGAAACATTGATAAGAATTCATAGAACATTTTAAAACAACTTTTAATCCCCAAGCAATGTAGTTAAGAAACCTTTGGTCTTATACAAAGGGGATGCTGTCACATGCAATTACAGAGTTATATGGTGCATGCATTTTAGATGTCTGTTGGACCGCATATGTTGTAAATATTATATATATTGCAAAAACAGAAGTACAATTTCTATATTACTAAGATATGTTCATCTCCATACAAATTCATTGTATTCTGTGTCTTTATGTCAATAACACATCTAGCTCCATGTGATGCTCAGTTCAGTTTAAAAGAATTCATTACATAAGAAAAAATGAGATATTGACACTATACTCTGTTTGCAACTCACTCAGAAAATCAATAAGATAACAAATAAAACATTTACTTCAGTAGCATCAGAATACAAAGATTTACAAACTGATATTTAATGTCTTTAGTTACTGGTCTTATTTATTTATTTCTTAAGTCATAAATATACTGGCAGGAATAAAAGAGCCTGTGTTGCTTATGTAAAGTCATAGTAAACCAGAATCAGTAAACAGATAATAAGAAATAGCATTTTGTCCCAAAGCAGGGCTGAACTGAATGTTTTGCCTTATTGAAAAATGTGGCAAAGTTACAAAATTTTCTATACAAATAAGAGAGATTTCAGTGCAGCACTCTGGATCTATCCCAGGAATGGCTAACATAGGGTGAGTAGGGGGAATGTCAAATCTAAACGTATTATTTAACTGTGAGTAATAAAATCAACAGAAAATACAGAAAAGTGGAGCAAAGGAGAGTTGGGGAAACATGAAAAATATTTAAATGGGTTTGTAATATTTGAGAGACAAGGACTAAAACTTAGCACCACAAGTTGGGTGCTGCAGAAAGCAATCTGGTGACTGTATTATCACCAGAAGGGTCCAACTTCTGACTTTTTCAGCTTTTTTCACCATTTGATTGGCTTTGAGAAAGAACAGGAGTGGGAGCAAGAGGCTTTTGGGAGACCAGTTGCTCTCATCCCCTAACACCCAAATTTCGGGGTAAAAGCTACGTGTTGACTGGAGGGTTGACCAATCCTGGTATTTAAAATGAGGTATGATATGAAAATGAGGAAAGATAATTTTTCTCCCCTTCTCACAATGTTAGATCTAGAGGGAGATTCAGGACCAAAACAAGGACTTTTTATTACACAAATTATTTATAGCCATCAGATGTGGAGATGGCCATGCATTTAGATGGTTTAAAAAGGGGCCTAAAGCATTCATAGAGGATCATGCTGTTAGTGGATACTTGACTTGATGGCTGTTAGCTACTTCTGGAATTACAAGAGAGAGATTTTCAATTGTAACAGTAAAAGACCCTATCAATGTCCTGTCCATTTTGTGAGCTTTCTGAATGCATCTGATTGGCCACTGTTGGGACACAATATGCTGGGCTAAATGGACTTGTGGTCTGATAGAGCAGGACTCTTCTTATGTTCTCATTATGTTTGTATCAACATTGCTTCCTCAAGAGCTGATCAGAGATGTTGTTGTTGTTGTTCAGTCGTTAAGTCGTGTCCGACTCTTCGTGACCCCATGAACCATATTGCGCCAGGCCTTCCTATCTTTCACTGCCTCCCTGAGTTTGCTCAATTTCATGCTCATGATCAGAGATACCAGAAAGCAAACAATCTAACAATAAAAAAGAATAAAAATATACTAGTTCAAAATATACTGAAAAGTTTATCAGAGAAAGTGAAATGTTTTTCCTGCCAAAGATGTTATTATTGATGTCAAGCAAAACCATTAAAAAAAACCTTTTTATGTTGCACTCTTACCTAGTGACTTCAGAAAGAAGCCCCTCTTAAATGTGTAAAAGACTACAGGACATGATAAAGGCTATAGGGTGAATGTTTCACTTTTAGAAGAGGCAACCCATTTGAAGTGTGCATCTGACAACCTTCCAAACATCTCCCTGACTTCGTTACTCCAGCTGGGCTTCGACAAGGCAAAACTGGACTTGAGACAAAGGGTGGAAGACATGGAAAGGCAAGCGGATCTAGGAAAAGTTCCATCGTTTATGGCCCCAGAATCTACCAGATATACTGTAGCTGCCGCCAGATATCTCAGGCAGCTAGAGGTAGTGAACTACTGGAGGGCCTTTTCACTTGCCCGATGTCATGTACTCCCTTCAGCTGTGCTGGACGGTAAATATAAGAGAGTCCCACTGGCTAAAAGGCTGTGCCCATGTGGCTCTGGGGAAGTGGAAACCACTGGGCATGTTGTCTTATGGTGTCCATTTTATAGAGAAATACGAACAAAATTTATTTCTCCAATGATCAGCAGATATCCCGGCAGACCGGATGCTGAACATCTTCAAATTCTCCTTAAAGATGAGCGGAGTAATGTTACAGAGCAGGTGGCAAGATTTTGTGCAGCAGCCCTTAAGAGCCGACACATTATTGTGAACAATTGATATAAGCATTCTGTGTTTCTATATTTATGTATTTAAAAAACGACATTAACTCTTAATTTTAATGGTTCATAATGTGTAATTTTAGGATGATTGAAGCCAGGTGTACAAATTATTGTAAATGATTTTAATTATAATTGACAGGCACCTTGACTAGTATACCTTGGATATATAATCCCTTATTTGGATTGGACATATTTTATGTCCTTCCCTTCTTTTAATATTGTACTGGTCTAATTGACTGTAATAAAGTAAATAAATAAATAAACCTTCCAAACATATAGATTGCCATCTTCAAATATCTTAAGGGCTGCCACAGATGATAACATTTCTTGCTCAGGAAGGTCCAAATTACAGATCATCATCATCAGCCAAAGATTATAGTAGGAGCCAAATAAATCTCTGAGGGGATGTTGTTCCAGTGGGCAGGCACTATACTAATTAGTTAACTATTTTTTACAAAACTCTTTCAAATGCAAACGTTCTGCAAATATTAATTCAAATTATTCACTTTCAACATCACATTGTTTTGCTTTATATACAGCAGAACACAAGTCCCTAGAAAGCCTGAGAAACAGACAAAGATAACATAGCATAGATTTTATGACATCATTCCCCAAAGAAACCAGAAAAGTATTATCTCTTATTTTAGGATTGTGACAAATATAAGAAAATATCCAGATCCCTTTCTCAAACTAATTATAAAAGATTTGTGGGAGAACTTGATAGAATCTTGGAAAGGCTGTTTTGCATTTGGTCTTCAGAAGTGGGTATTCCTTTGTATTCTCTGAATAAATCCATGCCATATAGCTACGTAATGGATTCTCTCCTTTTTCATTTCCCCATGTTAGCCTTTTTATTGCAAATAGGGTTCTAAATCTTGCTGTAGAAAAGAAAATTGTAGGGTATGGAAGTGTGTGTTCAAAGGAAGCTATCAATAACGTTAGTTATGAAAACCTGATCATAAGTGTTTTTAGTCCATTAGCCATTCTGGTTTATTTATGTCTTCTTTCCACCTGAGTTTGGAGCCAGTTATTCAGGAGATGAAATTTGGAAGAGAAATAGTGCACAGTGATATAAAACATGGACATATTCCTTATGCTAGAAAATCCTTTCTTGTTTTATTTTAACTATACTCTGCAGGCCTCTTTTTAGAAAGAACGGAGTATTAACCCTTGTCTGCTCTTTGTTTTTCCTGGCAGCATTGAAGCAAAAGGCTGAAATCCAACACTGCCAAAGCAGAAGGCAGCTCACACAACAAATATTCCCTTCTTTTTCTGTTTCAGATCGCCTCTATAGCCACTGGGCAACATTTTCCTAGAACTGGGGGAAGTACAAGCACTCTGAATTTTTTTTTGCACAGTGAAACTGCAGGTGGGGGAAGTGCCACAATCAGAATTTAGTTCCACGTGCATGATGACCCCCCCCCCTTTCTCTCACTCTCTTTGCTGTCCTTCAAGAAACAGTTCATAATTTTGGGCAGGTTCCCCTGTTGCACTGGAAAGGGTTTTGAGGGGGTTTTGGCTTGCAAGAGGATATGGATTCCCCTGAGTCTAGCTAGTGGTGTTGATAATAGATTACGCCAGTTCAATCTTCCCAGGAGAAACTATTAGGAGTGCCATACTTTAGGGAGGTGTAGAGGGCGTAGGGAATGCCCTTGAAGGACAGGGGGAAGAGGAATGATCAGAGAAGTGAGGCTTGAGCCCATTCCAAGAAACTAGTTTGAGTAAACGTTTCAGCCAAGCCCCTCCCTTGTTCATACAAGGATAAAGGAAGGGAGTGGGAAGCACATTCAGACATGCAAGATTCTGTTATTATAGCTGTAAAAATAGTTTTAGACCAGATTTCATGCATAGGAGATAGTCCTGAAAGTAACAAAGTCCCAAGGCATAAAGAGCTTTATAGTCATAATTAGCACTATGTATTATACCTGGAAGCAGCCAGTTGGTAACTAATGTAGGGCTCACAATATAGGTATCTGCAGGCATTCTCTACCAATTGCATTTTCCAAATAGTCTTCACTATAGAATATATTACAGTAACACAAGCACAAGATGACAAGGGCATGAGTTATTTTGCAATCTCCAAAATGGCCACAACTGGCACACCAACCCAAGTAGGGCAAAGGCTCTTCTGGCCACAATCTCTACCTGCTGTTCAAGCAGGAGCCACAGGTCCAAAAGGACTCCTAGACCACAGTCTTGCTCCTTCAAGGAGAGTGTGACCTTGTTCACAGATAAAGACGGATGTATCATGGAGTTGAATGGTTTATGGATGAGCAACAATTCTGTTTTGCTGGGATTCAGTTTGAGCATGTTCTATCCTATCCAGCCTCTCACATCCTCCAGACACCAAGTCAGGACCACTGAATTACCTGCCCAGCCCAGGGTAGAGATGTATAAGTGGGTATGATGCTACATTACCCCAAACTAATGGATAGGCTCTCTTAGCAGTTCATGTAGATGTTAAATAGGATGGGAGAGAGAATGAAGCCCTGAGGCACCCCACTGGTGTGGGGCTAGGATGCCTCTTGCCCTCCATGACTACTAATTAGAACTGCTCCTTCAGGATGGAGTAGAACCACTGTAACATAGGAACTCCAACACCCATCCTTTGTAACTAGTCCCATAGGAGTCCATTGCCATAACAAAGAGATGTAACAAGATAAGCAGGGCCATGCTACCTCCATTCAGATCCTGTCACAAGTCATCCACAAGAGTGACCAATAAAAGATCGCTTCACTCAGATCATCTGCAGCTGAAACCCAACCATCCGAAGGGATGAAAGACCAGGCAAAAGTTGTCCAGCACAGCTGGATCAAGTTATAGCATTTTTAGCATGGAGTTTATACCAATTCCTTCAAGGCAGTGGGTATCACCTACTCATTCCCTCCCTAATAGTACTTGGAAATAATATTTGGAAAGTTTAAGTCTCTTTAATCATAACAGGAAACTTTCATTTCAGAATAAAGAAGGTGTATTGCTGTAAAATACGGAGGTGAATTAACTATTTGAAAAGGGAAGGAAGGAAAAAAGATGTGGGGAAAAAGAGGACAGAATATCTCCAAAAACACTTCAGTGGGTCTATAGGAGTAAAAATGTTGATGGAAGGAATTCATGATAGTATTTTCTATGGACTAGCTGTCCCACCGTTTTTATTAACTTTACTTTCTATAATAGAATAGTTCAAATGAAGGAAAAAAGCTCATATTTATAAATCATATCTTGAATAATGTTCTTGAATTAATTATCTTGAATTAGTTCTGTGTTCTCTCTGGGGACTTAACCTAAAGATATGAGAGAGGGCCTTTAAGGTAGGGGTCTTTTAAGTTTCGGAGACCAATCTCAATGAACTCTGATTAGAACCCTGTGCAGAAGGGGCACAGATCCACAACACTCTCCCTTGAGTTTGCCTTCTGCCTGTGCAACTTGAATTTCACCCCAATTATTTGAAGTAGCAGGATTAATTAAATGCAGACTAATATAAAACTAAAGCAAACAATTTATCAGTAGCGTGATACTATCTTGATTACATCCATTGGGCAGGAAAAATTGTTCCTTGCTACTCCTTCCTATGTTGATGAATTACTGTATGATAGAAGATATGTGAGGGCATAGCAGTCCTTAGAAAGTGACAGGATTTTAGTAACACTGAGAACAAATCTGCTTTTTCCTGGGGCATAACAGAGAAGGCAGAACTTCTAGAAATGAGGAGACAGCCTCTCTCTTGTTGAGACTCATCTCTTTGCTATTTTTCTTTTTTCTTGTCACTCCCATTCTACTTCTTTCTCTTTTTGCCTTCTTTTTCACTCTTTCTGTCTCCTACCTAATCAATCAAGGGACACATTACTCTTGCCAGAGGTCTGAAATGATCACTTTTCAAATTAGGTGAAAGGCCACTGATTGCAGAGAACAGATAGGGCTTATTAAAGGAGATTTTATTCACAAAAGAAATACAGTATAGCTCAAAAGTAAAGCAAGGCAGATCTTCCCCCTTCTTTTTCTGAGAACCCCGCCAAAGGTTGACCTTCTTCCTTAACGTACAACTGCCCTCAGAGCTTTGGCTCTCAATACAAAGTGGTATCTTGATGCTACTGCTCTTCACTCTACCTCTCCCATCTCTGAGGTGTTAAAGGACAGCACATGATGGATTTATGAATCTAAATTGCTGGGCTTGTGTTTGTTACTATATCTGATAATAAAGAACATTCCTGTGATGAACTTAAGCTTGAAAGACAAGAGGTGTTACAGATAAGTATCTAGTTAGCATCTACCCCTGAGATTTCATTTCCTTTATTATTTTTAATACAATTCCTGAAGCTATCACTTGATTCTATTGCATATAGATGCGGTGAAGTACAGATATGAAATATCGTCAGAGGAGCTGACATCTGTACAATGTATCACTCCCATCACAGGTAGTGATAGGTCAAGCAGGCACTGCTAGAAACTGAGTTTGATCACCTTTCACAAACCTTAAGCAAAGAGATATCAAGAGATGTAACTCTTTTGAAAAGAGTTTGAAAAGTCTGAGATGATGTTAATCAATAATAGTAGAGGGGAAATAGAAGAAATTAAGAAGAAATACAAGATTAAAGTTACAGAGAGTTTTAAATATTTGGGAATAAATATAGCTAAACATTTACAGGAATTAAAAACATTGAATTTTGATAAATTGAAAAAAGAAATAAAAGAAGAAATACTTGGATATAAAAAATTGAAATTGTCATGGTTTGAGAGAGTAGCGTTATGTAAAATGAAGATTTTACCTAAAATTATTTTTTTATTTTGGATGCTACCAATAAAATTAACAGAAGAGGAGTTAAGACAATGGCAAAATATCATAAATAATTTTTGCAATGGAGATAAAAAATCAAGAATAAATAAAAAGTTATGGTATGCATCCCAGAAAGAAGGAGGATTAAGTATTCCAAATATTAATAAATATTATATAGCTAATCAAATGAGATATGTCCCTAACATGATATATGGAATAGAAAAATTGATTTGGGGAGAAATCGAGTTGGGGAGATAAGGGATAAAGATTATTTTCTTTTTACACAAAATAAAAAATGTTTTATAGAAATAAAAAACCCAATAATTAATGTTATCTTACAGACTTGGCATAAAAATAAAAAATAAAAATTAGTCCAGGAATATCACCATTGACCCAAATTGTAGACTTAGAAAAATTTCCAGAGAATCTTAAGGCAGGATTAATAAAAGATATAGAGTGAGCTGGAGAATTAAGATTGAAAGATTAGTTAAGTAAAGTTTCTTGTACAGATGATATAAAGGAAATATTTGAACAAAGTAAAATATCTTGGTATAATGTACTGCAATTGGAAGCATGGACTAAGGATTGGGTAAAACAACAGGGGAAATGCAGACAATTAACAAAATTTGAGGAATTAATAATACAAATGAAACAGAATGATACAGACAAAGTAACAAAAAGGTTAACAGGTAAAATATATAAAATATTGATAGAAAGCAATCAAGCACATCAAGGAATGAAATTTAGTTGGGAGAGTGATTTAGGTATTAATATTACAAAATAGGAGTGGTCAAAGATTTGGATGCAAAGAATTATGAAAAATATGTCTGTTAGAATTAAAGAGAATTGTTATAAGACAGTTTGGAAACGGTATATGACCGCAGTAGCCTTAAGCTATTATAATAGAAGTAATTTAAAAAATTGTTGGAGGTATAAAAAAGAAATTTGGACTTATTTGCATTTATGGTGGCAATGTGAAAAGGTAAGAAAAATATGGGAAAAGGTTTTTGTTGAGATTAATGAAATATTATCTATTAATTTGCAAATAAGTCCAAAAATTGCATTACTGTTAAATTTTGGAAACATGAAACTAGAATGGCAAAAGAAAGAGATGATAATAATTTTTGTTACTGCCTTAAGATTATTAATAGTTAAAAAATGGAAAGTGGATTTTGAACATGAGCTTGAAGATTGGTTTAAAGAAATATGGAATATTGCTATTAATGATAAATTGACATGTGAACTAAAATATAAAAAGGGTCTGGCGAAAAGGAATGATTTTGATGTTATATGGGGTGAATTTCTGGAATATGTTTTTGTTAAAGGGAAGGGAGTAAAACCAGATCAATATATGTCATCCTTTTGGAGAGGAGGGCTTATTAAGAATTAGTAATAATAAAAATTTATGATAATAAAAAGTAAAAAGACAAGGAGGGTTATAAGTCCCATGGGTAATGGGTGCACGTAGAGGTTAAGTTTATATGTGTTCTATTTTGGTTGTTTGATTGAATTATTTTATGTGTTTGTTATTATTGGTTTTGTGTTTTGTAGTTTGTATAAAAAAAAATTAAAATAAAAATAAATAAATGTTTAAAAGGACAGATATCAAGGAAAGTAGTGTGCTTTTCTTCACGTATGAATGGGACAAAGCTTGTGGCATAATATCTTGATGAATCTCTCATGAATCTGACTAAAGGAGCAAGCTCTTGCAGATGGCCCTATCTGAGCCCAGCATCTGAATGAGTACAAAATGTATTTCTGGTTACTTTCCCCCAAAAGCTGTGGCAAAGATAGCATTTCTGAAAGGTGTGCTGTCCTGACCACTGAATTAGCCACAATTTGTTTTACAAAATGAGTAGTTTTTTAATTTTCTTAACTCAGATACATAGGGATTACTGTATTTGGGCAGAACATTTAGTGAGGCCTCCTCAGATACCTAGTACCTGAGGCATAAAGGGCTTTATAAGTAACAACCAGCACTCTAAATTGTACTCAGAAACATATTGGTAATTTGTGTAGTATATACAGTAGCAGGTCTTATTCTCCTGTAATGGCTTTGATCAATCAGCAGGTAGATAGCACCTGCATTTTGCACCAACTGCAGTTTCTCAATCATCTTCAAAGGCAGTCCCAAGTTGACCACTCTCATCAGTGCTTCTTCATCACAAAATAGTGGGAGCTGGTGCACTAGCCAAAGCTGGCAAAATCTCTCCTGGCCACAGCTTCCACCTGCCACTCATACAGGAACCATAGTTCAGGAATGCCAATAAATAAATAATTAGAAAGAACCTGCTTTTTCAGGGGTGTGTGTGACTATGTTCAGAGCCAGTGTTGGAACTACCATGGAGTTAGATGGCTTTGAACGAACAGATACTCCATCTTGCTGGGATTCGATCTGAACTTGTTACATCATATTCAAACTCTCACAGCATCCAGATGCTGGGTTAGGATACTCACAGCATTGAGATACCGGGTTGCAAGCTCTGCTTTCCAGAAGTTGACAGAATATGCAATAGAACTGCTTCCCAGATCAGTGGGAATTTCGCTCAGTGCCTTCTGAAAACTAAGCTGAACTGTAAAGCAACTGGGGTGGTCCATCCTAATTGGTCCCTTCCTCTGCATATAGGCTGGTGGTGCTACTGAGCTTCAGAGTGACCAGTGATCAGACCATAACAAAAGAGAGATGGCAATATCCTACATCTTCAGATCACTCACTGACTGCTTCAAAACTAGATGTAATGCATGGCTTCCTTGTATGATCATCAGGCCAGTGATCAGTTGGGACAAGCCCTTAGTTGCCATGGCGATCACTGAATCCCAACCTACTCCTAAAGTATGGGGATTAAAATCTCCCAGGACCATTAGCATGGGGGAATCAGCCACCTGAGATCCAGCTGCTTAGGCAGGGATGCCTCCAGGCAGCAGCCATTAACAAGCTGCCCTTCTAACTTGTCCCCTGAGCACAACTTCAAATACATCTAGCAACTTGTGGTGCAGGGCACTTGATCACTGCCAAGGTTTTCCAGAAGTTCATCACCACTCTCCTCCTTAGCCTTGGTGTGGTGGATGCTGCTAAATGTGAAACCCTGCTAGGCAGATCTCAGACAGGGAAAATCCTCCCCCAACTTCATTCAACCAGTTTTCAGTTACATACCAGGTCTGCTCACCCATCAAAAATCAAATTGTAGAGCAGGATAGTGTGCCAGATGTAGGGACAGGCATGTTATGATTAGGCCCCCTTCCCCTGTAATGACCATCCCAGCAGCTCCCATCCTACCACCCTCTTCCAATCATTGTGGAAATTCCACTCTAACCCCCTGGCCTCCACTGAACTTCCTTGCCTTCTCCCTACCCAAAGATTGCAATCATAAACACATTTACCTGGCAGTAACTCTATTAACCCCTTCATGGATCACTGCCTTGTCATGGCGAAGGGGCTTGTATAACTCAGTGAAGCCATGAGCTATACCGTGCAGGGCCACCCAAGACGGACAGGTCACGACAGAGAGTTCTGACAAAATGTGGTCCACTGGAGAAGGAAATGGCAACCCACTCCAGTATCCTTGCCAAGAAAACCCCATGGACAATGTTAAAAGGCTAAAAGATATGACGCCGGAAGATGAGCCCCTCAGGTCGGAAGGTGTCCAATATGCTACTGGGGAAGAGCGGAGGGCAATTCCAAGTAGCTCCAGAAAGAGTGAAGCGGCTGGGCCAAAGCCGAAAGGACGTTCAGCTGTGGATGTATCTGGAAGCGAAAAGAAGGTCCGATGCTGTAAAGAACAATATTGTATAGGTACATGGAATGTAAGATCCATGAACCAAGGCAAGCTGGATGTGGTCAAACATGAGATGACAAGATTGAACGTCGACATCTTGGGAATCAGCGAATTGAAATGGATGGGAATGGGTGAATTTAATTCAGGTGACCACTATATCTACTACTGTGGGCAAGAAACCCTTAGAAGAAATGGAGTTGCACTCATAGTCAATAAGAGAGTGGGAAAGGCAGTAATGGGGTACAACCTCAAAAACGACAGAATGATCTCAGTGCGTATCCAAGGAAAACCATTCAACATCACGGTAATCCAAGTCTATGCCCCAACCACTGATGCCGAAGAAGCTGAAGTTGACCGGTTCTACGAAGACCTACAAGACCTTCTAGAACTAGCACCAAAAAAAGATGTCCTTTTCATCATAGGGGATTGGAATGCTAAAGTAGGAAGTCAAGGAGTAATCGGAATAACAGGCAAGTTTGGCCTTGGAGTACAAAATGAAGCAGGGCAAAGGCCAATAGAGTTCTGTCAAGAGAACAAGCTAGTCATAGCAAACACTGTTTTCCAACAACACAAGAGACGACTCTACACATGGACATCACCAGATGGTCAATACCGAAACCAGATAGATTACATACTTTGCAGCCAAAGATGGAGAAGCTCTATACAGACGGCAAAAACAAGACCAGGAGCTGACTGTGGCTCAGATCATGAGCTTCTTACTGCAAAATTTAGGCTTAAATTGAAGAATGTAGGGAAAACCACTAGACCGCTCAGGTATGACTTAGATCATATTCCATGTGAGTACACAGTGAAGGTGATGAATAGATTTAGAGGATTAGATTTGGTAGACAGAGTGCCTGAAGAACTATGGACGGAGGTCTGTAACATTGTACAAGAGGCAGCAACTAAAACCATCCCAAAGAAAAAGAAATGCAAGAAAGCAAAATGGCTGTCTGATGAGGCTTTACAAATAGCTATGGAAAGAAGGAATGCGAAAAGCAAGGGTGAAAGGGAAAGATATAAGCAACTGAATGCAGATTTCCAGAGAATAGCAAGGAGAGATAAGAAGGCCTTCTTAAATGAACAATGCAAAGAAATTGAAGAAAACAATAGAATGGGGAAGACTAGAGATCTCTTCAAGAAAATTGGAGATATCAAAGGAATGTTTAGGGCAAAGATGGGCATGATAAAGGACAAAAAAGGCAGGGACCTAACAGAAGCAGAAGAGATTAAGAAGAGGTGGCAAGAATACACAGAAGAACTATACAAGAAAGATCTTAATGTCCCTGATGTCCATGCTGGTGTGGTCACTGACCCTGAGCCAGACATCCTAGAGAGTGAAGTCAAGTGGGCCTTAGGAAGCATTGCTAACAACAAAGCTAGTGGAGATGACAGTATTCCAGCTGAGTTATTTAAAATACTAAAAGACGATGCTGTTAAAGTGCTGCACTCAATATGCCAGCAAGTTTGGAAAACGCAACAGTGGCCACGGGATTGGAAAAGGTCAGTTTACGTTCCAATTCCAAAGAAGGGCAATGCCAAAGAATGCTCAAACTATTGCACAATTGCACTCATTTCACATGCTAGCAAGGTTATGCTCAAAATCCTACAAGCTAGGCTTCAGCAGTACGTGAACTGAGAACTACCGGATGTACAAGCTGGGTTTCGAAGAGGCAGAGGAACTAGAGATCAAATTGCCAACATTCGCTGGATCATGGAGAAAGCACGAGAGTTCCAGAAAAGCATCTACTTCTGCTTCATTGACTATGCAAAAGCCTTTGATTGTGTGGATCACAACAAACTGTGGCAAATTCTTAAAGAGATGGGGATACCAGACCACCTTACCTGTCTCCTGAGAAATCTGTATGCGGGCCAAGAAGCAACAGTTAGAACCGGTCATGGAACAACCGATTGGTTCAAAATAGGGAAAGGAGTACGACAAGGCTGTATAGTGTCACCCTGCTTATTTAACCTATATGCAGAGTACATCATGAGAAATGCCAGGCTGGAAGAATCACAAGCCGGAATTAAGATTGCAGGGAGAAACATCAATAACCTCAGATATGCAGACGATACCACCCTAATGGCAGAAAGTGAAGAAGAACTAAAGAGCCTCTTGATGAGGATGAAAGAGGAGAGTGCGAAAGCTGGCTTGAAACTCAACATTAAAAAAACTAAGATCATGGCATCTGGACCCATCAATCCCTGGCAAATAGAAGGGGTAGAAATGGAAGCAGTAACAGACTTCATTTATTTGGGCTCCAAGATCACCGCAGACGGAGACTGCAGCCATGAAATTAAAAGACGCTTGCTCCTTGGGAGGAAAGCTATGGCAAACCTACATAGCATATTAAAAAGCAGAGACGTCACCTTGCCGACAAAGATCCGCATAGTCAAAGCTATGGTTTTTCCAGTAGTAATGTATGGCTGTGAGAGCTGGACCATAAAGAAGGCTGTACGCCGAAGAATTGATGCCTTTGAACTGTGGTGCTGGAGAAGACTCTTAAGAGTCCCCTGGACTGCTAGGAGATCAAACCAATCAATCTTAAAGGAAATCAACTCTGATTGCTCATTGGAAGGATTGATAATGAAGCTCAAGCTCAGATACTTTGGTCACCTAATGCAAAGAGAGGACTCTTTGGAAAAGACCCTGATGCTGGGAAAGATGGAAGGCAAAAGGAGAAGAGGACGGCAGAGGATGAGATGGCTAGATAGCATCACTGAAGCAATGAGCATGAAATTGAGCAAACTCAGGGAGGCAGTGAAGGACAGGAAGGCCTGGCGCAATATGGTTCATGGGGTCACGAAGAGTCGGACACGACTTAACGACTAAACAACAACAACAACTTTATTAAACTGAATTGAACTTGTGAGTAAAATAACTGGTTGCAGAAATAGTCTAAAAGAATAGTTATAAAAACAAATTCTTTTCTATGTAATATTATCTGCCATTGCTGCCCTATTCACTGGTAACTCCTTGATAATTTTCTAAAAAGCCTCAAACTTTCCTGAAACACAATTTGAAGACATTGGCTGTGTTGCACATAACATGAACCAGTATTGCTTTTTTTTTAAAAAAAAAAAAAAAGAAGAATCAACACATGGTGGTCTAGTTTGCATGTAATGCTACACCATAAATGGGTGACTTCACAAATTATGCCAAACCAAAAAGAAGCCATATTATGGTTTGGTGTGATATGTAAACCAGCCACTGTTTCTAGTAGGCTATCTCAATTTGGTGACCTCTAGATGAGCTTTGATTGTAACTCTTTTCATCCTTACTGGCTGGAAATTCTTGGAGTTGTAGTCCTACAGTGTGAAAGGTGCCAAGTTCAGGAAGGCTGGCTTATAAGATAGCAGAATAATGGTATATATGTGCATTGATGCACATCTGATTAATAACTTTTTAAAACCCACATTTTAAATCTCTAGTTCAGTCAATCAATTAATTGCTTTCTGCCAGAATATAAACTGTATCTGGTGACATAACAGTATAACCAGCATTTCAGTAATGATTTCAACTCAGGAATGGAAGTGGATGCATGGAGGGATAACATCCTCTAACTTCCAAGCTAATTTTTGGTAGGACACACCATTATTTACACATAGTTTAGAATAAAAAGGTAAAGGTAAGAACCTCGAGCCACCTAGTCCTTTTAGTAGAAGTATTTCTAATTGAATGTTAAGATCAAAGTTTAAGTTTATAAGAGAGGAAAACAAGCACAGATAAATAGTTATTATCTGACATCCTTATGAAAATTCATGACCTGCCACTTTATCAGGGACCTTTTAAGAATTCTAATTGTGAAGTATGCAGAACTATTAAAGGGCTAGAGTGGAGCACTTCTGTCTCCTGATAAGAAGCGAGTTAAATAATTGTCCTGTTTAACTTGTGCTTGTTAACCTTTAAGGTCAACTAGTTTGAACATACGTTTAATGAAATCTTGGCGCCAGAATTTATGATACTGCTGCTGAATGTTAAATTGGACAATTTACATAAGCAGGACATTAACCTTCGGAGTACTAAATAGCATTTTAGCACTTAGCCGCTGGGGACAATAAGGGACATGTTCTATATATTTGTGATTAGCTTGCCTGGAAACTCTCATGATGACCAATTGGCCTACAAAGTTTAGCAGCATAATTAAATGAATGGACTCAGCCTAAGTAAATTATCACTGCTGTGTACAGTATATCATTATAGTCCCAGTGAGGAGGGGGAGGGGGAAGAAAGGATATGAATAATTTAATATTACATTACTAATTTATCAATGCTAAGTGACTGTGAGGAGACTCTCTGTAATTCGTTGGTTTAAATTTGATATTTGATTTACTGGTGGTATGATTAAACTTGAGCCTATTTAATTTCTTTATCAGGAATTTATGGTAACTCAGAATTTATGATAGCGCTCCCAGTTCCCCACCCCCACCCAACCATGATTGCTATGTCTACCTCCCCTTCCCAGTAACAGAAGCAGGTTCTTCTATCTTCTTCTTTCATAATTATAGCAAATACCATGTATTAAACATCCTCCAAGTTAATTAGGCCAGGCTTTTCCATTTAGATGCATCTTGCTTCTCCCGGATGTTAACTTTGCCAGAAGACAAAGCTGTCAACCCTAGATTTTTCTCTCCATAAGGAAGGGCTTGTTCCAACTGAAAAGAAAAGCCAATCCAGCAGGACTCTACATGTCATTTTTGGCTTTTTCTCCTCCAGAAACCTAAGGCTTGGTGTAGGGTCTCGTGCTACAAATGTGTGACAAGCATTGAGCAGATTCTACTAACACTGGCCTCTGGTGAGAAAAACTGGTGGATTTATTGTACCACGCCTCTGTACGTTTACGTGAAAGTTAGTCTTAGTATGTTCAGTTCATAATGGACAGATACCCAAGAATAAGGCTTAAGGTACATAGTGGGACGTTATCTTCTGTATAAAGCATCCATGTAACTTTGCAACCTAGCAAAGCAATCGTATGCCTATTTACTTAGAACTGAAGCTGCAGTCTTATGCATATTTCCTTGGGACTAAAGGAAGCATTGAGTAGGCTCTGGGAGGCATTAAAATGAGCCTGTGGAACTCGAGAAAGACAGGATCTTTCTTTGAGGCTTCACTTCAAAGGATAAAATGCAAAAGGAGGATTCTTGTTTCCTACTTGTGGCTTCCATAACCTGGAATTCATTGGGCTGTTTTGAAAAATCCATGCCCCATTGCCAAGTTGATGGATTGGTTTGGGGACCTCTCCCTGAGGTCATATGCATACATTCTTTGGAAAACAGCCCTCTGAATGTAGATGGTAGGGCTTCTGAATAATGATTTGAATAGCCTTGATGCATGCAAATGTTGGATCTTATCCGAATAGATTTCCAACTTTCTCAAGAGATATATTTAGCCTTCAAGAAGCAGCTACTTCCCTTCTTCAGTTTTTCTTCAATATGAATATATCTCAAAAGATTCTTTGTGGAAATGCTTGTGATAAAGATTTCAAAGTCACACTAAGCCATAGCTTGCTCAACTACAGTTTGTTAAATAAACCACAATTGGGTGAGTTCACACTAAAGGCAATAATTAGCCAGGTCAATGTGCTCAGCATGGCATAGTGGCAAATTGTATCAACACATACTATAATATTGAGCCCACTCAGTAAATAATTAAGTAAATAATTCAAAGGAAAACATTGCTAGCATAGCATGTTTAAATTGCATAGTCAATTGCCAAGCATTGCTTTTAAGTGTTCTTGAAAATTGCCACTCCCTGAACTGGCTTTTGCTGACCAGAATCACAATGCTAAGAGAAGTATATTAACATGGCACTCATCATCCCTATTCAAGGGTATATGTGTACAGAGAAGCATTAGACAACATACTTGGAAAGAGAGTCAAAGGAATTGAGGGAGATTAATATCTGTCTGGAAGGCCAGAAAAGGAAGCTGGGAGAGCATCCAATATCATAGGAATAAAATTAAGTATTGGGGAAAAATGCAGCCTCAAGACTATCTGTGTACATTATCTAGTCCAATATTGCCTGCTCTGATTAGCAAAGCTCCCTAATGCCAGAGGAAGACATATTTCCTGTCTCTTGGCATCTGATCTTTTGAATGGGAGATGTCTGGGACCAAACCTTGAAATTTCTGTATGGAAACTGCGTCTTCTACCATTGCTACAACACCCTTCTCCATGCATGTAACATGTTTATCTAATACATTATATTAGTTGGAGACCACCCTCAGGAACCAAACTCTGCCAGGGACAGAGAAAGCTGCAACATTTCTAGCCACTTTACTATTTGACATATTTAATTTCAGTCTTTATCTGCAGCTGCTTTTTTCCATATCAGGAGAAAAATATAAGTGCACATGAATAAGAATGGAAAACAGCCTACCTAGAAAATGATTAAACAGCCCTTCTATCTACCAAGTTGTTCAAAGACTAAAGCTTCCAGTCGGTGCTTTTCCTTCAAACAGTAACAGGTCTAGGAATCTTACATATAATGATATCTAGTGTGTAGTTTGACCCTCAGTCTTTAAGATGATTTAGGAACCCAGGCAGAAGAACTCCACAAAGAATGATTAACAACCATTGAATAAACTACAGTATATTGACCAGTGTTTCTCAATCTCAGCAATTTTAAGATGTGTGGACTTCAACTTCCAGAATTCCCCAGCCAGATTATTGAAATCCACACATCTTACAGTTGATGAGGTTGAGAAACACTCATCAGTATAGACTACCCAACTGTCACCACTGTTCATCCTATGGATGCAGCAGGAGAATTAGGTCCTACCCTCTGGCTAAGTATATGTAACTTAAATGAAAGAGAATTAGAAGGCCATGACTTACTCCCTGGCTATTTGGTTTATGGCGAAAATGACTATTGGGGAAGGAGGTTCCAAGATTCCACAGCTGAAATGCTCTTTACAATACCTGCTGCTCTTCTTTACCCATAGAGGAAGCCAATGTGGTTATAGGAATCTGATGAAATTCTATCAGTCACTGTCTGAGCAGAAGAACACAAACCTTGTGAGATGATTTATGTGCTGCTGCCTGGATATGATGGATCATGCAATGGCAGAGCCAACTGCCTTAGCCCAGCAGCCAGTGTGGATATGAACCAGCCCAATATCAACAAGGCCCCTTGCTGGAGGCAAGGGGTGGGGGGTGGGGGGGAGAAGATGTCAAAATAAAAAGAGTGTTCTTGGCATGAGTCTGGTATACTTTTACAAAAGCTCATCAAATGTAGCTGTACGTTGGATCCAGAAGATATCCATGTTTCCTGCTTACTTTCAAGGAATAGCTATTGAGAGTGGGATCCTGTTTTTTCTACTATGTTCACAGCAGTTTGGATTCAAATGTTTATTTTTAGCATCTTTATATCTCAATGCTATACCATCATTACTCTGCAAAACAGCATAACAGTACACGAAGCACATGCGATAGCTGGGGATATCAAACTACGCTAGAAGGAGTGAGATCAACATTTTCCCCCTCCCACTTTCTCTCCCTCTCCATCTTTTTGAATGTGTGCATGCTACAATTTTCAGCATCCATTCTGCCCATAAGCCCCTTCCCCAAATGCAAAAAAAAAAAAAAAAAGCCTAGAAATTTAGGCATATTCTACTCAAGAGCACTCTGGAGGCTACTAAGTATATGCTGAGGGCTGCCTGCAACAAATGTTGATCTCTTCAATAGCAACAGATGAGATGAATTTTCTCAATTCTATGGCTGTGTTCACATAACATTCTTAGCTTGGTTACTGAGCCACCCAATGTTCTGAGTTTCGACAATACTAAATTCACCAAATGTCCTAGGTTCACACAAAACACTAGCCCAGCAAGAAAAACCCAAACCCCTAACATCTAGTCCTATTTAATACATTGTCTGGCGGATGGAGAATGGAGAGGATCATCACAGCATGCAGGCCGGCTGTGCAGCCTGGATTTAGTCCCCATTGGGACAAAATGAAGCCTGGCTTAATTCAGTGAGGATGTAACTTTTCCTTGACTGAGGGATTGCCTACCTCTCCCAGGTGCTACACACACACACACACACACACACTTATAAAGTTTATGTCAGTTTAGTTGTATCTAAGATAAATGATAAGAGTATCCACTAAAAATAATAGCTTGTTCCCATATCACATTAAAGCATGGTTTGTTTAAGCATGGCTCACTGAATGAACCACAGTTGGCTGGGTTTAGTGAATAATGGTGCAGAAGAGCATGCACCTCCTTCAAGAATTTGAGGACTGAATAAAGACTGTTTTTAAAGGACAGCAATTAAAAAAAAAGAACTGAGAAAAATCAATCAGGCCAAGTTCAGAATAACAAGTCCAAGTGGCAGTGGAGAAAGAAGCCACAATTTTACAGTGAAAATGCCCAAAGGTGAAAGCTGAAGAAAGAGCAAGAATAGAAAGCCTCCAAGCTCCCAAAAATTGCTTATTTTTTTTTCAAAGAGAGTGAGGAGAATGTAGAAGGTCCAAGGAGCCAAGGTGTAATGATCATGTTCAGGACCAAAATGAAGCAGAACATGCACAAGGATGTTATCTTGAACTCTCAAGATTTGCCTGTTGAGCAAAGGGACCTGAATCTTAGGAACCCCAAGGGCACAGATTGCTCCCATCCAAAGCAGAAGGAACATCTCAATCAATGAAGAAGCCAAGCAAACAACAGGCAGTGGTTTTGTGATGTCTCAGCTTCTCAAGGGCTCCTCAAAACAGGGCTCACCTATTGAATCCTTGAGTGCTGCTAAAATGGACCCTACCAGCCACCTGATCCATTTCCAAAGGGGAGTAATAAGGGAGGCTTTTAAAATTCTTATTACACAGCCCCAAGCAAAAGTGGTATTCACACCCAAAAAGAATGGCTCTGCTGTTCTCCAACTTTAGACCCACTCTATTGCCAGCCAACTATGTTAGCTTTCTTCGGCCATAGGTAGAGGGAGTACTTGTGGCTGGCCTCCCTTAAAATGTAAAATTGTGACTTATGAAGCCTCAGATGCCCACCTCTAGTCCTGCATGATTCTTGGGTAGTGGTGCTCATGGTACACCCAGGCACAGAATCTAGAAGAGGACATTCTAATAGGGCAAGGTGCTTGATAGAAGTATCAGTGCCACACTAACCACCACTCTCTCTAACTTGCCCTTGTGTGATCACAGAGATCATGGCATCATACTCAGATAGATTTCATGGAAAATTTCTCTCAGTTATTGAAATATGGCCCTATACTAGACTAGTATGTTTAGTAATTGTTTAGTTATGGACAATGGGGTAATAAAGTGCCTGAGCCCTGATGTACTGAATGGATGACCTTTCTTTCTAAGTCTGTCAGGGATGGGATCATATAATATACAAATAAAGCCCAATTTTCTCTCTAATTATGGATACATGCTAAGATACTGGTAAGAAAATCAGATCAGACAGTGTCAGCCCTTTGGGGTAGACTAGATCAGGAAACAGACTTTGCAGGAAGACTAGATCTATGCTTTTTGAGAGAGGCTATAATAACAGAAACTTGCAACACTGATTGTACTTTATTCCCCTCCCTCTTATTTCCCAATGAATCAGGGAAGAGCAGCCTGACACTCTTCTGAAAACAATTTTGTTTCCCAGGATTTACTGAATGTTTCAACTATCTTTGCTTATATAATAATTCTTGCCTACTTTCCTCAAGGTCATCTCCCTGATTCTTCATAGCCTGATGGTTCCTCATGTAACTTCTGTGGATGGAATAACTGAGAATAAAGATTTAAGAGTTTGTTTTGGCTACTTGGACGTAGAAGATCAATCAGCGGCTGGTTTGGTACTGATCAGTTTAAAAACCATTGAAACTAACAGACTGGACATGTCAAAACTGTGAGGCCAAGGCTGTGATGCAGCTGCAACTAGGAATGGCTTAGAACTAGAGCACAACAATTAAAAGCTACGTATGTCCTTTGGGGTTTATTATTAAGCTGTAGTGGGAGAGAAACACTTTGGAATTGTAGAAAGCCTTTATAATTACTTTGCACACAGTATTAAACAATGGTACTCACTCTTCCTGTGTATGACATATCAGTCCAAGATTGTGCTCATGGCATTTTGTGTAATAAGATGGTCAGCATGTTCAGCATGATCTGATACTGTCATGGCCATTTGTTTCTGCTTTCAAGATATCTACAAGGTGCTAATAGAGATTGTTTTCCTGGAAAAGAGGGATGAGATAACAGAAGCTAGAGCTCTAAAGTCTCAAATGGGTAAGTTCTAGTGCAGCTTCTTTGATTGTGCTAGTCACAGAAATGTTGGAACTTATCAGCTGCATTTCAAAACTGTTCAGACTGCAGGACTTCTCCAGATCTCTCCCAATAATTTGCAAGATGTTTTGAATCAGTACATTATGCATGATATTGCTGTGGCAATGACTCAATCTTAGGATATATCTTGGGAATTTCAAGATCAACCTGTGCCATGGGTAAAGAAGGTTCATGATAAGCTTCTGAGGATCAGAAGGCCAGCATCTGCATACTACCTATTCAAAGTGAATGGGTTCTTTACAACATTAGCCATATCAATCTCTCAGATAAAACATGTATTTGTAGGTCTGAATGAAGTAGTTTCTACATATTAACCCCTTATTTTAACTGATATGGCTTGTATGCAGCTGGAAAGCTTCTGATCAAGAAATACAATAGTGACTTGTTAGACAGACTTCCAGGGCAACTGCTCTCATTCAGAGCATTACTGATACTACTACAAAATCGACAACAAAGGAAATTGCAAAAATGTTTTAAGATAGAAACCACACTCAGTCATCCAGTTTGATGCCTGTCCCTCATACTCACTTTTTCCAAATGCAGATTTTAATATCTGTTTGCTAGTGCTTGTGAGTTTTGTATCAGCAGAGTAAATATACCACTCACTCTATAAATGTACTGTATAGGTACTGCATTTATCTGAAAGGAGAATTAGGTTTCCATTCAAATAATTTACTTTGAACATGGGAAGGCGGTCTTACAGTCTCTGAGGGTACAATAATAAAGGCAGACACTTGATTTTTCCAATGTAATATTCTTCTGGGAATGGAATTAACTTACATTCATAATTGTTTTCCTTTGGGGCAAATGCTAGGGCCATGCAAAACATTTGGAGGGCTGCTTTACTCATGGTGGAATATATTCTGAGCATGAACAATGCATGTACACATAATCTCAGAAGGCTGGGACAGCAGCAATGCCCAGCATTCTGGAGAATGTGTCAGCCTTAACCCTTTAAGCAACACTTCCCTCCAAGGACTTGCACAACTCTAGTAAATTAAAAAAAAACCAAATTATTTGATACTAATAAATAAATTACACTTTAGGATACCATATGCATACTGTTGTATATTGTGTATAAAGTAAAAAAAATGGAAAAGCAAGTTTAATCTTCACATAAACTTACAATGTCCTTGAACAAGAGAGAAAATGAGAGGCCCCAGCAAAGAAAGGAAGATGGCTCCTTATTTCACAGAGGCTGAGACCAAGAGCATAAACAGAGTGTAACCATACAAACGTAAAAAAACAAAGCTCAGTGGTCAGCCAAACAAAAATAATAGCCTGGGGGCTGAGCATTTTTAAAATGCAGTCTGAGACCAAGAATGTACCCAGAGTGTACTAATACTAATAAGTTGCCCTCCTCTAGCTTCTATGTCATCAATCATACTCAGCCACTGTCATTGTCTGACCAGGAACAACAAAAAGCTTTTCCAATCAGTTAGTGTAGCATTCCCTTGGAATTGCTTACACTGTCTCCCACTCGTTGGATACATCATCCCCATCCACCAGATCGTTCCCTTTATGGTGTTGAATAAAGGAGGGATCATTTGGTTTCCTACTTTCCATCTTTCCTCTTCTAGTGGTAGGTACATAAAAGGGTTAAAGCTGGAATAACCAAAGACCACTCCTTTTGGGACTGTCCATGTTAATTACCCACACCATTATTTCCAGTGACTCTGGAAAATTCTGTGTCCTTTGATATAGGTAATGAAGATGGTTGATTTTAAGTCCTCTGTCTTTTTATCACTTGTTCATGTTGCTTTCTCTCCCCTTGCTTTTGCCTGCCTTTTGTCCCATTCTACCAGTTAACTCATTTTGATCTTTGCTGATCTTTAATAAATAAACCTCAAGCTCTGTTTCTTGCCAGCTGAACTGAGTGGCTCTGATCTGGCTATAAGGAGCGTGGTGGGTGCAAATGAAACTAGAAATACCCACCATTGTACTGAGCTGAACAGGCTTTTGAAAGCTGAGGCAGCAAGTCTGATTTTTTCTAGTCTGCAACCCCCAAATAGTGGGCATTATGCCACTTGGGTTTTATATACAGGTAGTCCCCGGGTTAAGAACGCCCCATTTATCGATGACCCATAGTTAAGAACAGAGCCTATTGTAGCAAAATTTGAGTTAAATACACAATGGTTCAAGTTAATTACACAATGCTACTTATACAGTATTATACAATAATATTATTCTGGCTTACATACAAATTTGACTTAAGTACAGAACTTGGGAACTTGTTCTTAAACTGAGGACTACCTGTATTTCACAATCAACATTAGTTAGGGAAGCTGGAAAAGAAACAATTATTGGCATCAATGAAACTGCTAGACCAACATCTAAAATATTGTTGGGCCGCTCAGAGATTCCTGTGGATTAAATGGATCAGTTTGCCCTTATCAAAACTGGGACAAAAGATATTGGTATGTACATCCAGGGAACCAATGTTTCCCTCAAATCAGTTTTCACCCTAATGACAGTATATTACGAAACCCAAATGATATTAAATTGTAAGTTCCTTGCAACAAAGTTATTTCATTCTTTCTTCTTTTTTTTCTAAGGAGTCATGTAAATGATGCTGATATAAATCATGCTCATCCTTGCCATTATTTGTTATGTATGTTCATGCCTCTGTCTGCAAAATTGGGGGTGGGGAAATTGCTTTAGAAATAAAAGTGGAGCTGGCCTGAACCCAAAAGTCATATGTCAGACTTCTTCCATTCGAGCAAGTGATGCCGTTAAACAAGATACATTATCTGTCTGACATGGCTCTATTTTTCTACTTTGTTGTTGATGTCACGGCAGTACCTTGGTGCCTTCAATCAGCTGTCACTGAGAGTCGAAGGTGCAGGGGTTCTTAGAAACAATTTGAAAACAGTTCTCCCATGTCAGCTGGGTTTCTTTTCCATTTCCTTTCTCCACTTTCCAGTTTTTCTTAGTTTGAAACACTCTGTGTTCCTCTGCAAAAGGTTTTTTTTTAAAAAAAAATAATAACAATAAATAAATGCATTGGGATTCAGCATATCAGTTGTACTTTTCTACAGTTTCTATATAGGGAAATAATAACAATACAAATCAAAGCAATGCATTAAAAGGATGTATTCATCAGTAGTTCACATATTGTACTGTGTGTAGGAAGTCATTAAAGATTGTATGAAGAGTCATGAGGTATCAGACCACACAGGTATTTAGTCTATCAACTTGTTTTCTACAATAAACAAAACATCTATGAGGAGTCCCTCAGCTGCTAATGAAAGTCTTTATTGCTTTTGTTCATGAGCAACTGATGTTTGGGATACTGCAAACTCAAAGCCCAATGTACAGAGGAGGGTATCAGCTACAACTCTGTATGATTTCTTGTTCTGGCCTTGCCAAATTTCAGTCAACATCAGGGGGAAGCAGTTCTGCTCATCACCCAGCTCCAAGGGTGATAAACTCAATCATTGTGGAGAAGGCATTGCAATTGCCTAACCTGAGATGATTCTGCCTGTTGATTTAGTACTATGGCTTTGCTTCTTTCCAATCAGCTTGTGTTGGTTCTTCAGTTCAGTCAGTCCAAATCCATCAGAATTACTTCCAGCAAAAGCCACTCATTCCTCTCCTTCATGAGTAACAATTCAGGACTCATACGCATACTCTTCTGCTAAATGTAAAAACAGGATTTCATCAGCCATATTAGAAACGGAAAATAGTACTCATTAGCTTTTATTTATTCAATTTGTATAGCAAATTTGTATTTATTCAATTTGTATACATTCAATTTTGGCAGCAAACAGGCCAGTCTTGATTATCCCTGTGAGATTTTCCAGTCACCTGGGAACCCCAGGAGATCTTTCAGTGGAGTTTAGTAAACCAAAGCTTTATTACTGCAACTTTAGCATCAACAAGAATTTGATGAAAGATTTACCAGAAGCTTTCATGTGTCAAACTTGTACAGACAAAAAATGGAAAAAAAGAAAATCCTACATAAAACCTGGATACTTTAAAAATATGAGCAGTTTTCAAAATACACACATACCTCCTTTTGTCAGTCTACTTGAGAAGAACAGGTTGGGTACTTGTGGAACAAGTAAGTATGTCCACTTTCACTGCTGTTATTCATTCTGGCTCTTGAAGTTTTGAACAGAGATATAAGACAAGATGAGAAAATTGCTGGGGTGAAGGTTAAAAAAGAAGTATATAAGTTAAGGGCTTTTGCACATGACTTGGTTTTAATTTTGGTAAATCCTATGGATGGAATAGATATGTTATTGCAGAAATTAAAGGTATTTGGGGTGCTAGCTGGTTTTAAAATTAATAATGAGAAAATGAAGATTACTTTAAATTGTATTTTGCAGCCTGCTATTTGGTTTGGATGAAAGAGTAGGCGCTCCTTGAGAAATAAGAGAATGTTAGAACTAGAAGACCACAACCTGAGGTTTGGGTGGCATGGTTTTTTATGGTACAATAAAGTTACAGTAATACATTATTGATTAGCCATTAGGCGATATCAGAATACAAAATATAAAACACAGAACAGTAATAAGACCGTATGTTAAAAATAGAATAAAAGAAATAAGTAAAAGAAAATGCAAATCATATTTCCATGTCACCCCTATAATTTATCCCAATCAGATCCACATATGCAGTTGTCAACTGTACTGTTTTGTTTAAATAAAGAACTTAATTATATGTAATTTTTGGATTCTGAATGCACATGCAATATGTTGTTTTAATATAAGAATCCCAATAGGCCATTTGTCTAACTGTGGTCCAAGATACTGATCTCTCTCTTTGTTATACAATTGACAATCAAATAATATATGTGTTATGTCTTCCATCTCTGGAGCTCTGCAAATACAAGTACATTCTTTATAAGGGACTTGGTTAAACCTTCCATATTTAACCATTGTGTCCAGCTTCTCAAATCCTGCTCGAGTAAATACCTCCCTAAGGTGTTTGGGCATTTCTGTGTTTAAATACTTGGCAATTTAGAAGGTATGTTTATAGTGGCTCATCCATTTCAATGTGCCAGCCTTGCTAAGAGTGGCTATATCTCTCTGAGCTTCAGGACACAAAATTCTTTGTGCAGCAATCTTTTCAACTTGTTTTTCAGAGATAGTTGGACAAGAAACAGGGAGATCACAACTCCTTATATAATTTTTCAGTTGTACAATCCAAGAGATCTATAATTGAGATTTTGTCTGTTCTAACTGACACAGTTTTGGGAGTTTGTCAGTTTCCATAGCATTGATTTTGTACCAATAATTGTATGCCCTGATTTTAGACAAAAAACAAATTGTATAAATTCCCAGTTTGAGTTCAACTGCAACAGCTGAGGTCCTTTTATCCACCCCTAAGATACTTCTAAGATGCTGTGATTGTGTTTGTTTTAATAATGGTGCATGTTTTAAATCTCAAACTTCAGCTTGATATAACAGCATGGGGTAACCTTGGCCTTATCTACTTTAATAATTGGGGCTAAAGAACCTGTACAGCTGTGATTTTAGCACACAATAAAGTTAAAGTTCATGTCGATTTTAAAAACCACTACGTTATAAGTGCCATGTTAAGAATATGGAATAGATATAAACTCAGGCTGTGCCGGAAAATACCTTTATTGGTTTCAGCACAAAAAGCATTTTATAGAAAACAGACAGCAGAGAAAAAGAAATAGCTAACATACATGTAGTCCTTGACTTACAACCATTCATTTAGTGACTGTTTGAAGTTATGATGGTGCTTAAAAAAGTGACTTATGACTGGTCCTCACACTTATGACCATCACAGATTCCCTGTGGTCACATGATCAAAATTTGGGCACTTGGCAACTGGCATGTACTTATGATGGTAGCAGCATCCTGCGGTCATGTGATCACCATTTGTGACCTTCCCAGCCAGCTTCTTACAGGCAAAATCAATGGAGAACCTCATGATTCACTTAAAAACCATGTGATTCACTTAATGACCACTGTGATTTGCTTCACAATCACCACAAAAATGTCATAAAATTGGGTGCGGTCACATGATGCCTCACTTAATGACTGCACAGCTTAACAACAAATTTTCTGGTCCCTATTTTGGTCATAAATTGAAGATTACCTGTATCAAGATTTATTAGCACGGGAACATGGAGAACTTAAAATGATATCAGAAGAACAATTGACTGCAGAGGGATTTCATTTTCAATGGTTTTCATATGCACAATTAAGAGAAAGATTTAACATAAACAGAAAGATAACTAGAACTGAACAACTATTATATGCACAACATTGGAGAAATACTGAAATACCCACAATGGAAGAATGGATTGTGAAATTGTCAGAATTTGCAGAAATGGTAAAATTGACGTGTTTGATCAGGGATAAAACAAGTACTTTTATAGAAGACTGGAAACCTTTTATGGACTTTTTGCTGAAAATGGAAAAAAATGAAATGGTAATTTCTGGATTTGCTGATTAAAAGGGTTGAATATGGGATAGAGGGGAACTATGTGATAAAAACTTAGAGAGGGAGAAAGGATAAGAAGTTGGCTTGTAACTCCTGTGAAGAAGATTGGGAGTCACTTCTTTAATTATCTTTTTCTTTTCTTCTTTATTTGTATTGTTTCTCACTTTTTTTTTCTTTTATCTTTTTCTTAACTTTCCTTTATGCGCTAACGTTTATCTTTTATTCATGTAAAAATCTTCAATAAAAATTATATTTAAAAAAAAACATACTAGGTTGAATGAAAGTGAAATATTTAAACTTGTATCAAATCTCCTGCCTGGTTGAAACTAGTATGGTGGATACCCTCTTTCTCATGCTAGACCTAGCCTTTTTGTAAACAAGGGACAGATGGCATAGATATTCAAGGCTGGGAAAAGAGCAGACCAAAGACTTTAACTTAAAAAGGCAGGAGAAAGAGGCTTGGGATTTAAATCTTAGGATCATGAATGAATGGATGGATGGATGGATGGATGGATGGATGGATGGATGAATGAATGAATGAATGAATGAATGAATGAATGACAGGTTTCATGTGTGTCACCAATATCCACAACCACTAGAGCTTTCTTCAAAATGACAAACTGCATTATGATGTTGTGATGCAAGCTCTGCGTCTTAGTACTTGCATGTGAAATCGCAACACAAGTAAAAGAGGGATAGAGTTAGTGTCATGACATTGTGATGCACATTTTGTATTTCCCCCCTCCCTTTGCCCCACCCTATGGACACACATGCAAATTATGTGCTTCTTCATATGCACAGTTGCATAATTCTTTGCAATAAAACTACTTATCATACCTTCCTGTATTTGCCTGAGACTGGAGAGCGAAGAAAGTTTCACAGCTGTGCCTAGTGAAAAGCCTTAGCAATTCCTTTTTATAAACATAAGCTTTTTCCAAGTATTTTTTTTCCTCCCTAGACATGTTTTCAACACATACATGTACATATGTGTCTGAGTGTTTGTGTCTGTATATCTCTATCTCTATTTGTTTCTTCAGTTGTTTTGTCAAATCAATCACCCTAACAGGTACCAATTTTTTCACAACTGCCTTGGGCTAAATAGAGCAAATGACAAAACACTTTCAGGTTGTCATGTGTTAATGCTAAATGCCTTACAGACTGCACTGTTTATTTTTTTCATCTGCTTGACTAATGCTTTTCCCAAGTTGTTATGTGCTGGTATATTAAAGAAGCCTTCAAGACAGTTCTGTCAACAATTTAGTGAAATGTTCCTCATTAGTGAAGTTGAGCTGTCACATGAGTGCAATTTATATATTGAATTATAACTAAAAAATGCTTGAATATCCAAACTCACGTTAATTCATAATCCAACCCATTTTGCTTCTTCATGGATGCAATTTAGCCACGTACCTACTCCCCACAACGTTTTTTTTCTTACAAAGACATGTATCAATTTCATTAGCACTGCAATCATATATCTATATGCATTCAGAAATCCGGCTATATTCATTTTCACATCAATGGGCATAAAATTGCAGCTGGTGAGTACTGTATATATGTTTTAGACTGTGGAGTTTTGTTTTGCTTTGTTTCATTTTTGCATTTTGCAAGTTCACTGCAAAATATTCTTTCCTAATCTAGCTGCACTAAAGTTCCCATTATTCCCAAACACCATGGTCGAACACATCTGGAGGTCACTAGGTTAGACAAGACTGATGCAATGGAAAAGTTTCTGGCTCTATGCATTGTATCATGTGTAAAGATCTCACATGTGTATATTTTGCATTATGTGCTTGCAGCTGAGAATCAATTAAGATTTCTCAAAAACAGGTACATGGTGAACAATATATCAATAATCTTTAATGTGATTGTCTATTGCTGAAAAATTATTTTTCCTTATGTATATCTTGGAAGGTTTGTTAAAGATCTTGTGTTAGGATTATAAATGAAATCTGCAAAAGACTAGGGCTCAGATTTGTATTGAAGGAGACAGTGCACAATTAATTCATTTGTGTTAAATGCAACACACACCCTGTACCCAGTAAAAACAACACTGTTGTTTGTGTCGAGTATCACTTGCCCAGACACGTAGCAGGTCTAGATAATGTTTTCCAGAAATAAACTGCAGCTCTTTCAAAGAGGCATGAAGTATTTGCAATGAGGGATTTTTACTCTGAAATCTGTTGGGGGGGGGGGGGGAAAACTGCAAGCATTTCTCAGGATATTCCTGACTTCCTGACAGCTTACTCCCTCAGAAGATGGTAAAGATGCAAGAGGATGAACTATCCTTCAGTTCATACCAAGCAGTTGGGAAAACCTAACTGATGAAAAAAAAGTAGCAGGGAAGTTAGTGTAAAATGACCAAGTAATGCTCGTTCCCTTGATACTGAAGAAAACTAGAGGTGAACATAGTGGACTTTAAGGAAGATTTTAATAAAGTCATCAAGGCTAAGTAAAATTCCCTAGCTGGAGACATTAACGGGAAAGGTCCTTAAATGCAAAAAGGAACACAAGATAGAAAGGAATTCCATAGAAAGGATAAACTAAAAGTAGAACTGCAGAAAAAGAAAAAAGAAAAAAGTAAGACAGTAGAAGAAGCCAACAGTAGAAGAAGCTATGCCAGAAAGCATAGTGAAGATTTGAAAACAAGAAACGAAATATAGGATGTAAAAACAGAGACAGGTCATCCAGTATGATACACCAAGACAGTCCAGACATGTAGAGTTGGTGTCAGAAGGGCTAAATATTAGAATGAGCTATATTAGTGAACAATACTAAGAAAAACCAGAAAGAGTTCTTCAGATACTGTACGTTCAAAACAGAAGGGAAACAAAAGTATATTACCTGCTTATTGAATAAATAAATCCAACAGGTAACAAAGAAAAGTTGGAAATACTTAAACTTTATTTTGGCTCAATCTTCTCTAGGAAAAAGATAGGTGTTCCACCAGGCATTTGTAAAGAGCAGGATGAAAGGGCAAGATTAAAGCTTGAAAGATGGTCAGGGATTCCTATTTACTTTGAATGACTTCAGATTTCCAGGTTCAGATGAACTGCACCTCAGAGTAGTAAAATAACTTTCTGATGATCTCCCAAAGCTTTATGTAATGTAGTTGAGAAATCCTGGAGAAAGGATCAAATGTCAGGGGACAGGAGGAACACCAGCAACCAGGTATTGCATAACATTAGAAGTGGGTTGAGCTTTTTCCCCCCTTTTTTAAGTTTCTCAGGTACCTCAGGGGTATACAACTTTCTGGTCCCAGTATGATGTAGTGTTTTTGGTGTTTGACTTAAAAGACCCAGATTAAAGTCCACCCCCAACCACAAAGTCTCCTTGGGTGACTTTCAATCAGTCACAGCTGAACCTGAACACAGGTTATTGTTGTGAGGAAATGCTGCCTTGAATTTCTAGGGGAAAGGCAGGATATAAATAGGAAGGAAGGAAGGAAGGAAGGAAGGAAGGGAGGAAGGAAGGGAGGGAGACAGATAGACAGATAGAGTCATTCCAGATCATGCCTCTAGAGCAGTGTTTCTCAACGTTGGCAATTTTAAGATGTCTGGACTTCAACTCCCAGAATTCCCCAGCCAGCATACTAGCCACACACAGGCTCTCTTTCTCTCTCAGTCATATACACAAATACACAGTCACAACTTACACTTAACATACAGAAAAACAGAAATACATAAAACCTCTTCCTCAAACACCACACAATCTTCCAATTCATACACAACCTTCTTTCCATGCATATATGTGCACATATATAGGCATACATACACACAACCTTTCCACATCTACCCACTCAGCCACATATTCTCACATACCCCCATACTCAGCCGTCATATAGCTATTGTCCAACTATCACTCCATGCTCCCGTAATGCAAAACAAAGCAAAACAAAAAAACCTTACCTCACCCTTACAAATGGGAAACATCTGAAAAGTAGTAAAATCTCACAGTGACCAAAATCTTCCCATTAGACCATCATCACTGCAAAGTCACCTGAGATTTCAAATCATCTTGAGATCTCACAAAATTTGGTCACTGCAAATTGCCAACCCTGAGGCATAGAAATCAAGAAGATTTATAGACCACATTTTCAATGGAATACTATTCAAGCCAGCTAAAAGAAAAAAGAATCATTATAAAATAAAACATCAAATCATAAAAAATAGTGATAATAAAAACAAAGACTAGCTTTATTCCAACACTGTATGTTTATAACATTACACTTTCTCCCACCAGAACATCTGTCTAAGCTTAACTCTGATGCAGACATGCTAAGGAATCTCTGACAATGCCATTTTTATCCAGTGTATACTTATCATAAAATTTCCTTTGAAGGGAAACTGGTTTATTGAACACATACAAACATAACTACACAAGAATCAGAAATATACAAATCATTTCTTTTGGAAAGATTAGAAAATAAATTATCTCAAAAGAATCTAAGCTTAAAAATACAAATATTAGAAGGACAGGTTTGATGTCTCCTACAAGTTGAAGTCAATGGCTGGTGACTTCATTGTCAAATTTATATAATCTTCTTGGCAGCAGTATGAAAGTGGCTTCCCATTCTTTCTTTTGGGATCTTTTTTCAGCCTCCCAGTCTTGCCTATAATCCCTGTGTTTTCCGGCAGTCTCACAATCAATTACTAACCAGTCCAATCCTGCTTAGCCTCTGAGCCCAGACAAGGCCAATCAGATAATGCCACCTATTGCGATGCAAGGATATTGATTTTAAATAATATGGACTATTATATATAGTTGAAAACCCTGGCTGGAGTTTGAGAACTTAGGCTATCATTATGTAAGATTGGGTAGGCAAAGGTCACCAAAGGGTTAGTTTTAAGCAAACTGGTATGTTGAAGCTCTTACATGAGAAAGAAATTCTAACTAAAAAGTTATCAGAAAGACAAAAGGTTGGAGATTCCTAAAGGAACGTGCCAGGTTGTAGCATATTTTGATAGAAGCAGTTGCCGTTGTCAAAGAACAATGAAAAGATATAGACATGTGAATATGCAGCCCTACATTGCACAGAAAACTACTGGTTTCTACCCACGGGAGCTTGAAAGATGGCTAGCATAGCTGTAAGAGGAACTTGAAATTCTAGTATCAAAGACAAAAAAGGAGAGGATGGCTGCTGAATAAAAAAGGGTTGTGAAGTGCAGTCTCATTTTTCTGATTTAATTTCAGAAGTAACCTATTTATTTTACATAATTTGTATACCACCCACCTCCCAATGCCTTTAGATTCTGGAGGCTATATGATACAATATCTAGGGGGCTATATTATAACAAAAATGCCCAGTACGATTGGCAAAATTCTGTGTGGCAGCTGATGGCACCAGATGCCATATACATACAAAAAGCAACAAGCAGGTTCTGAAACATGCCTGGAGTTGTCTCATGCTGGCTGGGGAATTCTGGGAGTTGAAGTGCACACATCTTAAAATTGCTGAGGTTGAGAAGTGCTATGTATGCAATCTTGAGCTCTTCATGGGAAGGCAGGTTATAAATATAACAAATGAATAAATAAAATGATAAGCCTCTAAGAATAAGAAAGCCTGGTCCTGGCATTCAGTGGGCAATAATATGGACATCCTACCACTTCTTCAGGTAAAGTATTCCATAAAGGAGGCTACCTCCTTTGGTTGGGCTGAGAGAGGGATTGGCCCAGTCACCAGTGAACTTACATGGCTAAGGGTGGATTTGAACCTGATCCTCCTCAATCCCATTTCAGGACCTTAACCACTACACCATATTTTAGTCTCTATGGTTTTAGTAATGATTTTAGTTCCTCTAGTTGCTAGTTGTTATAAGTTCCTGTGCTCCATAACTGTTTTTATTTTAGATGCTGAGTTGGAATTTCAACCGTTTGTTGTTAGATTTTTAGTTGTCATGTTTTAAATTATTTTAATAACAACCTGAGTAACTCATTTGATAAGGTGCCAAATATATGTAAATAATAAATAAACTTCCAGAGAAGGCTCAGGGATTACCAAAACATACTTTGAGCATGAACAGAATGGAGGAAGGAACAATATTGAAATAAAAGCTATACCCATCAAATAACAAGCTAATGTTATTAGTGTTAATTATCTGTTTGGTGGATAATATCCTTATGTATACCAACAAGCAATATAGACTATTGCTGTCCGTAAGAAGAACACTTGAACAAATGTTCTTCCTTAGGCAGGAAGGTTTATTTCATAAAATCTGGAGGAAAAAGAGAAAGTGTAATGTGACAGACTGGTTTATGTGTTGAATATTGAGAAGAAAAGGTGAGTTATCCATTGACTCCATGTCACTTTTCCATTGAGGGTCATCTGGTACCTTCTGTGGAAATGAGTCTGAAAGGGCTTGGAGTGTCCCTGTTGGGTTTAGATATGAGTTAACTTTCTTTTATGGGGTTTTACAGTTATAGGCAGCATATAATTAGCAGCTTTCTAAGCTCATCCAGACTTTTTGTCCACTTCTCCATGTCAGTTCCACAGTCTGCCGTCTCAGATGCAGGGGGGAAAAAAAAAAAAAACTGCTGGTGTTGCATTACACAAACAACAGTAAAAAGAAATGTTAATTTCTTACAAACATTATACAACTGCATTCACACACTTGCCAACATTACTGATATGCTTCGCCAAAACTGGACATGAAAGAGCAAGGGTTCTTTAAAAAGTTCTATGTTGTATGTGAATTCTAGACATTAAAAACAAATTTTGAGCATCATAATGCCAAAGAAGTTATACTGCCCTCAATTTCAGGGAAAATTATTTCCATTCCAATAATTTTTATTTCCTAAGGTGTGATCAAAGACAGTGTTTCTTAAACCTTTTAAGATCATGGAAATCCAAACATTTTTTTTAACTGAAGAACACCTATGACTGCCACTTTTTAAAAAGTGAGATAGGTGGGGTAAGTGGAGAGAACAATACTGAAATAAAACATGTTAATTCTACTCTCATAATTTTTCATTAAGTTCAATACATTGATTATAAATCTTTATAGGTAGGTAGGTAGGTAGGTGGGTGGGTGGGTGGGTGGGTGGGTGTGGTAGGTAGGTAGGTAGGTAGGTAGATAGATAGATAGATAGATTTTTATTAAGAATGTTGATTATAATAGTAAAATCTAATGCAAACTAAACTTAAAGAGAAGAGAAAGGAGTAAAAAATGCAAGGAAAAAGAAGAAAGAAGAAAAAAGTAAGAATATAATAAGAGAAAAGAAAAAGATAAAGAAGTGACTTCCAAACTTCATCACAAGTATAAACAAATTTAGTGTCTCTTTACCCCCTCTAAAGTTACAAACAGTTATCTCTTCATTCCATTTCCCATCTCTCATCTATAAATAAATTCATAAAACATAATCTTTTCAATCCTAGTGTCAGCAGAAAGTCCATAAATTTTTACCAAAAGTAACAGCATATATTATTTTAACCTTGTTCAAATAAACCAACTTTATGCTCCTTTCGTTTACTTCTAACAGTAAAAGTTAACAGTCTTAATCTTTAGTTCATTCAAATATTGTTATAGGAATTTCTCTTCATTTCTTCTTTGTCCCATCACACAGAGTTCTTCAAGGCTTTAACAAGCCTTGTTCATAAATCCAATAGGAAAAAAATTGACCAGGTCACTCTCTTGGTTTGTCATTTGTATTTCCCTTTTAAATTTTAAAACATTGGCCAGTTTCTTTTGTAGATCCAGTGAAACATCCTTTTCTAAGTCATTCTCTTGGCCTGTCAGTTGTATATCCACTTTTAATACTATCTCTAACTTGTCAGATAAAATTTGTTCTACATCTGTCATTTCTTCAATAACATCTTTTGGACATACAGTGGTACCTCGGGTTACGAACGCCCCCCCTTACGAATTTTTTGCGATACGATCAGCTCCAGCCCCAAAAATTTACCTCGCCGTGCGACCTCTGCCCCGCGCTACAAACCGGATCCGCGGCCATTTGCCCTGCTGCCACGTGGTCGCGGCTTCCTGTGGGCGAGATTGCGGTAGCAAGGAGACGTTCGGTGAGGCTTGTGGCGTGTTTTGTGGCGTTTGGAAGGTTTTTGGTGTGCTTGTCAGCATGGCTCCAAAGAAAATGCAGAGCCGTATGTATTTACATTGAACCTTATGGGGAAATTTGCCTTGCGGCGCGACCAAATTCAGAGGGCGGATTAGCCGTATTTACATTGAACCTTATGGGGAAATTTGCCTCGCGGTGCGACCAAATCGAGTTGCGATCAGAGTCACGGAACGGATTAAATTCGTAACGCGAGGTACCACTGTACTCTATCCATAGAAGCAGACATCATTACTGACATTGTTGATATTGTGGCTACCATTTTCTGACTCTATTCTTCAAAAGTCTCCTTCAGTATTTTCACTGTTATAATGTTTTGCATCATTTTGTAGGCTTGTATTTTTTTCCTCTGCCTAAAATCTTTAGTCCCCTCTAATGTCCAGTTTTTAAAATCATGAAATTACTTATCTTTATTATGTCTTGCGAAAACCAAAACAGGATCTATTTCTCACTAGAGACTGTTCTTTATAATTCATTCTAAAATCTTATTGTAAAAGTTTCTATATTGCAAATTTATGGGGACCCTTAGTCCATTTATAACTTTCTGAGATCAAAATCTTATTTAGCTTTTTGCTGTTCATTTCAGATTCTTTAAATTCTTAAGCTTATGATTAAAATTTTCTTTCATTCGGGATTGAAGGCAAACTCACCCAGTGTTTTCAAACTTGTCATTCCAAAGTCTCTAATAGCTTAGTAGTAGTTAATGAGCAATTTCTGAAAGTAATTAGCAAGTGAAGTTAGTGAACTCAGTGTCCTTTAAAAGGTGCTGACCATGGTTGCGAGCAAGATGGGTAGTCCCATTGTCTCCTAGCACTCAAACCTGCGGGACACTACTGTCCTGCAGTCTCCTCATGAGGGGCAGCACATGTGGGTTATCTCCCATCCTCTCCTTGTCTGGAGAGGTTCCAGAGAGCTGGTCTATGCACCAGCTCTTTGTGCTTTGCCACGGTTGTCGGCTTCACTTTTGCGGAGATGTCTTTGGTCTGCCATTCCTCCCCTGGAATTCCCACATTGATTATAAATCTTAAAGGGATACATGAGTTTGTATATTATGACATAAAGGACAAGAATTCCATAGGAAATATTGGGAGCATTCTGAAGAACCATGGGAAATAGTGGGAGATGAGAGTAACTTTGGTCCATTCCATTTCATTTCAGAATCTGTTTTGTGCTTCCTAGATATTTGTGTGGATTTCAGTGTAAAATCAGTCATATTTTTAATCATTCTCAGCTTCCATAATTTCTTTGGAGTATCTTGTCCTTGGTTTTCATATCACCCTTTAAAATGTAAAATTAAACCCCAATGATTTCCTAGGGAGCTGGCTTAGAAAGAGTCACATGACATGCTGAGTGGTTGAATGTCTTGAAGGTGGTGCTTGGTGCCTTGCCTGATCCATACTTCTCCCATTCAATGGCTGGACTGAGTGGCAGCAAATGTTTAAATGTCTCTACTTCCTGGAGCACTTCCTTATCATATTTAATAGTTTTCATTTCCCAAAAGTGAAAGGTGTGAAGACAGTGAAGAAAGCTTCCTCAGAACCATCACTACTTAATTTTACATTGAAAAATTCTGTTGTGAACATTTTCTGGACAAAAGACATCAGGGGAAAAAAAACTTTTTTCCCCCTGGAAGTTACATTATCATTCATATAAAAGCAAATAGCTGAGAAGAGGTTGTGACATTTTCATTAGAGAAAGATAAACTAGTGGAACATATTAATGGATGTTAAATTGGTGTTTTAGCATAAATCTCAAAAATATGCTCAAAAATAAAAATCTGTGGTGAATTTGTTTGATACCCATAGCCTAATTCTAATCTGTTTTATAGTCAAGGTCAATTCTTCCTCAAGTCAAGCTTCTCTCATGATAATTACTGTATATAGAATTGTCTTGCCAATGTTTTATTCCAGGATATTTTATTTTACTTCCCATTTAGTTTATAGCCTTAGAATTTCCTGGTAGTCTCCCATCCAAGGGGATTGATCCTGCTTAACTTTTTTGAGATCAGGCAAAATGAGCTAGATGATTAGCAACCTCAACAGACACAGAGAACACCTTGCAGGACCTGAAGTAAGCATTAAATAGATAGGAGCCACCTCACAGCAGCAATATAGAAAGGCTCAGATTTTATTTAACAATGTGGATCATCTTTTCTGTTCCTTGAAAGACCATGGCAAAATGTGGGTGCATGGAAAATACACTGTAGGCAAGCATAATTTGTGATATTCAATGACCTCCTTTTTGATCATGAGGCACATCTATTAAAGTAGTAGCGCAAATTTCCAATTTCCCAGCTTTGTGGAGCTTGAGCAATAGAAGATAAGGGTAATGTTAACACTAGTCCTAAAACCTAGCTTTTGGAAAGGATTTTTTTTTTTCAAATTAATAGCAATCCCACTCTTTTCTCAATATATCTGAATCAGTGTTCTTGGAGGATGACCGCTATAGCTTGTCTCCTATCCATTTTGAAAGTTAATCCACCTGGTGAACCTTACAGCCAACAGGAATTTGCAACTTGCTTTCTCTGTATCACTGATTCTCTCTTTTTGGATTGTTCATATATCCTTTTTGAGCTTGTGTGTGTGTGTGCCTTAGAGTCAGTATTGACTCCTGGCAACTGCCTGGACAAGTCCCTGCAATTTTCTTGACAATGTTATCAGAAGTGGTTTGCCATGTGCCTCCTTCCTAGGGCTGGGAGAGTGACTGGCAGGACTAGAACTCACAGTCTCCCAGTTTCTAATCCGGTACCTTACACCAAACTGGTTCTCAATGAAATAATTGCTGTTCAGAATGTTGTCAGTGCGATGGGCAAAACTCACACCACAGGTTCGTTGGTCCAGAGAAGAAAGCTTTATTACGCGTTTGCAAAGGCAGGTTCCTCTGTGCCAGAAGGAACCCCGAATAGCACTTAATTACCTCCTTTTATACCCTAAACTGTCCTCCCCCTCCTTCGAGGGCTTGGCTCACAATCTTCCTTTTGAATTTTCCCACTTAACACACACACTGCTGCTTTAACCGGTTTCAATTTGCTTATCAGCAGAATCCATACCCTCATGAACTTTTGACCTGAATCCACATACCCTGTTATCTTGTGCAAACAAAGAGTGTCAGTATAAACAGTTTTATTCGGTTCTTATCCCATCCTGGACCTTGTGAATTTGAGACACAGCAGGATCCACATACACACTTCACACCTTTCTGGGGGACTTCCTCTTCCACCCCCCTTGTGCTTTGCTCCATTCTCACAATCCCCCCTTTTTCTTTTCCATCCTTGTCTCAAACTCAAGCAACATCATCTTTGATCCCTCCGGCTCCGCCAGTCCTACCACCAAACACAAAACACAACAATTCTCAACACAAGTCCCCCTACTCCCAGTGGTAATAGTCACAAGTCCAAATGTCTCTCCTCTAATTGCTGCCACGTCTCAGGGTCACTCACAACGGCTGGCCTTCCACTCGAACTGCCCTCCACGGTGATTCAGGTGCGGGTGCTGCCTTCACTCGGCTGTGATGCGTCCAGCCTCCCTCTTGGGTGCGAACGGCCGATTTGGTAATTAGCAGCACTTGGAACGGGTCTTCCCAGCTGGGCTGCAGTTTCTCATTCCTCCACGTTTTGATCAGGACCCAATCTCCCACACTGTGCGGGTGTTGACTGCCACTCAGGGGTGGTCGCTGTGCCAACAGATCCTGTTTGTGGAGAGAAAACAAAAAGCGCAACAGTGCCAGCAAATACTTTCGGAGAAACAAGTCTCGGAACTCGGGAATGGGGTTTCCCAACTTTGCCAAGTAGGGGCGCCCCATCAACATTTCAAACGGGGACACCCCAGTGTCTTTCCTTGGACATGTCTGAATTCTCAGCAGAGCTAAGGGTAGGTTCTTAGTCCAGGGCAACCCATTTTCCAACTGCAACTTGGTCAGGTGTTTCTTCAACTCCCCATTTGCTCGTTCCACTTTCCCACTAGACTCTGGGTGCCAAGGGGTGTGCAAGTCCCATTTCACCCCTATTGCCTCCATGACCCCCTGCAGGACACTTTGGGAGAAGTGGGTCCCACAATCAGAGTCCAAAGCCTCCATCATCCCATACCTGGGGATGATTTGCTCCAAGAGAGTCTTGGTGACTGTGGGGGCGGTGGCTCGCCGGGTGGGATAGGCTTCCATCCACCCTGTCAATTGGTCTTTGATCACCAGCAAGTACTTCCACCCCCCTTTTTCTGGCAGCTCTGTGAAATCTATCTGTGCTCTTTGGAAGGGCCAGGTGGCCAAGGGTCAGCCCCCGGGCTCCTTCTTCCTTGCTGCCTTTTTGTTCACTTTGAGACAAACTAAGCACTTCCAGCACACACTATGAGCAATTGTCCACATCCTCAGACTCCAATACTGATGTTTCACAGCATCTACCAAAGCATCTGTCCCCCAATGTCCACCCTCATGGACTCTTTCCAGAATTCCCCTCATTGCTTCAGGAGACACCACCTCAGCTCCAGCTACCGTTTTCCATCCTGTGGATGTTTCTATACACCCTTCTTTCTCCAGCTGCATCTTTTCCCTCTCACTGGGTTTCCAAGCCAGGGGTTCAGGATCGGTATCTAGAGCCGGGATTGCCACCATGAGCAACTCAACTTCCCCAGCAGCTTCCCTAGCCCACTTGTCTGCCCATCTGTTTCCTACTGCCTCAGGAGTCTGTCCCTTCTGGTGAGCAGCTACATGTACCACAGCCACTCGGGCTGGAAGTTGCAAAGCCTCCAGCACTCGCTCCACCAGTTGGACTTGCTCCACTTGCTTCCCATCCGCTCTTATGTAGCCCCGCTCTTGCCAAATTTTCCCAAAGGTGTGCACTACTCCCCATGCATACTTAGAATCTGTCCATATGGTTACCTCCATTCCTTCTGTCAATTCTAAAGCCCTAGCCACTGCAAACAATTCACATTTCTGTGCAGACCAACTCGGAGGTAGCGCTCCCTTTTCTATCACTTCTCCAACTCCAGTAACTATCACAAACCCTGACTTCCTTTTTCCTTCTTCTACTCTGCTAGACCCATCCGTAAACCAAGCCTCACCCGTTTCTAACGGAGTTTCCTCTAGGTCCTTCCTCACTTTCGTTATCATGTCCACCAACGACAGGCAATCATGGTCTTCTGGCTCCCATTCCTGTCTCTGACCATTCAGAAACTCTGCCGGATTCAAATTTCTATCTGTTCCAATCACCACATCTGGGCTAGTCCTTAGGATAGTCTCATACTTCAGCATTCTGCCTTCCGTCATCCAGGTGGTAGCCAGTTGGCTCAGAACTGCCGTCATCTGGTGAGGGGAGTGCACAACCAATGCCCCTCCAAAGGTCAGCTTCTTGCTCTCCACTACTAACACTGCCACAGCCGCCACTGCCTGCACACAGACCGGCCAACCCCAGACCACTGGCTCCAATCTCTTGCTGAGAAATGCCACTGGCTGGTACTGTCCTCCCCTTTTCTGCACCAACACTCCAACTGCCACACCCTGTGACACTGCCACATACAGATGGAATGGCAGTTTTAAGTTAGGCAGAGCCAGCACCGGGGCCGAAGCCAGAGCTCTTCAAAGCCTCCCACCGGTCGCTATCCTCAGTCCCCCATTCAACTTTCTCTCCTTCCTTTCCCACTAACTTCTCATCCCCCTATTCTCAGCCCATACTTCAGGCGCTATCTTTTCCTGATCCATTTCATTCAAAACACACATTTTCACCTCCTGATTTCTGTCCCACAATTCAATTCCAAACACACCCAATAAATCTCTTCCCAACAAATTGATTCCCGAGTCTGGGAGATACAACACATCCGCAGTCACCCGTACCTCCCCCAAAGTCAGTTCTACCTTCTCCAGAACCTTAGCTTCCTGCGAAGTTCCACTCACACCCACTACCTTGATGGTGCAACTCGAACCCCGATCCGTGCCCTGAACTGGGTCGCATACTGACATTCGACTCGCTCCCGTGTCTACCAGGAACAACCGTTCCTGGCAGTCAGGACCCACTAAGATGTTTACCAGTGGCTCCCCGTGGGTCCCTTTTGGGGAGCCGGAACCTCCCTAGTCATATAAAGCATAACTCCTCTCCTCGTGGTTCAGGGGACACTCGCGCGCAAAGTGACCTTCCTTCCCACACTTGAAGCATGCTCTGCTCCTCCCCCTCTGCCCGTTTGGTGGGGGTCCAGTTCGTGCTCCCCCATTTCTTCTGGAAGGAGGATTCCCATTTCCACCCCAAGGTTTGGACGGGGCGGGGGTCGCCTCCCTTTTCTCCCAAGTTTTTCCCACTTCATTTCGGGCGGCTGCCTGGACAGCGGCCATCATCATTTGAGTCTTTTGGCGGGCTTTCGCAGAGTCCTGGTTGACAAAGACCTGCTGAGCTGCCCGCATTAAATCAGCCATGCCTAAATCTGTCCACCCCTCCATCTTCTGGATCTTCTTCTGAATATCAGGCCAAGCCTTTGTGACAAACTGTATCTTTAAAAGAGTTTCAAAGGCCGAGGTACCAGGTTCAATCCCCGAGAATTTAGTCAAGCCTTCGTGCAGGCGGACACAAAAATCGCCTGGGGACTCATCTTTTCCTTGGGTTACTTCAAAGGCTTTTGTTAAATTTTCCCCTTGCGGGATGGCCAATTTAATTCCCTCCAAAATCATGTTTTTCAAATCTCTCATATTTTCACGGTGGGCTACATTGTTAAGGTCCCAGCCTGGATCTGCCAAAGGATATTTTACATCTGAGGCCACCGCATTCGGTTGGCCCCCTGTCCTCTGATCCCAGGCTGTCATAGCCGCTCTCCGTATGAGATTTCTTTCCTCAGGAGTGAAAAGATGGGCTAGAATATACATCAACTCCTAGTAAGTATAATCCAATGGTCCCAAAAACAATTCCAGCTGTTCCGCCACTCCATGGGCGTCCTCATGCAGTTTTGGAAGAGTCTTTTTCAGTTCCCGTAACTCAGATGGTTTTATTGGGACTGCCACAAACACAGTGACTGGTGCCCCTTGTGGGTCAACCCCATTAGGGACTTCTCTGACTGGGAAGGCCGAGACGGGTTTGCTCAGTCTTCCACCTAGAGGCAAACTCTCTAGGTCTTTGGTTAGTTGGGCCAGTTCCCTCTGCAATCCTGGGTAGGCTGGGGGAGCCACAGCCGGCACTACCGGTGCCACTGGTGGAGGTGCCGGGGCGGAGGCTGGTGGACTCCTCAACCATTCCTCTCCCTCACTACTCTCTTCCCTACTTACAAACTGCCCTTTGGCCAATGGCAGGGGAACAGGTCCCTCCCATCGGACATGATACCACACTTCTATATAGGGGACCTGGTTCTTGAGTCCATGGTCCTCGATATAGGTCTTCAACTGAGTGATCCAGTAATGTTCTGGGAGTCCCTCCGGATCCCAGTGATACGGAAACTCAGGGTCCACTAGTGGATATTTTGGCCATTGTTTCGTGCACAGGCAAATCATAGCGCTTTCCTCCTGCAGTCACCACGTTCCCAGTTTCCCAGCAGTCGCTGGCCTCCTCTGTGGAATTTAAAACCCGGAAACCTGGTGACTGAGTTATATCTCTGCCTCAGGCGGGGCAGATCCCACTGTTGCAACAGTTGTCCTAGGGGAGAGTCAGAAGGAATCCCATTCCCCCGAGGTCCCCTTTTCTGTCCCAGAGAGTTGCCCTGCCCCCGAGACAGCTTACTCTGTTCCTTTCCCATTGTCCCCTCTTCTACACGTCCCATCGTTCAGCCTCCCAGAGACTTTCCTTCTAAGGCGTCCAACACCTGGTTTCCACCCCAAAATTGACAGTCAGAACCGGCAACAGACTCACCTGATTCCTAGGTCGACCTCCTCTATTTGCTCCTTCTCCTGGACCGTCTGTTGGGCAGTCACCCCGGGATCCGATCGAGACTCAGGAGGGGTCCCTTCAACAAAGGGAAGGGGGTGGCGCCAGACTCACCCGGTCCTTGGTCTCCGATCGGGGTTCCACGAGGCTCCTGCCTGGCTCACCAAATTGTTGTTGGTGCGATGGGCAAAACTCACACCACAGGTTTGTTGGTCCAGAGAAGAAAGCTTTATTACGCGTTTGCGAAGGTGGGTTCCTCCATGCCAGAAGGAACCCCAAATAGCACTTAATTACCTCCTTTTATACCCTAAACTGTCTTCCCCCTCCTTCGAGGGCTTGGCTCACAATCTTCCTTTTGAATTTTCCCGCTTAACACACACACTGCTGCTTTAACCGGTTTCAATTTGCTTATCAGCAGAATCCACACCCTCATGAACTTTTGACCTGAATCCACATACCCTGTAATCTTGTGCAAACAAAGAATGTCAGTATAAACAGTTTTATCCGGTTCTTATCCCATCCTGGACCTTGTGAGTTTGAGACACAGCAGGATCCACATACACACTTCACACTTTTCTGGGGGACTTCCTCTTCCAACCCCCTTGTGCTTTGCTCCATTCTCACAAGAACATTCCTCCAATTTTTATACTCACTTTTATTTTCTGATGTGTTTTTATTGCTTATCATGTTCTATCCTTTCTTCTCTCTCTTCAGTCACTTCTCCCCAATAACAGACTATCAATCACAGTGGGCTAGGAGTGCACCTGGAAGTTGAGCTGTTTTCCTTTTTCTAACAACCTGGTTGTTTTCAAACAACCAAGCTCAGAGAACCCCAAGGACTCCACAGTTCCTTTTTCTGCTCCAGGCAAATTGCCTGCCTACTTTTGGAAGACAGAATAAGTGTGAGGCACAAATACTTGGACATATACCTTCCCTACTTCATAAAAAAAACCCCAGCAAGTATTGAGACCCCAGGGCTGTACTTCTGCCTTCATAAAGACAGGACAAGATCTTGATATCTGTACTTTCCCCTCCTATGCTCTCCATACACTGGATTCTAGTTCTCTTCCTTGAGGGGTCACACTCCATAGCCAAAATACTAACACCAGAAATAATCCACTAGGTGGCTCCCTCTGCAAATGTTAGCCTACTGGCAGCATTCTAGCTTCAGACTGAAACTGAGCATGCATTATATCCTTGCCAGCAACAGCAACAGGTTTCCTGTACGGGGAAATAACTTTTGAGCCTCTTCTCAAAGTAGCACCATTTGTGAAGACTGCTTTTTCTTTTATTAGCCTGCATAAACTGCACCAACTAGTTTTCTCCAAAATTCAACAGAAGTATATGATATGCTGGTTGAACTAATGGAACAGAAATGGTAAATGTTCCATTTTTATTTATTTATTAATCATATTTACATAGTCGCCCATTTCACACAAGGTGACTCTGATTTTTAATCAGATCAGTCATATTAACTCTCCAGGTAGATGTTGCATGCCAAATTTCAAATTAGTTTTACTTTCCTTGAAATAAACAGGTAATTGAATTGCACTTTATATACAAGACATATATATGTGTTTACAATAGAAATTATATACATGTAGAAGTTTATGATAAGGAAGCAGATTATACATACACACATGCCTAGTGTATGAATGCATATTCTCATTCACTCATATAAGTGAGTGACTGAGTGAATCAGTGTTTGATATATAGGGCACAGCATTTATCACAATTGTTGCAGATCACTTCTGATAGATTACACTACTTTTTCCTCCTCCTCCTCCTCCTCTGCCCCCACCACCTCCTTTTTTGCTTTCAATCAGCCTTGACAAATCCATGCAGTTTTCTTGCCCACATTTTTCAGAAATTGTTTGCCACTGCTAGGGCTGAGAGAGAGTGACTGGCCCAAGGTCACTGAGCTGGCTTTGTGCCTAAGGCTGAACCAGAATTCACCATCTCGATTCCTAGTCTTTTAGTTTTGGAATTGTGGCCTTTAACCACAATTCCAAACTGGCTCTCTTACATTACTTTTCATAAATACAGAAATGTCTGTGATGGGCTGAACAATATTTAATTACTGCCGATGCTCTTTTATTTTTTCTTTGGAGACAGTCTGCATCTACAGTGACACTTCTGAAGCAGGTCATAGTGAGAAAGAGATAAACATGTATTGTACAGATTTTCACCAGTAATTTCATGTTAACTAAGGAACAAAAATATGCTGCTGGCTTATGGCTTTCCATTACTAGTAGGCTGCTATTACTGACATATTAAAAAAGACTGTTTCATAATCCTAAACATGCATGTTATGATACCCAGTTTATTAATTTTGTTTTATCTCCATGTTATTTTTAGTGCAGCATTCAACCATATATATTTTTAAAAGAAATAGGTTTCAATTGATTCTGCATTCCTTTTTTAATGACATTTGACAGTTCAACTTAGAAACACAGAAGATAGCATAATAAGTTTTACCCAAAATGATTATGACAGTCATTTGAATAAAATACAGATTTTGCAAGCTGTAAAGCACATCATTAGAACATATCCTGGCCTAAGGTTTGGTTCACAAACTACAGTACTCAAACCAAGTCATTAAATCTATCTAAAAGGGCCTCATTTGAGAAGCAATAAAATTTTTAATCATTTTATTATTAAAAGAGTGTTTAATATGTAGCTAATTAAATGCCAAAGGCAGGTTATCTGAGTTTAACCTTCAAAAAGAAAATGATGTATCAAAGTCTGCCTCTGGCATCATGGGATAGAAATGTCATCCTCATAATCACTGCGTGACAACTAGCTAGTGGCCTTTTCTAGAGGTAGAGTTAAATTACCTGATTAAATTAATAGCCATTTAGATGTTTTAGGAACTGCACAGACCTATACTAAATGAAAATTAGGTCCATTACATTTTCTGAGTGGGCTAGATAGACCCTAAAATAAAACACGTATGCCATCGTCCACATTTCTTAGATTAAGCAATTAAAAGCCCTTTCTAAAAAGTGACTCATTTTCTATAATGTGCCGACAACTAGTTTTGCCCTAATGATCACAAATATGTTTTTATCTTCCTGGTTTTCCTGTTCATAGTTCTCTGGTAAGAAATAAGAAATGGTTTGTGTTCCCTCTAAGAGTTAAATTTTGCACTGAGCTTTTTATAGCTTATTGTGATAACTAGGATAAAAGAAGACAGATCCACTGCTAAACCTCTGAAGGATCTGCATGCAGTAGACCAGTCTAATATGTTTAGAACTTGAATACAGCAACAGCAAGTAAAACCGCAAGTCAAAGGCAAAATTATCTGCCATAGCTGGCCTTGTGCCAACCACTTATCTCAGCCTCAGTCTTCTACACCTAGAGTAGCTACTACATATACAGTAACTACAACAACAAAACCCCCAGAAAATGACAGAAGACTCCATTTTGCATAAAACGTGCATGTGCTAATTCTTATACAGTGAGATTCAAATGTAGACATAATCACTACAGTAGTATATACATCTCACTCTGATGAGGAAGACTATGAGCAGGTAAGCATATACCTACTCAGTTTGTTGTCCCAAAGTTGCTTAAAGGCAATGTCAGTTCCCTTTTTCGACCTTCTTAGGATCCTTATTATTATATTAGTTTTTGACCAATTGTCAGCCCTTCAAATAGAGCAGTGGTCTGCAAAGTGGGATAATACAGCCCAGGTGGGAAGAAAAGATTCAGACGTTTATTTACATTTCTTTTTTTATCTGAAACACAAAAAAGAACTTAAGCTATACTAACACTTAAGATACAGAATATGCAAAATATAAAATACATTTTGGGGAATATGTTTGTAACATGTGCAACATATTCATACAGTTGTACATGTCTATGATTTATAAATATATAATAAAAAAAAGTTGGGAGACCATTGAAGTAGAGGACACTTTCAAAGGAAGAGGAGTGTCCTCTAATAATCTTTCAGAAAGAGGCCTGTCTTCTATAAAGTGGGTACGTGTAACTACCTCCTTAGGATTGGATGCTGGATCTGAGGCCCTGAAAGCCACCATTTAAGCCTTTTTTCGAAATGACATGAATTGCAACGTACCTAAATTAGGCGAAGCTGACATTTATGGTCCCCCTGAAACCAGGCCATTCCCCCTGGAGCCAAGCCATCCGCACCGGAGAGCAAAGCCCTGGCTGCAGCCGCTTGATTTACGTGGCGGCCTTGAGAGAGGAAGAGGCCCAGCCAGAGCTCAGGGCGCCCAGGGAGAGCAAAAAAGCTCAAAGATAAATCCTCTTCAAATAATTTTTATTAGCCCTTGGGATAAAAGTCACCCTTGACAGGGATGATTTAACAGTATCTTGAGGCAGGAGGGAAGCTCCCTAAGAAGCCGTGAAAGCGTCTTCTTTCTTTCTTTCCCTTCCCTCCAAGAGTTTCTTCTGGTCTACTTTCGATACTCGGCGGGGGCAACGGGGTCAAAAGGGGATTTCCTGAGGCCGCTTTACTCCCGGAGTATCTCTCGTGAGAATGAGCCGCCTCTGCCGGGAAGAGAAGGCCTGGCGCCTCGAAGGGTGTCTGAAACAAGATAACAGCTGGCGTTCAGGGGAGGAGAAAGGGGCAGCCTGAGGTGTCTCATCTCGGCCGCGACGCGGAGCGCTTCCCGGCTTCGCAGAGCGAGCCGCCCTGGGCTAGGGAACCCCGGCTTCCCCGTAGCGGAGCGCCGCGCGACCTGCCGCGAGATGCGAGAACCGCGTGGCGGAGGGATGCTGTGAGCAGAGAGGCTGCCTGTAAGGCGGCGGCGGCGGCGGCGGCAGGGGCAGGGGCAGGGGCAGAGGAAAGCCGACCTCCTTTCTCTCGGGATATTTATTCTCCTTAAGCAGCTGGAACCTGCCTTTAGCTCACCCGCCGTTCGCTTGCGCGGTTTTGAGCAAGGAATAAAAATGTGCAAAGTACAAAGTCGGTGGGGAGATGTGCAGAGCGAAGACAGGCGAAGAGGGCTGACCCCGTTCTTCCTTTTTGTAAAAGCAGAGGTTAAGCTGCTGAAAACAAAGCTCTCCGTGTAGTGTAGGGTATTAATTCTAAATCTCTCTCTCTCTCTCTCTCTCTCTCTCTCACACACACACACACACACACACACACACTAATAAGTATACTTTATTGGGCAGATGGGGGGGACTATCAATTACACCAAGACTATCAATTACATGAAATATGTTGGAGCATCATTTCACAACTCTCAATCAATGATTCCAATATACTTATGAAAAATAGTCTACTAATACTCTGCATAGCTAAAGTTTCTGGAAACTAGTCTTTCTTTCCAAGGAAAGTAAACACAATCCTTTAAGGGTAGCAAAATGTGTGTTCTCGGATCATTTGAAGGACACTAAATTATCCCCCCCCCCCCATTTCACTTCCAAGATATAGTTTTAATCATCTGGATTGATATTGGATAATGTATGCATGTCTGTTCCAAATTAAGATGAGTTTGAAGGAACTTCCAGATTTGTATGAAGTTTCAGCCATAGGATTCCTTATAATTCTTTCTAAATGTGGACTCAGAGAATAAGCAAGATTAGTTTGACTTTGCTGATCGACACTTTTAGGGTATTACTGACATGGGAGATTTGTTAGTACTAGAAAATTAAAGCCCAAATGTGAAGGTAGGAAAGGCTTTTGCTAAAACTGTATGGGATCTAAAGGAGGGCTTGTTTGTTCTTTTTCTGCTTTCTTCCATCATGGGACAGTTTTGAGGTTAGAGGAGATGAGAAACATCAGGTTCTAATCTTTACCTAGAAACATGGAAAAATGATACTGTTTACTGAGCATCTTATAGCTGGCATAAGTATAACTCATCTCAACATATGTTCCCACAGCCATGCTTACTGAGATAATATGATCTGTAGAGAAACAGGGAGCATTTAATGTTATTTGTGTCTACCTATTCAAACTACCAATGACCACTAAATCAGCATTTTTTTTACCACTGACAGATCTACTTCTTCTTGAGGTCCAGCTGAGAAAATTCTGCAAGCTCAAAGTCTTAAATACTCATTTATCATTTTTCAGTTTTCTCTATAGATAACACCATCCCAAACTATAATCTCAAGGGAAATATAGGTATATTAATTCTGTAGTTGCATTTGTAACCGTGTCATAGTTTTAAAACTTCCTTTACACAAGATGCTGAGAAAGTGCATATGACAAACTTTCTCCTCTAATCCAGAGCATTCAGTACAAATATCATAATACAGTGAAGCTAAACTCAGGAGTGATAGAAGGATATATTTCACAGCGTGCATGGTGAAATTAGGGAACTAACATCCACAGACTACAATGTTGGCTGCACATTTAAAAATGAGTGAGATAAGTTCACTGGGGACAAAGCTTTCAAGACTAATCAAGGTCGCCATATTACTTCCAATATCAGAAGCCATGTTCCTCCCAGTGTCAGTTGTTGGAGAACACATATGAGAAATTGCTCTGATAGTCGGGTCCTACATGTGAATTTTTCTTAGACATCTGGTCAGATCCACCACAGCGCTTCTTCAGTTTTTATATATTCTTTGAGTGATTCAGCAGGCATAGTCAAATGATATAATGAGCCTATCCCAGAGATATTAGTGTTTGGGGATGTTGTAAGCCTAATGCATATAAAGAATGAATACTCACCCAATGTATCACTTCAGACTATAGTATGTGTATATTGGAGTGGGGAATTCTTCTCCATAATTTGTTTTTTTTAATCTCTCTGCACTTCACAACTAGCATAAGAGGAAAAAATACAAACAATTCCCTAATATACATTTTTTCTACATGCAGCAGTGTATAAAGACAGTCTGTGTTCAGGTGCTCATTGTATATGAGTGGATAAAGGGATATTTTAGGTTGAGGGCTCTCAGTTTAAATTTATTATGCATTTATTCTGTCTTTGTTCTTAACAATTTTGGGAGGAGAGGAACGATTCAAATACTTGATCTTCCACGTCCAGTCTGATGGAACTGCACTGGGCTCATGGCTTCGTTTTTTCTGCTCTTATTTTCTAAGCCCTCTTGATACTCTGAGCATTAAAATTCAAGGAATAACAAAGAATGCTGGGAACTTTCATAGAGAGAGAGCACAATCTTATGAGAATTAATCTGATACAATTATTTTCAGAGTAACTCTAAAATGCAACTAAGGCTAATTGTGCAAGCACAGTCTTCTTTTTTCAAATTTGCGACAGAGATTAAAATAAGACATTCTTTCTTGTACATTCTGAGAAATATGTTTGTTTGTATACGTGTGTGTGTGTGTGTGTGTGGGAACTGGGAGACCTCCCTTAGGCATGAAAGCTGGCTTGGTGACTTTGGCCCAGTCACTCTCTCTTATCCCAACCTACTTCACAGGCTTGTTGTGGGGAAAATAGGAGTGAGGAATATTATGTACACTGCCTTGAGTTCTACAAATAAAAGCAGGATATAAATCTATTAATCAATAATTTAATTATTGAAGTTTCTGCCTGGCAGTACCAATGCAAATTTATTAGATTTATTTATAATTTCAAAGCTGTATATTGCAACTTCAGTGAAGTACTGACACGTCTTCAAGGTTGAGACTAAAGCCTTAGTGGTCAAGCATTTATATGATCATTTCTTTTTTTTCTCATGGTGGCAAAAGTACGTAATGAAACACATAACAACCAACATTCTTAGAAAATAGAACAGGCTTATTAGGATTTTTATTAATCGATAGGTACCATAAAATAGATTGTTTTATAGGTGCCTTTAATATTTATTTGTTACTAGCTCAGTCCTAAATTCCCCTGCATCTAATTGTTACAAATGTTTAAACTTGGAAGAGAAAAGAGTGTTTCAAAAAATATATATTTCAGGGATTCCATCCATCCCATACAAGAATTCTGTGAGTAGTGACTACTTTTAATATTTTCAGTTATCTTGTGAGAGTTCAGTTCATGATTCCATACATTATTCAATTTGTTGGACTATGAATACTTGAATAATTGAAAGCTGCAGAAGTATTATAAATTATCATGTTTCTATGATGATCCCCTTTTAAAGTTTTTATGATATGATGCTAAAAAACACTCCACTGGAATTGGCCTACAAGATTAAAGGGACATTTTAAATGTACTTGACTATGTGTGTCTGTTTAGGAGAAATAAACATTATTTTCTGTATATGTATATACATACAATCCTTCAAGTGTATTAGACCTCCTGTTCATTATGTATATGTTACATTGTTTTAATTACTGCTGCATCTACAGAAGTGAACATTGTGGAATAAGGCAGCAGTATTGATAACTGGTGATTATGAATAAAAGTCATTTTTCCCTTGCTAATGTTAATATTAATGTGCCTATATGCCATTTTAAGATTACAATACCGATATTTTATCACAAATGTACAAGGCAACTAATGCAGACAGTATTCTTTCTGGCTGTTTGCTAGGCATGTAATAAAAAAAATGTCAGCAGGTGTACATCACAGTGAGCAGTTAGGAAAACAAAATTTCTTCATGCAGGTAGCCCGAGGGATAGAAAGAGCTACATACCCATTTGATTCTGATCTCCCAATCTGTAGACGATGATACTGTAATACTGAAATGAATGTATTTCTAATCTGTAGTTAATTTTAATTTGGTCAAATTCCTCCAGCCTCTGTAAGGTAAATGCTAAACTGAATATTGATTTGTGTCTTTATGGTTTCATCTGCAATATTTGTTCTTGGCAACTTTCATATCCATAATTATGGTCATTGAAAATTCAGCGAAAGGATGAATTCTTTTTCCAAAAGTTTTTGTGGAATAATTATATATTTATATGGAATGATGATTTCTAAGTTCAGAAGTAGATCATGATAGCAATTAAACAGGAATAAATAGCATTTTAAGATATTTGTGATGATTGATGAGTTTATGTATGTAAAACATTTAGAATTACTTTTCCAACAGGCTCAAACATAGCGAAACAAAGAAGGGTTGTAGCTCGCTGGTAAAGCCTTGGCTTTGCATATAGAAAGTCCTGCATTCAAATCCCAGCATTGCCAGCATCTCCAGAAATATAAAAGATTCCTCTATGCAGGCTGAGAGAGTTGTTGTCAGTTAGTGTAGAGACAATTCTTCATCCAGGGGAACTTCCTGTGTCCCTAAGACACAGCAGTAATCAGCATTTGTTTAGCCCAGATGAAGATTTCCTTAACATCTCTGGATCAGTTTTTAGAAATAATTAAGTTTGAAATAAGAATACACCATATTTGGGAAGACTATGTCTGGATAACCTGTCTATCTCTTTGATCTGATGTCCAGATACAGCAGTGATGAGCAACTTCAGTATTTTGGTTCTTCTTTCTTATAGTGCTTTATCATTAAACCAGAGTTAGACTGGACAATCTTTCAAACAAAAGACTGTCGCATGTAAAGTAGGATACATAACCATCCTATCTTAGTGGCCTTAAAAATTTGTGAATATATTTTCCATTGTTCTGATGCATCTATTGGAATAATATCACTGTCAGGTTTCATAACTTTCAGCATTAATATGGAAAACATCCTTATGTTCTCATCGCTATGGTTTTGTTGGTTCTCTCTACGGAAGACATCTTCACAGAAAGTGGAAAGTGTCAAGGTAATAAATTATATGTACATCTGTTTTTAACCCACCTGGTCCCATGTGCTGTTGAATCATACCAGCTTTCAGATATCTAGTTAAATGTTCCACAAATTGATCATGTTTCTTGTCTCTCCCCCATGGTAGGGTACATAACAGTTCAGGCTTGTTTGTTTATTCTGAGTAACATAAACTGTTTCTCTACAGTTGCTCTATGTTTCTGACTTAGCATCATATGTGAACCAAGCTCTATGGCTTATTTATGGTATAGCCATTATTTCACAGTGTAGAAGAGTCAGCTAAAAGACCCCTGTTGGTAATACTCACAAACATTTTAAATGAGGTTGGAAAACATTATCATCTGTATACAGTAGATGAAAAGCTGAGGTTAAGAACTATTAGTTTATCTAAGTTCAAATAATGAGTCTATGGCACATACACTTGAATAATAATAATAAAAAAAATTCACTTTCTTGACCAACACTCTGCATGACTTAATGATATAATTAAAGAAATTCTAGTCTATAATAGACATATTCCATTGTCTGTTACTTCAGTGAATGATCTGTTATTGTTCAAACACCTCAGCAGTAGTTTCTTAACAAACATATATAGCTTGTAATATCTTTGCTTTAAAACTGAATATAGACCAGTCCACATACAAATTGATGAGATTAGGGGGAAAAAGACCAATAATCTGAGTTTTATAATTTAGTCTATAATCATTGGTTCCTATTTTAAAATCATTGCTCAAAGGGGTTCTTCTTGTAACAAATATGTCCTGATATGCTCATTCAAATTCAGCCCTTATTCATTCAGAAGCCTTCTGCCTACTCAAATTATATGTCTATCCATAAATATAAGCAGACCATTTTAATTGCATGGGGGGAGGGAATAGACTGTAGAGGTTGGCCAAATATTCCTCTAATGGAAATAGAACAGCATTCAACTAGAGGAAAGCCTGCTATAATTTCACAATATTACTTTGAAAATTGAATCTAATGCCATTTTGTTTACTGTTGAAAAAAGGTTGTGGAGTGAAGATATTAAAAAGTTACTGAGAATATTTACTGCAACTTTTGCATAAATCTTGTATCTGTAACCTGATCTTTGTGACATAAATATTAGCAGGCTTGTTTCCATTTCATCTCCCATAGAACCAGTGCTGTCCTACAGCAATAACCAGCATCAGAATAGAGCTATTTGCTGCTGTCATAAATAAGAAACGGTGTCAGGGATGTTTTCATTTGACTGAGCAGTAATGGAGTTAATTATACTTCCAGTCTCTTTGTTTTTGATCTGTGTTTCCAAAGTCATCGCAGTGTCCTGAATTCTCCCTGTTCATTTAAACTTTATGAGCCCCACCACATATATTGCTTAAATTATTTTTTCCCAGATTCTGCAATGAATTTGGAATTATTATTATTGATAAAAGTTTATAATTTAATACCTAATAAATGCTAGCATAATAACAAAAATGGAATATTCTGCCAAAAGTTGTGGACTAAAATGAGGATGATCGTGATGTATTATCATCAATGCTGCAGTGTGTCCTAAAGTCAAATCCTCCATTTTCTCATATCATTTCATGCTCTTAGTATATTTTTATTTTGCGGCCCTAGAAGAATAGAATAAATGTAGCAAACTTTTTGTTGTTGCTCTCCTTGTGACGAGGCTATGTGCAGACTTTCACAGAATTTGGCTCATAAAGTTCATGGCCTTAGTTCTCTAAGGCTCTAATGCTCAGAGTATAGGAAATCAACAAGGTGAGCTTGAGCTCTTCATACAAAAAGGCAAATATGAACCAAATGGTATAAGAGAGATCTGGCAGGATGACTTCCATGAATGCACTACTAGAGCAACTGAAGGATATCATGTGTTCAAAGGGAACAGAAGCCAGAGAAAGTGAGGAGGAGTTGTAATGTATGTTAAAAATAAATTCAATTTCTGCTCCAAAATCCAGATGAATAAACTTGGAAATGCTATAAAAGCATCTAGGTTAAAATAAATGGAGGAACAACAGCAACAACAAGTATGTTTTGGGTGTCTACTATCAAGCTGTTTTGATCCTCTGTAAGCTGCCCAGAGTCACAGGTGAGTGGAGAGCCTTAAAGATTAATACATTAATTTTTAATTTTTAAAAGATGATATTTGGTTTAGTCTTCTCTGAGTAGGGGATATGTGTTTCACTAAGCAATTGTGAAGAACAGAATGAAGGGACAGAATTGAAGCTTGAAATTGATAGAGACAAGGTTAGATAATTCCTGTTACTTTAATTATTTTAAATTTCCAAATGAATTGCATTTTAAGACTCTGAAGATGACTGGAAGGAAGATCTAGCAAGAGGCAGACAACTTTATCTGCCACTGATACCTGGAAAGTTTTTAGAGCAGTTCATAAAGATGTTAATCTGTAAGTGCTCTGAAAACAATGCAGTAATTCCAGAAATCAGTATGGATTTGTCAAAAATTACTCTTTCTAGACTAATCTTATCTCAATTTTTTTTGGACTGGGTAATTTCCTTAATAGATAGTTGAAATGCTGTAGACATAATATACCTTGACTTCAGCAAAGCAAAATGTTTCACAACTTGTTGATTAGCAAGCTAGTTAAGTATGGGTCAGATGGCATGACAATTAAGTGGATTCATAGCTAGCTCAAAAATGTGCTCAAAGAGTGTTCATCAATGGTTCCTCAACAAATTGGAGAGAGTTATTAAATGAGTTGCCACAAGGATCAGTCATGGGTCTTCTGCTCTTCAATATTTTCATTAATGGTTTGAATTAAGAGATGGAGGGAAAGCTTATCAAATATGCAGATGATACAAAATTGGATGAGATAGCTGATACCCTAGAAGAGGGCTTGTCAAACTATGGATCACAATCCCTTGAGAAAATCTGAGAAAATCTGAGGGATATGTGCAAATTTCTGGGTAACCAGAAAGGTTGAAAGGCAGGTAGGGAGCACAGCATCTGCTGAACTCCAATTCCTGGGTCAGGCTTGAGGGAAGAAGGCCACACTGCACATAATACATGTCTAGTGGAGAGGAGAGGCATAGGTGGCCTGAAGAGACCACATACCAAAGTCATCACTTTGGGAAGCAGTTGAGAAAAATGGTACACTTGCTTGGCCACTTCTGTCATCATTGTCAAGGACTGTCAGACTCTGTCTTGAATATTGTGTCTGGTTCTGAGTACCACTTTTTACAAATGATTCAGGAAAAATTGGAACAGGTTCAGAGAAGGGCAACAAAAATGATCCAGGACTAGAAACTAAGACCCTACAATGCGGGATCAAAGGAGCTGAATATATTTTGCCTTCAGGAAAAAATATCTAGGTGCTATATGGTATCACTCTTTGAATACCTGGAAGAATGTCACATAGAAGAAGGTCATATATAGCAAAAAAAACTCAGAACCTGACTTGGTTCTTAAAGCCCTCATTGTAGGTGCCTTTCATCCTCCATAAATTCTATGTTCTATTAACCTCAGAACTTCAGCTGAGTAGCAGCTAGGAATATAAAACAATTATCATGGATTTCTAAAGAAGTGAATTGGTGGAATCCACTATAATAATTCTGCCATGACCTAGACAATAGAAAGAATAGAGCCCTCTGGTGTCCATCATATTCTAATTAAAAACATGCACAAAACATGTTTATTAGCAAAAAAAAAAAGCATATATTTAATTTGTGTACCTTGGTAGAATGTTTACTGAAGATGGGAATATGGGTGGAAAATTTTCAAGGAGTACAAAGATTGGTAGAAAGGTAGTGGGCAGTAGATGGTCTCTTTGTCAGGAATTAATGTTTGGCAAAAGAAGCAAAAATGGTTGTGTATAAGGGCATACTCCCACCCATATGGGAGTGGAAGTGAGAATTGGGTATGTCAAGAGAAACATACAGGTTAGATTCTGTGGGAATGGGCTATTTTTAAAAAATGAGGTAAAACAAAAAGAGATAGGGTCTAGAATGCATGGATGTTGAATATATGTGGATTGAATACAAAAGTGAGTGACCAGTATGAAAGAAGTACCACTGAAGTCCTTTGGTCGTATCAATAAAATGAATGAGGATCAAATGGCAAAACAAATATATGAAGTTAATGGATCAAGAAGAAAGGAAGACTGAGAAAGACTTGGTTGGATGGAGTTCATGAGATCCTCAGAAAGAAAGAGAGGTGAGAAGTTTAAAGAACCAAAGGCAATATATGAAGCAGTATACATGTGTGATGTAAGGCAAGGTTGATTTGCAAGCTTAGAATGCTATGGAGAGCTATAGTGAATAGAGTTGGTGTAAATTAGATTTAGCTATCTTTTCTTATCTTACAACTTTACAGTTTCTTGGCTTATGGTTTCCTACCCTCTTTCTGCACTTTGAATAAAGTTCCTTAATCCAAAATCAAGTAGAGTGATGAGAATGTATGTACGTATGCATTGGTGAGTATGTATCTATTGTATGTATGCACTGGGGAAGGTTACATTAAAAATATACTGTATGTAAAGGAAATTTACATTAAAAACTTTGTATTAGGAAAAATGCAAAAAATCACCTCTGCATATAAAGGAAAGTTGTGAAAGTCTTCCAATGCATTTTTTGTATATTAAATTTTATATATATAAATTTTTGGATATACATTTTCCTCATCAAAGATATTGCCACTAATGATCTTCAATTTCCCTCTCAGAACTTTCTGTAAAAAGAATAAAAGAGGTAGAATAAGGATTCAGTCTGAGTTAAAGCTCTACTATTGTTTATAATGATCATGGATTTATCCAAGTTTTACCCTTTGTTTGGGAAGGTCAGGGGTGTGTGTGTGTTTGTACGTGTCTCTGTGTGTGTTCATTCTCTTCATTCTTCCTGGCTTTTTGCATCAGTTTTGCATATTGAGCTTCCAGGAACTATTTTCAACTTCGAAGAGCATTTGAGCATGAAGAACACATTTCTTGATGTCTTTAGCTACAAAATTGGCATGCAGTTGGGCTTGCAGTTACATAGTATGAAGGGGGGCAATGTCTTAAATCCGCTGTTTATTACCCAGGAAGTTCTGATCAAGTTTATGTTTCTAAAGATTTCAACATATCAACTCAACTGAAGAATTAGGACAAGCTATTGTAAATATGAACCATCAAAGCACCAGCCATTTCAATGAAATGAAGCAAATCAATTGTTTTCCATAAAGGTGCCTTTCATATCTCCTTTTTCAGGTTCTCTATTTCCTTACTAGTTTCAGCATTTTTATATGTTCGACAATGGTGCAAACTGAACTAACATTAGGTATATGTTCTTTCTAATTGTAATTCTAAAGACCACCGATCTCATTAAGACAGTTGGACAATTTAACATAAATGACAGAACTGTATACATATTGTGTATTTTGTATTATAACGTTTTGCATCTCTGGAGTTTATTTGGCTTTGTGTGTACTATCTTCTCTTGAATTATTTTATTTACATCAGTAGGAGAAAGCTCAGCTGAAAAACTGAGAATGAATGGAAAGTAATAAAATGGTATTTAAACAACTTGACTCTTCTTGGCTGGGAGCACTCTTTTAGCTATAAAACCTGATATTTGCTATACTTTCAGAATCTATGTTAAAGTATAATGTTACTTTTGTACTACAGATCCAGTGCTGGCACTTTCAAGTATACATTGATTTATCCAGTTCGGGAGTCTGATATCCAAAATGGTGCTTCTATAAGTCACTATAGTTTATAGTGTTGTGCCAAGTTTTGTGCCAGTTCTGTACCATCACAAACCACAAATATTAGACTGTTGCTTCTTAGGTTAGGCCATCTTATTACGCCTGGAGAAAATATATTGGTGGGGAACAATGATGGATTGGCAGGGAATGACAGGTCCTTCCTCAAATTAAAGTAACTTTTATGATCAGATCACTCCTTTGAATGGGTGCAAAAATGTGGAAGGTAGAGAAAATTCTGTCTGGAAGGTTGAGGAGGTCAAGGGAACATTGCAAACACTGGAGAAATTATCCGAGTAAGTGGCTGCAAGGATTAAAAAAAAAAAAAACAGGATGAGATGATAGGTATATTAGACTCAAAACAATAGTGGCAGTCCAGCTTGGGAGACATCACCAACACTTCCACTTGAAAGAATGATTGCAAGAGCATCTAGAGAGATCTTGGGAGGCGAAAGTCACTCCTCTTTCTGTTCTTACCACAACCAGCCTCTTCACCTCTAGAGACTCAGAACTAATAATGGCATAGTTCTGCAGTGGAGGGCGCTTTTGTTGTCTGGGCTTGAGCTTGCCTTCTTGAATTCCTGTAGAGAAAGTCTGTGTAGCTGTTTGCCTAGAGAATGGAAGAATAATAGGCCTGGACACATAGCAGTGGCTTGGCCCTGTGGAAGGAAGAGGGGAAGGCAGGCAGGCAGGCAGGCAGGCAGACAGGCCTTTAAAAAAAATAGTACAGAGAAAATCATCCTAGCAAAACAATTGTTGTTCTGACTTCTCTTAATCAAATCACACATCACTGGATGATACTTGTTTCAGACTGGGCTCATTCACCATAGATGAATTACAACATATAGTGTGACTATCACTGAGATATCTTTAGAAGTCACCTCCAGTCCAGATTGCACAAATATATTTCTTCTCTATACACTCCTTGGTATATGGCAGTTCCTTCAATAAATGACAGCATTGCCCATTCAGTATGCTGTATTAGACCCTGATGGCTCAATTGTAATGTCTGCTGTGAGATAAACTGCATGATCCAGGCATCTATGCAGTTTAAGGACTGCTCTGATCACCTTAAAGTTCCCATCAGTTTCAGACAAGCCCTTTATAGGAAAGTATGAAGCCCCCAAACACTGTTCCTCTGTTCTTAGAAATGTAAGACTTAAATTTAACATGGCAGTCCAGCATGGAAGATATGCATGGATTGCCATGATGATTCCACTGCTGGACTGAGAACTGCACACATCGACTGAATGTGCCTTGAGAAGCTTTTGGTGAGACCCATACAGCAAGCTACAATGGCCCAGAAAGTTATAAATGTTCACCCATTTAGTCTCTGTATGCCAATACGTGTTTGAACATGGAACATCTGGTGCAAATATCATGCTGAGAATCTACAATCCATTCCTTTTTCCTCTTTTGGTGCAGCAGTTAAAATAGGTTTGTGCTGTTACAATTACAAATTGACAAACTGAGCTAAAAGCTAATGCAACCCTAGGTTCTAAACTCTATATTGTAAAGCCCTTAGTGACTGAGTATCTACCTAAAAACCACCTTGTTTTGCTTAATGGTGATTATTTTTTTTTAAATGAGAGAAACTCAGAGATAACCACAAGGACATACTCCCTCCCTCCCTCCCTCCCTCCCTGTCCGTCCGTCCATCCATCCATCCATCCATCCATCCATCCATCCTCTTTATCCTGCTTACTCCTGGCCATACCAGTCCACAGCTATTTCAGACAGATTGTTTTTATATATTTCCAGGTCTGTGAAGTTGGGTTGCCACAATTCTCATTCACAAATCCAGAAAAGCCATTTTGCCCATTACGCTAATTGCAAATGCAATTCATATTTGTGTAGATTTTTAATATTTTTTGTTTAAAAAAAATTAAAATATTTTAAAGTATAATCTCCCTGCCAAAAAAAAATCAAGATATGAGCTGGAAGGGAGACAGACTGACTTTCATTTCAATATTAAATAAACTTGTTTGGAGATTTAGGGCTCAAAATCCACGATGGCTGCAGCCCAACTCTGCCTTTCAGTATTAACAGAAAACCACATTGCAGAATTCATGTAAATGTCTCTTTATAAATATTTCCCCACCTTCAATTAGTAAAAAAAGTGTATTAGCATGGACAGGGATATAACATTTTTATATGAAATAAGATTTCATTGAGATAATTTCTTCCTCCCATCACAACAAAGAGTAATAATGTATTACAGCTTAACTTGGAGCCAAAGTGCATGGGCCAGGAGCAAAGTAGGTACGCAAAGGATCACTGGGAGAATGGGATATGAGATTTCACATACATTTTGGACTCTAATGCAGAGACTAGCATGGGGACACGCAAGCTGGCACTGTTGCTATTTTTTTTTAAATACGACAAAGGTACAGTTGGCAGGATATGTACAGAATAATAGATGCTCATTTTATTATTTTTACAATAAATATATATTTTTAATAAATATAAAAATGTATTTGCTATAGCAACCTGGCTCTTATTCTCAGATGACTGTGTTTAGCAGAAGGCAGGAAAAGGAAACTCCATTCTACTCCTGAAGTCATGATGGAATTATAAATGGTGGTGAATTTAGAATGTAAAATTTTACACCCTAAAGTATTTCTTTCCTTTGTTATAGAGAAGAATAAAGAAATGACTTCTGGGTTTATTTTGTTTTTTTGTTTTGTTTTACTTCTCACTCTAGCTTGCAGTCCTGAGATATACTGGTAATCTCCCATACTATTAATTATGTTTAATCCTACTTAGACTTTTTTTTTATTAGTCACATTATCAAAACAGGACCATATCTGGTTGGTCCTTGGATGAGGAGATCTCTTGGGACCCAGAGGAAATCCCAAGCCTGTAAGGTTGACTGGGAAGGTGAAAAACATCCCGAAAGGAGGCAGTGGAAAACTGCTTCCGTATGGATATATTCAAGGAAACAACATGGATAGGCTCATTTAATAATTATAAATGGAGCTTGATTAGACTACATTAAATTATCTTTAACGCAAGAGCAGTTGAAAAGCGTGAAGTGATTGTGATAGTGGCGAAAGATGAAAAATTAGGATGACCATATCTGGGCTGCAAATATCCAGACAACCACTGGATGACAACAGAGCTAGAGTTTGTGTGCCATTTAGCTGTCATTCTGATTTTTAATCTGCCAAACATGGTAACCAGGGTCAACACATGTTAAAAAGGGGTGAAGCGTTGATCACGTAGTTGTGTCTGCCATCTTGACTTTTTAAATCCGATGCTAACACTAAGAAATGCTAGCTGAGTAATTCGCAATTGAAGTCATGCACCCGGGTATTCTTTCTATGAACGCTAATAATGATCCGTGAAAGGGTCAAACTGTAAAGCGGTGAGCCGGCCAGAACTGTGGGAAGACCCAGCTAACCAGATCCTTAAGCAGAACAGCAGGAGCAGGATGAGGAACAGTGGAAAATGGGCAGTATTTTCTACAACCTGAGGCCCAGCTGCTTTCTTGGCAGCGGCATTACCAAAAGCTGAGTAAATTGCTGTCTATTTTATGGTATGGAATTATTCTGTCTCATATCTGGTAATAATAATACGATCTAAGCCATCTAGAAGGTAATTGATTGAAAACCTACATATAAATCTTTAAAGTGCACAAATAAATAAAGGCTGTTAACCAGAAGGTCATGGCAAGATGAATACAAAGAGCCTTTGGTCTGTGGATTCTTCACCACTCTTGGATTTTAAATAATACATAATGGCTTCCCCCCCTCTTGAAAAATATGGAATATATTGACGACCAAAAGGAACTAAGTAGACAAAATAATGGCTCTTTTGTTATCCCGGCAGTGAGACTCAATTGTAATCCTCTTCTTGGCTTCATATCTATTATGCTGGTAGTACTTCCCCGAGTATTCACCTGCTACAGAGGAGAATGTTAAATTGCTTGTTTGTTTGTATTTTGGTGCAGTACTAGCCTCCACATTATTAAAAAGCCTGCATTTGTTTCAGCCTTTTTTCCCCGTCTTCTTTTCATTTTCCCAGTGGCACATGCATTAGGCAAGGCTAAGTGGATAATGGGCTAGAACAATCATAAGGATAATGGTGGGTTACAGAAACAATTATGTAAGGAATAACACATGACAGGTGATCTAATCAGAAATATAGAGGCCGGTTGCTGTCTTCCCAGGAAAATGATGAGCCGCCAGGGCAAAGGGCCAATGCATTTCACCAGACACACCTTATGCGTTGTTTGTGTTAACGCTTCCGCCTTTTAATCCATCACACCAGACTGTTTATTATTATCGCTGTTGGTGTTTATGTATAAATCTCTCTTTAAGAGCAGCATGTAAGCTCTTCTAACCCAGCATCCACATTCCAACAGTGGCCAACCAGATGCCTACGCCCAAACGGGACATCAGGGCAGTAGTCATCTTCCATGACTGCTCCCCAGCAGCTAGAATTGAGAGCCATGCTGCTTTGATTTGCAGCCAACAGATAGCCATGAGAGCTAATGGTAATTGCTTGACTTATAGGTCAGGGTGGGACAGGTGGCCAGCTATAGGCCAGTCCTACTATTAGGTAGGCAGCTGCCTGAGGCTATGGTGTAGCTAATAGAAGGTCTTGGAAGAGAGAGTTGTAGATGACACACAACCAGCCCTGTACCCTGTAACTTAGTGTTGCCCCCAGGGGTGTCCTCAGGGATAATTCCTGGCCTGAAATGGTGGGCATGACCAAGCAATCAAAGCCTCTCCCCTTTTAGACATGCACTGCATGTTAAAGGGGTGGAGCTTCATTCATGCAGTCGTGACCACCATTTTGAAGCTATTGACCATTCCTGTGCCCCTGGTTGCTGCCTTGAAGAAAAATTCAACTTCCAGTCTTAAGAGTTCCTGCACATCAAATTCAAATTGGGGAAGTCTTTTGCCATAACTGATAAAATCCTGAAATCTTGGAGTGGAAGAGGGCATTTAGGCCAGTGAGTCAAAACCTCTACTCAGTGTGAAAACCCATTTTAAAGCATCCTTGATGGATGGCTGTACTATAGCCTCTTCTTTAACACACCTAGTGAAGGGAGTTCATCATCTGCATTGATAAAGGATTCTACTCTTAAACCCCTCTCTAAGTAACTTAGGACCATTTTTCTGTATCCTGTACTTTGGGATAATAAAAACAGGTCTTGACCTTCTTTTGTATGACCCCTTTTAATACTTAAAAAGCACTATTGATGGTCCCCTAAATTGTCTTTTCTCAAGGCTAAACATACCCAATTCCCTCAATCTCTCTTTGCAAAATGTCATTTCTAGTGTCTTGATCGTCTTTGTTTCTTTTTTCTAGAGCAATTTCTCTGAATCTTCCTTAAAATGAGATGCCTAGAACCTGACACAATTTTTAAGGTGAGAGTCTAACCAAGACAAAATCCAAGGGGAACTATTGCTTCCTGTGATTTAGAAACTATATTTCTGTTGATGGCAGAATGACCTAAGATGACATTTATCTTTTTCCCAGCCAAGTCATATGGCTGATCCATATTCATCTTCTAATCAACTTCCAAGATCCTTTTCACAAGTACTGCTATCATGCCCCATCTTCTATATATGTGTATTTAATTTTTTTTCCTAAGTGAAGAACTTTGCATTTGTCTCTATTATGTTTTGTTTTATTATGTGCAATGCACTTCTCTTGAATTTTGTTTCAGCTTCTATAGTATTGAGTCTTATGCATACTTGATAAGCATCCATCTACCTCTTCACCTAAATTATTAGTGAGAATGTTGATGGCCAGGACCAAAGCCTATACCTTTTGATGAGAAATCATTGATGAGCAGGTTTTTTTAGTACAGCTTTCAAGCCAACTGTGAATCTACCTAGTCAGGCCATCAAGCCCATGCTTAACTGGTTAGCCTAATATAGATGGCCTTAGAAAAAGAAAAATGGCTTACTAACCAGGGCTGCCAAAGACTAGTCCATCAATATTCCCAACCACATTGGGCAGTCACTGAAAATTAATTTTGGAATTCTTTGGGCATTTTTGGAATAATTAAGAAGGCATTTAAGCTGTTAAATTTGGACCATTATATTGGAAAAATAATCATTGAACTGAGTTCTTCAGTTGAATTGGTGATTTATTTGATCTGACTTATACTTTGCCTTTCTAGCCTAGGATTCTTCTGGTGATAAAGGATACAAAGGTATAAAACTGTTAAGATCCAATTTTTAAAAAATTACTTAGATCATAGCTAAAGTGATAATCCACTAAAATAAAAGACCTGGATGAAGAGGAAGATCTTGACTTCTTTCCTAGAGACAGAGAGGAAACTAAGCACCAATCCCAAGGGAATTTGGGAAAATAGAAGGGACCCTGCTGTGTGGCTTTCAGGCAGGCCTCTGAAACCAGGACATCTTTTAGGAGCGTTGTTCCTACTGATCTTAATGCCTGGATAGGTTCATACTGAGAAAGGCCCCAAGATGGACTGGGAGATTTTGGACTTGCAACTGGCCCAGGGAGCAGTAGCTATTAGATCTGAACTAGTTTGAGGGAGCAAGTTAAAATGCTGTTAAGAAGCAGTTCTTAGTCTGAGTCATGGCTGGCTGGGGAATTCTGGGAGCTGAAGTCCACATATCTTAAAGTTACCAAGATTGAGAAACACTGACCCCATCTGTTGCACAAACTGGCTTTTCAAGGGCACTTTCAAGTCTGAGTCCATCTCAAAGAGCTACCATCTCTGTCCAGGTATCTGTGGGTTCCTGTGGGCAAACCTATTGAAAGCAGTATTTCTGCAGTGTGTCTAGGAGTGACCCACATTTCAGTTTCCCCAACTGCCCTGATGTATCACTCTACAGCATTATAGGAAATGTACAGTGCCTGGCACCTGGGAGCCTCCTGACAACCAAAGTAACTAATCAAGTCAGAGGAGGCAAGCAGGTCCTTTGATCAGAACAGCCTTTGCCCTGCAAGTTACTGCCCTTCCTAAACCAGGCAGGCCTAATGAAGGTGATTGTGCTCTTATTGCCCCATGTTTAGACAATACACACAAGAAGCTGCCTTTGAAGGCAGATTGGAAGCTACAGTGGGAACAGAATGTATTGGCTGGGCTGTTTGTGGTTGGGAGCTTCCTTTGCAGTCATGATTGTCAATACGTTTCCAGGCCTAATTCAATATCCAGGGAGGAGATGTTTTAAGTCCTGACCTGTCAGCTTTACAGGATAGACTAGACAGGAAACACAACCAGAAGAGCTACTTTATTGTAAAGCTACATTAACAGAATCTTGCAAGTCTGAAAGTACAAATCTCCCACCCCCCTCCACCCTCTCTCCTTCACAGCCTGAGAAACTAAGGAGGGTCCCTTCTGAGCCTCTTGCCCCATCCACTATCCAGCTACGGGCTATGCTGTCTCTTCTCTGACTGTTCCCTTGGCAGAGTCTTTTTGCCAAGTCTCCTAAGGCCTTTCCCATATATGGCCCGTCAAGAGATTAAGGGAACATGGGGTAAAGGGAAATTGTGGAGAAAGTTGATGGGGGTGCTGGGCTGCTGATTTTTCTGTTTTGACATGTGGATTTTGAAAGTTTTTTTTTTTTTAATGATCATGTTTTTATGGAAGTCTGATGTTATATGATGCTTTTATGCTTTACAGGTAATCCTCGTTTAGCAACCACAATTGGAACTG